>JAQPZY010001467.1:675000-1275000 GCA_029931535.1 Margaritifera margaritifera | reverse complement strand
TGACAGCTACTGTAGTGTTTATGAGGTGTTTGTCCAATCACTGGCAGAAAGGTCAGAGTGTGTTCCGAGTACACGAGACAAATCATGCACTACAGTGATAGATCTGAAGAGACTAATGTTACGGAATTATGTATCATCTTTTAAATTATAATATAGTTTTCATTTGGTTTATGACCTTTGTATTATAATTTATATTTTTTTTAGTAACCAACGCTATTATTGAGTACATGTATATCTTGTGTTGGGAATGTTGGTTAAACAGGACTCACTATGTCACGTGAGTAGCGCATGGTGAAATGAATCATTTTCATAACCTAATTCCCATGATTCAGTACTTGTTTACTTGTAAGAATTAGAGTGCATAGTGTGTTTACCTGAAATAAGAATTAACATCGCAATTCGGGTTTGTTTATTTGAGACTGAGTAGATTGGGTTTTATTTGTTCTGCGCAGTATAGATAATATAAAACGGGACTTAATCACGGCATATTCATTCTTTGCAGTTACGGCATTTGGTAAAGTCATAGAGTGAATTTATTTATTGTTTTTGAAATCTTAACTCTAAACAGTACATATTGGGATTACATACTTTTATTCAAAGATCTGAACTTTATTCTACTCTGTCGGAATTATCGGAATCATTTCCAGAACTTTTGTGATATTCTACGTTCACAGGAATTTACCTGGAATTAATAACAGTGGGATTTAGAACTGTGATTCTTGTTGACACATAAGCACATTAGTGTCGTCATTCGGAATACCTTTGGACAGTTTTCGGATTAGTGAATTCTATAGAACAATTTAGGATTATTTAAGGAATTTCTACACTATAAGTTATTTTTAATTCTTTCACTTTGTTTGTTTTAAATATTTTATATTTTATGAAAATAAATTTGTATTTCAGAAATTAGGAAAGCTTGTTGGAGTCTTTCTTTCTTTTGTTACATATTCAAACCCCTAGTTGTAACACTAATATATAAATATCTTTGTGCATCAAGAATAAGGCCACAAAACTGATACCTTGAACCATATCCCATATTTCTGTGAAAATTTTCATAGAAACCACAGTAAAATTGTAGCAGTAAACAGAATAAGCATAATATGAACCAGTTTGACATACCCTAATAGATCTATCATATGAGGCGCTGAACACCTTGGTGCCAGAGGTGGTATGCAGGACTGCTAGAGCATATACTGTACCCAGGTGACCTGTCAATGTCTGAAGCTGTTTTTTGCTTTCCAACTCCCATATCTGCATTAAAAGGAGAAAGATACATGTACTGCATATTTAATGAATTGAAACAATCATAATTTAACTATTTTGTTCCTTGAAAATAGTTTTTTATTCAATCATAAACATTAATTATGAATACTATATGTTATTCTACGTATATTAAAAAATATAATGATAATCTTACACAAGCAGACAAGAGTTCATTTGATAGAAAATGATGATCCTACACTAGCAGACAAGAGTTCATTTGATAGAAAATGATGATCTTACACAAGTAGACAAGAGTTCATGAGATAGAAATTTATGATCTTACACAAGCAGACAAGAGTTCATTTGATAGAAAATGATGATCTTACACAAGCAGACAAGAGTTCATTTGATAGAAAATGATGATCCTACACAAGCAGACAAAAGTTCATTAGATCTTGCACTAGCAGACAAGAATTCATTAGATAGAAATTAATGATCTTACACAAGTAGACAAGAGTTCATTTGATAGAAAACAATAATCTTACACAAGCATAGAAGAGTTCATTTGGCAGAAAATAATGATCTTACACAAGCAGACAAGAGTTCATTTGATAGAAAACTTGTGAAATGTGCTGAATAATTGTGTATGCTATGAGTTTCTAGCAATGAGTGGCATAGTTAATTATTCAGTAAGTTTCATACATTTCATGTCACATGAGTATGAGATTCTATTTGTCATATAAAATAAAAGTTTTTGCATTACTCTGTGACATTACTATGCAGCACTGCTAAGTCTTATGTCACACTGTGTCATACAATGTTTCATTTGTCATATGACGTTCATAATAAAGGTCTGACATTACTATAATTTGGTATTGCTAAGTGTTATGTCATGGTCAATCAGAACATTCTCATCTCTTTCCAATGCAAGTCAAATAACTTTGACTGCTTCCAGTTCCTATTCATGTCAGGTTAATCAGATCAGTTTCACTGGAAAGGTTTGCAACAGAGAAATGAGACTAGACTGTACTAAGGTAAAGTAACTGCAGTGATTGGAACCCTGTTAAAACAAGAGTACTGTAAGTGGAAAATTATACAGCTTCCTTGTTCTGTATGCAGATAACATACAGCTTCCTTGTTCTGTATGCAGATAACATACAGCTTCCTTGTTCTGTATGCAGATAACATACAGCTTCCTTGTTCTGTATGCAGATAACTTACAGCTTCCTTGTTCTGTATGCAGATAACATACAGCTTCCTTGTTCTGTATGCAGATAACATACAGCTTCCTTGTTCTGTATGCAGATAACATACAGCTTCCTTGTTCTGTATGCAGATAACATACAGCTTCCTTGTTCTGTATGCAGATAACTTACAGCTTCCTTGTTCTGTATGCAGATAACTTACAGCTTCCTTGTTCTGTATGCAGATAACTGAATTTTTTTTGCAGAAACCACTTTTCTTCTTTCAATTACAGTGACCTTGACCTTTGGATTGTAAAGTTGATAGGCTGCTTCCTTACCCCAAGTATAAGCCATCCACAAAAGTTTGGTCCTGATCTGTGATGTATAAATAATGTTATTGTGTGGAAACCATTTTTTTTCTTTTAGTCACAGTGACCTTAGCATTTGACCTTTTTTACCTCAAAACCAATAGGATTCTTCCTACCCCAAGTGCAAGCCATCCATATAGTTTGGTAACAATAGATGATGCAGAACTCAAGTTATTGTGCAGAAACCATTTTTCTTCTTTCAGTCAGTGACCTTGATCTTAGATCTTTTGACCCCAAAATTGATAGGTTTTTTTCTTACCCAAAGTGCAAGCCATCCATACAAGTTTGGTAACTGCAGATGCTGGAAAACTGGAATTAATGTGCAAAAACCAATTTTTTACTTTCAGTCAGTGACCTTGACCTTTAAGCTTTTGACCACGAAACTGATAGGGTTCTTCCTTACCCCAAGTGCAAGCTATCCACAAAGTTTGGTAACTGTACATGGTGAAAAACTTGAGTTATTGTGTGGAAATGAAATTATTAACAGATGAACAACATCATAACATAATGTGCTCTGCCTTATGACAAGTGTATAAAAAAACTCCAAGAGGCTGTTTGAATTTGTCTGATAATACAAAATTTCATTAAAAATGAAGAATAAAAATAATCAAAGATTTAGTAATTTAACTTCTTTAATATTTCACTTTTTCAGAGAATTTATTAGGTCAAAGTTCATTGTAAACAGACACCTCCATCATAAAACTTTACTCAAACTTAAAATCTTAATCAAGATCATTCTGACCAATTAAAGGCTGCTTTTGTACATTAATCAAGATTATTATGACCAATCACTGGCTTCTTTTGTACATAAATCAAGATTATTATGATCAAAGGCTGTTTTTGTACATTAATCAAGATTATTCTGAAAACACTTAGTTTCACTGACTTAACATTATATATATTACATTTCATACATACTTTTAAGAATAAACTAGGCAAAATTATAACAGACTGACTACTGAAGTACTGACTCACATGTATGACATTTTCATAAGTTCCACATAATACATGGTGATTGGTAATGGCAATGGAATACACACTTCCTCCAGATGTCTCCAGGTTATGAAGGCACTCCAAAGTCTCAAGGTCCCAGATCTGACATGAAATAAAAAATATGCTGTATATACTTGCGTATAATCCGGGTCCAAATGCAAACATCATAGACCCTGATCTGCCAGCGAATAATGTGCCGGCAGATCAGGGTCTATGTTGTTTGTTCTACTAATTAGTCCTTACAAACTGCATAGACCCAGATCTGCCGGTGCATTATGCGATGGCAGACCTGGGTCTATGCAGTTTACAGTTGGTATAAGCATATACGCGAGTATATACGGTAACAGTTTCTTGTATATACATCTTCATTAAACAAATTTTGAAATGTATGTTTCAAATAGAAAGTGAATGCCATGTCAATGAAAAGCAAATGACAACTCAAGGAACTGAACTTGGAACCTAAGATCTGCAAAGCAGGTACATATATTATAGTGCTATGTTGATGGGTGTAATGACAATTTCTCTTGAATTTAAGCTATCGACTGTAGTTAAATGATTCTGTAGTGCTCTATTCATGGCTTTTCTGCTAACAGCAATCCAAATGAAATAGTGGGAAATCAAATGAAACCTTGTACAATTAATCTTTTGTAAGAAAATGCAGGTAATATTTCACATTAGATTAGACTCTATTTGACCAAGCTATTAAATTGCACAATAAGACTCTCTACTGATTGCAAAAGAAGCCAAACTAGCACTAACCTAATAACTGAATCCTTATAATTTCTACTCCATATCTAAAGGATAATTGTGAAAATCTGACATCTAGACTGGACTCAAACTTGGATAAAAAAAACTCTGAGAAGTGACTTTTCACTCCAGAAAAAAAAGGAAAAGTGACTGAATTCAAGTAGAAGTGAGTACGAATAAAACAAATGTAATTTTCATTCGCAAATGTATATTTATTGAATTAAAATATAAATGAATATTGTATTTGCTGTAGTAATAGGAAGAAATATTACTGCACTATCTACAATAGAATCCTCTACTCCTGTCTTGAAATTAAAGACCGCAGTACTGATCGTTTATTTTATATTGTATTGTTATAGGACTGACAGTCTTTTGAACAAGTCTGTTCCTGACAATGGTGAAAAACTGAGGTAATCAAAGCAATATCTACACCCATCATGTGAATAATTTTTGAAGGCAGCATTTTAACAAAAGAGCTTTCCAAAAATATTTTAAATGTATTATTTTATTTATTTACTCTCTCGTAAGCTTGTCATTCAATAGTTTCATATATTTTTATTTCCAGAACTGTTCATACTGTTGATTCTAATCAAGAAATAAAGTTGTTCTCTTTGGAATACTTTGGACATTATCCTACATACAACTCTGCACAAGTCTTGCTATTCCTGCAGGTATTTTAATACCACGTCTTTTGTAATAGAAAAATTCAAGCTAGTAATAAACACCTCAAATTATTCCTTGTTTCATCAAGCTGCATTGATTCAAAAAACAACTGATGCAAGGCAGTGGATGATTATGTTATGGGTTAAGATGGTAAGCATGTTCAACAAGTTACACAGCTTGAAATGGGACCAATTACAGATGACTATGAATGTACTACATACTAGGATGATATGGACTGTTCACTCACAACATTAAAACCTAGATAATGTACCTAAGGAACCAAGAATCTCTGATCAACGATAAGCTGTGGTAGGCAGGGCCGTTACAAGGGTGGGCGATATGGGGCACTGCCCGTGGCTCCATTTCACAGAGTTTGTGGTAATTTTTTTTTCGAATGGGGGGCACAAAAAGATGACACTCGCCCGCCTACCACCACAGTCAGCTGTACATGTACCACCAACACCATCAACATTAGATAATCAACATCATTACCACCACCACCACCATTATCTTTATCATCATCACGTCTATAACAACTCTGCCTAGTGTTGTAACATCCTGCATAGATATTAGTATATTTCATTTCATGGATTTACTTGCACACATATAGTCAAAAAGATGTAAAGTAACTCCTATATGATGACACAATCAGTGTAATATCCAAATAAGACTTTAATACCAAAACAAAATGAACCCCTCATATACCCTGTGTATTGTGATAGCTGATAGCTTTATCAGTGTCAATACACACAATTTTTAAGGGTTGTTTCAGTGGCACAACTGGTCAAACTGGTTATTATTATTATTATTATTATTATTATTATTATTATTATCATAACTGAACACTGCTAGGTAGTTGAGCTTCTTAGTGTTAACATGTAAAACAATCAAATGCTTACATGCAGGTTCGTTCCCGTTTATAAACTGTCTTACTACTTGACCCAGTTTTAGGAGTGAAAGGAAATCAAGTACTGTGAATTCATTTACATTGATGGGTATCAATTTTTAGTGTTTTGTGAAAAATGGCATTCTTGTCAGTAATTAAATTTGAGGATTGAGGAAGGTGGTTCAGTTGTTTCCACAGAAGGATCATTGTTCACTGGGTCATGAAATTTGTGCTTCATAGCAACCAATCCCATGAAAGTTGGTAGACCATGAAAAGAGTGAATTCACATCAGATCACACTGACAGGTTGAGATTATATATCATTGTTTATATTATAAAGTAATTGAAATAAGCTATTATATTTACCTTGATAGTTTGATATGAGCCACTGTACAGGTGGTTTTGTGTGGCCACAAGTGCCCGAACCCAGTGGTTCAGCCCTGTCAACTCACACTTCAATTCATGTGTATGTACATCCCATACCTACATATCAGAGAAAGAAAAAAAAAAGAGCAAATGCTAAATATAGTTGTGCTAAACACTAGGTAAATGTGCAGATTTGAAGTATCGAGTTCTGTTAAATTTGAGAAACAAACGTGACCTGGTACTACAATATGTATGTATGCATGTGAATGTAACTGAGACTGACGGACTTAAGGATGGATTCAGAAAGGGAAACACGGATAGCTGATGCAAACACAAACATATTGATAAGCTCAAAGCTTTCTCATAAGAAATTTTAAAGTTGCGTTTAATATCCTCGTGTAAAGAAGGTTCTTATATATCTGTCAAATTATTTTAATCTTCATAAAATCAAATCTTTGGAGGCAACATTGCCTTAAAAAAGAAAACCAAAGTATTAGCAGATCTTGCAAAAACTTACCACCCAGTTATCTATAGAAACAAATGGTCACTACACCTCACGCTTGATAACTCACAAGCAATGGGGTCCATACACATCAACTGTGGCTAGGTGAGGGTGCATGATAGTGAGGAAGACTCAGATTTTGGTTAATAGTTCGGGGAAAGAGGGCAGGTACTAGCAACTTTAGTTGATACATGAGAATTATAATCTCAATTGTTCCACACAAATATTCATCTAATGGATTATAATATTTATGGATATTAGATCTGAAGAAGTCAATTGAAGTTAATAATTGATGACAGCCTCTTAATCTTGATAAAAGTTGCCATGCAGTACTCACAAATTCATGTATCAGTAAAGTTGGAGTTGCTTCCCTTTTGAAGGTCAGAACACCTGTATCCATTGCAAACAAACACCAATGAACTGAAACTTCACAGCTAGAATTACACTCAAACTTCCAGAGCCAAATCCATCGATATGTCTGCACTGGTTAATTCCTCTAGATAGTAATTTTAAAAGTCACTTCATTGATAGCACATAGTAATAACTGTGTACAATCCTATATAATTTGTACTAACTAAAGCAATCAACACCTGACAGTAGCACAGTCACAGAACACTACATCAGGTTTGGAAAAAAAAAAAAAAAAAAAAAAAGAGAAAAGACCAAAATGTGTGGATTTTATTAGAACTTGCAAGATCATTTTAAAATGTATCATTGCAAATTTTGAAGAACAATTCAAAGACAAGGCAAAAGCAACAATGTAGGAGAGGTCTACAGTGTGTGATTTTAACCAGAAATTAGGCTGACCCTACACATGGATGTTATTGTGATGTCCGCACCTTTCATGTACTGTAATTGATTGAGATAATTAATCTGTTAATTAGCTTGTGTTTTGATGCCAAATGACCATTAATTTTTCAACCGGTATCAAAATAAATCCAGCTTAGCCACAGAGTAAGCACTTAATTAGGTTCTCATGAAAGCGCTTAAAGGCATTGCCATGACAGTCAATTTACTCTTTTCTCGTTTGATTAGATGAGGGCATGTTAAATTTATAATGATTACAATGAAAACCGAATTAAAACTTAACTTAAAACATGAATTGCACTTGACAAGACTTCTTCAATTGGTACAAGACTTCTTCAATTGGTATCCATCAGTAGGTATTTTCCAAACATTTTTTACTGATTGATATTTCATGGTATATTGTGTTATTTATTGAGAAAATATCTGTGTTAAAGACAATCTTACAAAATATATGATTTCTGATTAACAGTTGTGAATTTCATGATGTTGATTCAAAATCAACACACACTAACTGCTATTTTCACTAATAAAATGAGTGGTATATCAAGCTTTCATTAACCAATTTTGATCAAGATTTTTAAATGCTAAGGAAACAGGAGTCTATCTTTTGCCTTTTCTATAAAAAAGGAATCCACACCTGCATGTGTTATAAGTAGGTTCACAAGTTATCAGGGCATGCAAAAATGAAGGAGCAGTGTATATTTTTTAATATTTCTATGAAAGACTTTTAGAAAGTTGATTTTCTAATTTCATTATGGCTTATGATCATGCTTGGAATAAGGCCTTGGTTCTAAGATTTTCCAATTACAAAAGTCTAATCTCATTATTCAACAGAAATGGTTGCTCTTGAAAAACAATTCAATAAATCCAATTCACAGATAAAGCTGAACTTTAAATGACTTTCAAAGAACTGTTGCCACTTATGATGTCATTAATTTTATGGCTGGATAAGATGTGTGATAAATGAAACTAGACAGTATTAAATATATATAAAAGTGATGGAAATATTTATTACCTTGATGACTTTGAGAGAACCACTAAACAACATGTTTTTGGCTGATGTTAATGTACACACTGGGTTATCATGGGCTTCTATTACTTTTATTTTCTCAAAATCACCCATTATATTCCATATCTGCAAAAATACAAAGATAGTAGGCAATAAATACTATCTAGCTTCTTCCAAAAGTTACAGTAAACAATTTTAGCTATCAAGGGAGACAACTAATGTTGCTGCAGCTTCTGACTGTAAATTTACAATTGTCTTTAAATAGCTGGCATAAAAGTATGACATTGTACCAAAACATTTTTTCCACAAAAAATTCGAAATACTGATTTGTACAATTCAATTATTCAATTAATTGTAAAGCTTCAATATTTTTAAGTGCTGTGGGTTCCAAGATTTTTTTTTCATGTCTTCAGTTAATTTAGTTTTCAAGGCTACAGGCAAGAAAAGGGCTTTACTCCAGAACTAGGTAAGTCCTTAAAATGTTACAGAATTATTAGTAATTAATGTATGAGTGATTGAGATTTTAATGAATCTGAACAAAATCTATGTCTCCTTATGATTCTAGTTCATTAATAAAGACAAAATGCATGTTAAATAATTCCATGTGACTACATGGCAATTTAACTCAAAACAATGTAAGAAATATGCTGTGATGCAAAGAAATACAGTATCAAAATCAAACACAACAACTGTAAGCAAAGGAAAAAATCATGTTGTCTTGCATGTAAACTGGACAATACTTACTATAATATTACAGTCTTGAGACCCACTGTATAATTTGTTACCATAAGTACATAGTGCTAATACAATTCCAGAGTGACCTTCCAAAGTTTTCAGGCATTTATAAGTACTCCCTGTGTCCCAGACCTGAGAATAAAATAGTATATATATATTTATGCATAGCAAATTCACTCACATTGTGATCCAATATATATATATATATATATATATATATATATATATATATATATATATATATATATATATATTGGATCACACTCACATTGTGATCCAATATATATATATATTGGATCACACTGTGAGTGAATTTGCTATGCATAAATGCCTATATCTACGACTAGGCAAGGCATAACCCCCAGAGCCTGGTTCGAATCTCAGTAGAGGAACAATTAAAAAAATTCTTGAACCTGTATGATAATATTCTTTCTCCATATATATATATATATATATATATATATATATATATATATATATATATCTATCTATATATATATATATATATATATATATATATATATATATAGAGAGAGAGAGAGAGAGAGAGAGAGAGAGAGAGAGAGAGAGAGAGAGAAAGAGATAGAGAGAGAGAATACAAAGTCATCATGCATTAAGAAAAACAAAAAGGGGACAAATGATCATTAGTTTTTCATAATCTTTTGACTGTGTTTAATGATCTGGCCCTGTATTACTAAAACTCCTCAACTTCAGTGCACACAAAAACTCAAATTTTGATTCTTACAATAAATAAACTTAATTGAAAAAGTAGAGATTTCAAGGTAGTAATACATTTATATACAGATGTCTGTTAAATATGTATAATTTATTTTGTAACATTTTAACAAAGACTTATGACAGGCAAGTTTGAGTCTGCACACTCAATTCTAGGAGTTTTGTGAATATGGGGTCAGGTCACTTTTTAGCATAAACTTTTGTGACCTATTTTAAAACTTGTCCTCTGTTTCTTTAATATACTTCTTAGAGAAACCAATTTTTGAAGTAAAATATGTTTCTTAAATAATACTTACCAGATCATAATATCTTAGGAGTACAACCATTGGCTTGCAAATCCTGCCCCCCCCCCCCCAACCTGTTGTTAATAACAAAAGTACCAAAAGTCATCTGCCCACCATGGTGGGAGTCAGACAAGAGTGACCTCCCCTAGGACTTAGGGATTGGTTTTAATTCCCATCCATACTTCAGTTACCACTGGAGCGGATATGCACACTCTCTCAGATTAGGAATGTAACAGACTGTAAGGAGACTGGGACCCTTATTATGGTCAGGTAAATATTAGTAAAGGTTGGTTTCTTCTTTAAGTATGTAATCTGATCATAATACCATAGAGGAATAGGTAAGAGATGGAGGGAGTTACATCCATTTACCCTGGAAAAGGCCCAATCTCTGATCTCCTAAATTACATGAAGCAGCTTCAAATCTTGAGAAAGATACAGGCTAGCAGCTTCAAATCATGAGAAAGATACAGCTTCAAATCGTGAGAAAGATACATACAGCTTCAAATCATGAGAAAGAAATCATGAGAAAGATACAGGCTATAAGATACAGTTAGCATCTCAATATGCCCAGATGTACCTTGTAGGGAAAAAGTTTCCCCTTGCAAATTCAGTGCAAGTCGAGTGACCAAATCATTGTGAACCTGCTGAATGAACTGGCAAGAAAGCCTCAGTTGTACTGCAGCTATAGGTCCGACCAGGTCAAAATGAGCTCTTTTGGGATGAAAAATCTCTGAGAGAAAGTCATTTCCAACCTCAATCCCAAGGCTTGGATAATGTCAATTGGGGAACAGTTATGACTGAATGTTATGCTAGGCTTGGATAATGTCAATTGTGAAACAGTTACGTCTGAATGTTATGATAGGCTTGGATGATGTCAGTTGGGGAACAGTTATGCCTGAATGTTATGCTAGTGGTACAGCCCCAACCTTGTGAGCCAATATGCACAAGAAACTCATTGTTCTTGGGTTAATTCTTATACACAGAGTGAATACACCATCATATCCAGGATGATAGAGCCTGAGTTGAGATATTGTCCTTTCCTTCTTACAATGGTAGAGATAAACAAGATCACCCTCTTTCCATTGGCTTGGTTTGCTTCAGGTACCACTTTAAAGCCATTATGGGGACCTGTAGGCACCCTTCAGGTGAAAGGTCCAACAAAGAAGAAGGTTTCACAACAAAGAACTGATTAACCGTGAGTGGGAGCCTGTTTCAGAAATGAAAGCTGGAGCTCTCGTAAGTGAAATTGAACCATTGTGTTAAAACTGTACATAGTTCAGATTGACTGACAAGGTGTGTATCATTGATTCTGCCTCCTATAGCTATAGCAACCAGGAAGCAGGTTTTATATGAGAGGTGAATCAATGAGACTCTAGACTGTGGTTCGAAAGTGCTTTATTCAGCCATGTCAGAACCCATGGTAGAGTCCATTCAGACACAGGGCCAAAGCCGTTGGTCAAGATAAAGCAAAGTTTGCCAGAAGATTGGAGAGGTATTATTTTTTGCCTATGTCATCCCTTCCATGATGACAAAATATCTCTGAGATCATGGAATGGTAACCTTTTATCATGATGGGGGTTAACCTCCTGTCCTCAAATAAGCAAAGGAGAAAGTTAGCTTTTGTGGTATTAAGGCTTTTAATGGAGTGATCTGTTTCTGCTCGCACCACTTTTCAGAAAACACTCCACTTCCTTTCATATGCTTTCAAAGTGTTGGGCCTTTTTGCCCAAGCAGTTCTGTGAATTGTTTTCCCCTGAGAGTTTGCTTGAAATGAGCCAGGCATGCAGGCTGAACAATTCTGGGTTCGGATGAAACACCCGCATTCATGGTTGCTTGAGCAGGTGAGGAAAGAGCAAATTTTCTTCAGAATTTCTGCTGCCAAGTTCAACTGATCATTTACCCACTACTTTTCCCACTCAAGGGACCAATCAGGACCAGATGGTACTCTGATGCCTTCACTTTCTTCAAGACTTTTTGGATCAGTGGGGTTAAAGGGAATGCATATAAACTATTCCAGCTCCTGGAAAAGGCATCAGACTGCCGAGGTGTTTGGACATGGGACTGGAGAGACAATGGTTGGTAACTTATATTCCACCTTGTCGCAAGTGGTTGACCCCAGTGGGCAGAGATATGTCTGAATACCGAGGGGTGAAGAAACCATTTGGTTTGAAGTAGCTGACTTCATCAGGACAATTAGTCTGCTAGGAGACTGAGTCAGTCCAGGATGTTGCAGACATGGATATGTATTTGTGAATGATAACACCACCTGAGAAAATCCGAAACCAGAAGGCAGAGATCTGGGAATTTGGTTCTCCCTTGCCTTCAGATGATATGTTACCACAGTGGAGTTGTTGGTTAGAATCATCATGCCCTTCTAGACAGTATCTCCTACCATGATTGATATGCAATCACTATGGCCTTCATCTCCATGAGACTGATGTGCAATGAATGCTCCAGAAGAAGCCACACCCCCATTAACTTCCTGAAACATAGGCAGGAGATTGGAACCCAGCCTGCCATGTTGGCATCCATGCAAATCATAATTACCATAGGCTGAATCTGCAAGGGAATACCCTATGTAAACCATGTGAGGTTCTCACATTTGCTGAGATGGGACCTTGTGTATCCCGAAATGGGGATCATCTAATCCAGTGGGCAAAATTTGGGTTGCCACTGGTACAAGAAAATCATTTGCAATGGTCTCATAAACAGGTAGCCCAAGATGATGAGACCTGCCGTTGCATTGAGGAGACCCAAAGGTGAAGAAATTCCTGGGATATGATTCTTTGAGAGAACAAAAGATACCATCAGGAGACAGACCTTGTTCACCTGAATTCTGAACGCCATACCTAGTGGATAAAATATTGCGCTGGTACAAAAACAGATCTATCCTTGTTACCAAGGAATCCATGGTGGAGCAGAAGTGAAACAAAGGATTTTTTTGTCTCCCACCTGGTAATTTTGAAGAACGTCATCCAGGTAGATGGAAATCATTGATGTGGAGGTGGCTCTGAAGTGTGACACTTTTCTGTCCATAATTTTTGTGAAGACCCAAAGACTGATGTACAGACCAAAAGGGGTTGCCCTGAATTGATATACCATATCCCTGAATGTGAAATCTCCAGTCTTGGTGTCCAATTCCAAATCATGGTGTCTGAATGAATGGTTCAATGAACTTAGATCTATGAATGGCAGAAGCTTGCCATTGGCCTTTGGCACCAAAAATAGACTGGAGTAAAATCCCAATGAGTTTATGTTAGAAGAATCCCTACTTTTGTAAGGAAAGTGTTGAATCTTGCTGCAAGAGATCCGCTTGTACGAATCTCTCTGGACATCTGTAATGGTAATGGTAATATTTATAATGTGGTAGGGACAAAGATTATGATCTGGAGGCTCTCCAAAACAACCTGTATCCAGGGGTCAGCAGGGCAGCGAAATCATGGCATTATAGCTGATGAGAGAACAGGAATGGAAAGGATGTCCCCTGTTTTGTATGTTTTTTGACAGCTGTGACTACAGCTTTAAATGTTAGCAGCTGAGCCTTGTAACATGCTGGGTTAAAAATGCTTGACATTGCCAGTGTAACATGCTGGGTTAAAAATGCTTGACATTGCCAGTGTAACATGCTGGGTTAAAAATGCTTGACATTGCCAGTGTAACATGCTGGGTTAAAAATGCTTGACATTGCCAGTGTAACATGCTGGGTTAAAAATGCTTGACATTGCCAGTGTAACATGCTGGGTTAAAAATGCTTGACATTGCCAGTGTAACATGCTGGGTTAAAAATGCTTGACATTGCCAGTGTAACATGCTGGATTAAAAATGCTTGACATTGCCAGTGCCAAAGAATAGGACTGTTGACACCTGAGTCCTGAAGTGGCTTTTCAATGCTACAAAGTATGTCCGTAACTTGGCCAAACTGTTCAATGATGCACCTAGTGAAACAGATGGAGTAAGACAGTGAAAAAATGCTGGGAATCTATGCCCAGACATAGTTATATCCAGACATTCACTGTATGTATCCCTGATGGTACGGGGCTGGTACTGGGTGTCTGGGAATGGGGTGTCACCACAGCCGGTACCGGATCCAGATGGTGCCTGAACTGGCGAAGGAACTGTTTGGTGCCAGTCACTATATTTACATAGGCCAGGTAATGGATTAGCTTGGGCCAGTCACAAAATGAGCCAGATGAGCTCCACATGTTCTGGCATCAGGGACAGAGTTGGTGCTGGAACTGTCATGGCCAGGTGCTGGGTGCTATCTGTGTCTTGAAACTGGAAATGGTACAGAGGGAAAAATGATCACCATGCCTGATCCTACCTGATTACTTGTTATCCGGTTATCCAGGACTGGAACATCATAGCTGAGTCTGGTTGTGATGGAGAGTGAGTCCTTGAACACTGAAGAATGGTGTGACACAGATGCCTTCTATGATACAAGTGATTAAGCTGGCGAAACCTACAGAAATGGACAACAAACTGGAATGGGAGTCCAGCCATATTGAAATACTGTACTTGCTGCAGGTGGTAAAAAATTGGTAAACTGTGACAGAGTCAAGGCCAGTGCTGAAGCTGTCAAGTGTTCCCTGCATGAATTGTTAATGGTCTCAGATCTGGAAGTGGATTGTCACTGTAGCTGGTGCCAGAATGGTATGCCATGACAGGCCATGCTGGAACTGTCCAACATGGGTCCATAATGGCACTGGGGTGACATGGATCTTAATGGTACGGGACTGACATGGATCCATAATGGCAGTGGGCTAACATGGGTCCGTAATGGCATAGGGCTTACATGAATCCATAATGGCATCAGACTGATATGGTTCTGTAATGGAAGTAGGCTGATGTGGATCCATAATGGCATGGGACTGATAAAGATCAGTAATGGCACCAGACCAACATGGGTCTGTAATGGCACCTGAATGACATGGCTCCATAATGGCAATGGACCTACAAGACTGTGTAATGGCAATAGATCAATATGGGTTCATAATTCGCTGATATGGATCCATCATGGCAGCAAGCTAACATGGGTTTGTCATGGTACTATACTGGATAGAAGCCATCTGCTCTTCAATGCCGGTACTGGTCTTATAATGCCAGAATGTGGTATAGGTCATGTTGGAGTCAGTATTGACCATAGCCAACATGGACCCACAAAGGTACTGGGCTTGCATGGATCTATAATGGCACAGGGCTCACAAAGATCCATAATAGCACCAGACCGACATGGGTTTGTAACGGCAGTGTGCTGACATGTATCCGTAACAGCACAGGGCCGACACAAATCCATAATGGCACCAGACTGACATGGGCATAGGTCTATAATGGCACTGGACTGACAAGAGTTCGTAATGGCACCAGTCAAACAAGGGTACATAATGGCACCTGGCTCACATGGTTCTGTAATGGCACTGGACTGACATGGGTCCTCAATGGCAACAGGATGACATAGCTCCATAACAGACTTAGATAGGTCTGTAATGGCACCATGCCGACATGGTTCCATCATGGCAGTGGGCTGACATGGGTTCGTCATGACACTATACTGGATAGAGGTCATTGGTTCTTTGATACCGGTGCTAGTGTTATGATGCCAAGATGGAGTACAGGATACTGGATCACTGTAACCAGTCCCTTCACGCATTAGTTGAGGGTGTGTTGGAGTCAGTATTGACTTTTAGCTGATCCATCTCTGATGGTAAAGTCCATAGAGGCCATACTCCCTTCCATGCCGGTGTTGGTTTCATGATGCTGGGATGGTGTATGGAATATTAGATCACTGTACCTGGTCCCTCCATGCATCAACTGAAGCCAAATTGGAACCTATATTAACAGTAGCCAAACAGCCTCTAATGCCATTGTTGGTCCAGGAGGGCAGCCATACCAAGTTGGAATTGGTCCTATAGGTACCGCTCAGAAGATCTGTTTCGATTGTGGAGGCAAGGTTGGGGCTGGACCTTCTTTTGACCAGCAAAGTTAAACTGTTGGACCAGGACGGTCACCAATACATTTCCCATCCATCATGCACACAAAAATGCTCGACCCAAATTGCACCCCATACACTTCAGACATGTAGCCTAGTTATCTTCCACCAGCTTAAATTATTTGCATCCCATGCACTTAGTCCTGCCATCGTGTTGACAGTTGTAATTATAAAGAGCAAAACAATAACATACATAAATGAAATCAGTTAACATACATGTGATACTACTGGCGGTAGTCCAAAAACACTGTTTCAAAGGCCATCTACTGCATATAGTTTTATAGCTGAAATCTACCGCTTTTGAAAATTAAAAGAAAACCAACAAAAATTGAATAAAAAACCCAAACACTGTATTTTTTTCTATCAACACAATAGAGAAACCAGCCGGAACCCGTCTACTGGTGACCAGAAATGTTTCCATCAGTACAACGACCGGTGCAATGATGCGTGGCATAGTAATAGGATTAGAATTATGAATTGATTACCTTATTGTTGTAATTTTGGGGAGCGTATGGCCAAATGTGGGATGTTTTTGAAGTGTTATAAGTAACAAAGGGATCAAATGTCATTCACGGTGTCTTCTGAGCCTTTGATGAAAATCGGTCAACCTTTGGTGGTGGGGAGATAAAATGGAGAGACCGCCCATACAAAATGATTTTGGCTGACACACTAGAGAATTTAGATTTTTTGTCTTGTTTAATTGTTATTGTATTTGTTCAAGATGTTTTAAGAGGAATATTTAAGGACAGCTCTTACATTTTTTTGTTCAATTCACGTCAAAATGCCGAAACTCTCTCCCAATGCTAAGAAACCACCGGCTAAGAAATATTACAAATTCAACAATGCTTGGATATCAGAGTTAAAGTGTGTGCAGGTGAGTAGCAAAGGTCCTGAGTTTGCATTGTGTGTTTCGAAGGTATGCATCTTTTGTATTTCATAAACTATTTGAAGTTTTCATGCACATAAATTAAATTCAAGTTCTATATAAAATATATCAGTTAAAAATATATTACAACATAACTAATTTTAAAATTGTGATAAATTATTCATAAAAGCATAAATACATCAATTTTTTTTTCAATGCTTATTTCAAATCTAAATAAATCTTTATTTTTTTGTTTGTTTACAGTGATGAAACTTGCCAACAGATTTTTGGATCTGAGCGATGAAGAGAAAGAAGCCCTTGAGGATAAGGCTCAAGAATACATCTCAAGTCCAAGTCAGGAACTTCCTTTTCGGGTGAACATAGCTTGGAGGAGTATTGGAGAGCAGTCAGCAACCTTACAAACCCAGCAACAGGAAAACTGAAGTTCGAACTTCTTTGCAGACTGAGCATGGTTGTCCTGTCATTGTCACATGCTAATGCTGATACAGAGAAAACATTCTCCATTCTTCTTCAAATACAAAGTGATTCAAGGGGAAATTTGGACCAGAGAACTATTGAGAGCCTGTTAAGTGTGGAGCTTAATAATCACAATGAATTTCATCAGTGGTCACCAAACAGTGATCTTGTGAAGGAAACTAAAAATGCTATTGGAGTTTATAACAAAAATATCTTTGCAGTGAACTATAAGATCAAAAACTCATCCTTTTGCATTATTTGACAATATACTGACTCACATTATTTAATTAAAACTCTTTGGAATCACTCCATATATAAAAAGGTACAAATGGAAAATGGTTTGCAAGGTCTACAAAAGAACATGCTTCCTACTAGCAGCAGAAGTAGTAACTGTAGTATGGACGGGATTTAGTGCCAATCACTATCCTAGGGGAGATCACTCTTGTCTGACTTCAACCTAGGTGGGCAGATGACTTTTAGCACTTTAGCAAAAGCTTGGAATGGCTGGATTTGTGAGGTAGGGGGCATAATCTTAAGGTATTATAATCAGGTAGTGTATTTGACAAAGAAATTGAAGAATACGATGGAATGTGTGATTTCAATTTGAAATGAACATTTACGTTTCATTAAAGACAAAATAAGATAGGGTACATGTGATCACTTCATGCTGTAACAACTTTGTACAAAAAAATTTCGAGTCTGATGTCTTAGGTATAAATGGTATGAAAATGAAAGTGTTGAAAGCAAATTTTTAAGTAAATTATGTTTCTCCGAGAATACTTAATCGATCACATTAATGTTGGGGGATATAAGCCTGCTACCTCCCGAATCCAGCCCTACCAAAAAGATGAAAATTTGGCTTTTCTGTATATATCATATAGACAAAGGGCAATAACTATTGCCCATTACCTCCTCTTGCTGCCACAGGCAGTTCTTGAGTTGCCTGCTTCCAAACTTCTTCAATTTTGCCCCCAAAGAGTAATGGTGAGCCAAACAGTGTAATCTGTAATGCCAGGGTATGATGTGACTTGAGTGACGTGGAATGCAAACATGTGTCATGTCCTTCTCAGGTTGAGATTCGCAGAGGCAGTCAGCACATTTGCCATGGTCTGGTGAGCTGGCTTCTTAATGACCCAAGCAATTTGGGCCGTTGCCTCCCAGGCAGGCTCACTGCCTGATTTTTCCGCAAGTCGGAAAATCGCCAATAAGGCCAAGTTTAACATTTAAAACCAGCTTTGATGTGGCATGAAACACATTCTGGTCCACTTTATAAAAAATGTGGGGCAGACGTGTGGATAGCCGCTAAGCAGTGCACACTAAAACGTGAATGATAACATGCATCAATGATAGCGTGTTGTACCAAGCGATGTAAACAGACGAAGTCCAAGAAAGTGACAAATTCACTAAAAGTTTGGAAAAAATTCAAAAATAATGTAGAGGAATGAATAACACACGAATATAAATCCAAATTTCTGGATGGATGGTTAAAATTCACATCGATATTGGCATGGATTGATGGGATGTTTTTCGTACAATGTTTACAGTATGACAGCGAAGCTTAAAAACTAGCAACACCTTGTGGCATCAAGGGGAGGTAATGGGCAAGAGTTTTTGCCCTTTGTCCATATGATATAGATAGAAAAGACAAATTTTCGTCTTTTTAGTAGGGATGGATTTGGGAGGTAGCAGGTTTTTATCACCTAACGTTAATGTGACTGGGGAACATATTTGAAGACAAACATGAACTTGTCTTTTTTCAAGAGCTGAAAAAAATCTCCCCATTGGGAACAATGTTACTGCATGTTTCTGAATGAATCCAATTTGATCTAGTATCATAACAAAGTTTACAAAACTGATCTTCTCAGTTGAATAAATCAAAGCAAAACGACAAATAAAAAAGTTTTCAATCAAACCTTATCCTTAGAATAGTTAGATTTCAGCTCCCCACTATGCATGTCTTTAGAGATTCCAGAAACAAGCTTTAAGCGAACAAGCCACCTTGATCACATGGAGCTGTAAGCTTTATGCAATCTACAGACCTTAGAGCACAACAGTGACCTTTCCTTCTAATAAACTAGAAATGCATCCATATGATATGGATGCTCCCACAAATATGATGCAACTGAAGGACAAAGTTCAAAGTTCAAAGTCAAACTAGGGACATAACTCTGTTAAATTTTGTCAGAAAATGATGAAAACTGAATTTGACTTATGTCATCTTAATGTGAAGCCTCACACCAAATTTAGTTTCTATCTATGAAGTCCTTCAGAAGTTAATATGTGGAAACAAAATTTGTGATGAAGGTGAGATACACTATATGCCCCATCCATTGATATGTTGGGGGCATAATAATTTGAAGTCTATCTGGACCATACATATTAAAAGAGCATTTGTTATCTACATAGATTAGTAAATACAAGGTTCTCTTAAGCAAGGAACCAGTTTTTCTTTATGGTGTCACATCATCTGTAGCAACATTCTGGATTACTGTAAAATCAGAAATATTCATGAAGGGAAACAAATATCCATGAAATTAAATCCACCATGAAAAATAGTATCTATTCACTGGCTGCTAAATATGCAATCCCACAAAAACTTTATCTGCACGAAATTTTCTCCTTATTCCCAAACCATGAAATGTTATCCCCACCAATATTTCTGATTTCAATATATTTAAATCCAACTTAACAAAGTAACTTCTGTGATGGCAGTTTTTAATGATAATCACTGCCAATGAGGTTTGTTTACTCACAACTTGATTTCGCCTTATTTCCATATTATCTATTTGGTATGTAAACTGTGAAATCATAAACTTAGGTATACGCACCATCCAAAGTGCTGCCATCCTAAAATATTAATTTCAATCAGTTTGGTAATACATACACATTCCTGTCTCCCCATCTTAAGAAATACACATTCCTGTCTCCCCACCTTAAGAAATATTCAACAAGAGGAGATAACTTGTACTGGCCTGAAGGTGCACACTGCTTGAGTGATAACTCATAGTTAAGATAATTATGGTGCAGTGTGATAAACTGCACTAGGAAAAAAGTCCAACCAAATTAAGATGCACATAATACAGTTGGAAGCATATTACATGTATCTGTAGACAGTCTGTTTATTACTGCAAGAAAATTACAGCAATCACCTGGGAATACAAAGTATCCAAGGACACCTTTGTTTATTGATAGTATCAAACATGGACTCTTAAATTTTAAGAACGATTTTGTAGAGTTACCCTTACCTTTATTGTTTTGTCTGAGGATCCACTAAAAAGATAGTCACCAAATACACACAGACACCATACTGGACCCTATAAAAGAGGAATTGAAAATATTCAGACTTAGTTATTGCAAAGCATAATATAGCTGAT
Organism: Margaritifera margaritifera; assembly: GCA_029931535.1. Taxonomy (NCBI): domain Eukaryota; kingdom Metazoa; phylum Mollusca; class Bivalvia; order Unionida; family Margaritiferidae; genus Margaritifera; species Margaritifera margaritifera. The sequence continues at coordinate 1,253,817 of JAQPZY010001467.1, read as the reverse complement.
TTGTTTTCACCTCAAGTCTTTTGTAGGTGACAGCATTTTCCTGGCCATATCTGAATATTGCAGTTATATATGCATCAGAAAGCAACACTTTTATAATTTTCAATTCAAAGTACACATTTTTCTAATTAAACAACCTTGATCAAAAGTAAAATTACTATACATAAGATCACCATGCTTATATACAAGAATTGAATTTATAACTGAATGTGCATGTCAGAATCATAATGTCTGATCTACTATCTCTTTATAATGATGTTCATTAGAGTGATCCACATTATAAGTGAGGGTGCTTTATACTGAGGGATGTTTCATCATTATTGTGTCCTGACAGTACATTAAAACACTAAAAGTATTGAACGATGTGAAATCACATTATGATTGGTTCTCATGAACCAAGAACTAAAATCAAGTGAAATAAATTGTGTAGCAATGATAAAACAAAATTTGATCAATCAAAGGGTATCCATGACCATCCCCACATTATAAGCGGTAAACTGAGAGGCTTTATCACTGTACTAAGTTTAAACTCAATTCATCACAAGCTGTGAGAACGGTTATGCATACATGGTTACTGTGACTAAAGGATACTCAAAACTGATGCTGAATATTTCTGGCAGTAGACACAGTGGAGCCATAGAAATAATCTGAATTCAGTATTTTTTGTGTGGTATACATGTTTGTAGATTTTGAGATTGCTACAAACCTCCTATTTAAAGACCAAAGAAACAATTGTTCCTTCTGTGGAAACGATAGGACTCCTTCCATAATCCATAAATTTATGTTCCAACAAAAATGCCATTTTTTTCCAAAACCATGAAAGCCTATATACATGAAAAAAACTGAATTCACTGTACGTATTTCATATGCGAAACAACTTGTTTGTACCGATATTAATATTTCATACAGTATGATAAAACAACTTGTTTGTACAGATATTATGTAATTCATACAGAATGATAAAACAGACATGCTACAGCTTGAAATTTCTTCCAGAGGGTAAGAAAAGAGCAGCATTAATGAGGGTTTTTCAACCTTAATGTCACCTATTTTTCCATTAGGATGTGCAAATGGTCACAACACACTAATACATGTCAGAGGTGAAAAATAAATAAGAACTGAAGGACACAACGGTTCCACCCTACAGTTTTGTACTTACACAGGGTTTAATTTTTTTTTATAAAAAAAATGAATTTTCCTGGTTTTCCTCACTGGTTATCCTGGTTATTTAAAAAAGACCTTGTAAATAATAGGTATTGTTCAAAAAAACTTTTAATTCCATTTATTTAGGTGTATGATTGTTGGATGTAATTTGGGTTATAAAGTATACAGCTTGGCCTTACTTCAGATGTGTACCTCTCAAAAGACTGCAAGCTCTGGTTGATCATTTTCATTTCCTGGACTTCGGTGGTAAATTGGAGAAATATAACTAGCCATGATTTTTTTTTTGTTTTGATATTTTATAATTCATTTCTTGCACTTTCATAAGTTAGTATTTGTCTACTGTGGCAAATTAATTTTCCCTATTTTAATAACTGCTAAAGTTAGTGTACTTTGGACCATTTCAAGTTCATTTCTCAAGCTCATAGAAGCAGCCATTTTGAACAGCTGTCGGCACTGGTATAACGTTGTTTCCCTAATGTCAAATATAAATAAATTTCAGTCACAGTATATGAAAGTAGCATAGAGGTATGTCAACATTCTCTCCACTGTGCTTGTTGCACATGCACACAACTTCACCTTATACCAGACTTCAGAAGTACATAATAACTGTAGAGCAAAACCAAGTGATAAATCTAAGAGTCTGAATGAGTTTATTTATAAATCAGCATTTAATGGAGAGGCTGAGCATATGGGAATGGAAGGAACAAGGTACAGAGCGAAGAACAGCTTTCATGCCCCTCTATAATGTATCTTGCTGGCAGACTGATAGAGAACTGGTAAAACTCACTTGATGGCCAACAAAGGTACCTCTGCATTTGAACATTTGTTGAGGATCATAACCTGAAATTTAAATATCGAGTCAAATTATTAAGTAAATAATTAGTTATTGGAAGAGAGATGGTGAAATTGTTGGAGCTGAAATGTACAATGAGGATCTGGTGTTCAATCTGGCTATGTCATGTGTAAAATTACCTGTCTCACTGGTAAACTGAGTAAATTTCATATTATGTAGGATCTGGTGTTCAATCTGGCTATGTCATGTGTAAAATTACCTGTCTTACTGGTAAACTGAGTAAGTTTGACATCATGTAGGATCTGGTGTTCAATCTATGCCATGTGTAAAATTACCTGTCTTACTGGTAAACTCAGTAAGTTTGACATTATGCAGGATATGGTGTTCAATCTGGCTATGTCATGTGTAAAATTACCTGTCATACTGGTAAACTGAGTAAGTTTGACATTATGTAGGATCTGGTGTTCAATCTATGTCATGTGTACAATTAATTGTCTTACTGGTAATTTGAGTATGTTTGACATTATGTAGGATCTGGTGTTCAATCTGGCTATGTCATGTGTAAAATTACCTGTATTACTGGTAAACTGAGGAAGTTTGACATTATGTAGGATCTGGTGTTCAATTTGGCTATGTCACGTGTAAAATTACCTGTCTTACTGGTAAAATGAGTAAGTTTGACATTATGTAGGATCTGGTGTTCAACATGGCTATGTCATGAGTACAATTACCTGTCTTACTGGTAAACTGAGTAAGTTTTATGTGTGTTACTGCTTTAGTTATTTTCTAAGAAATTATTCTGATTTTCTAGCGAGGACTCAAAGTAAATAATTAATGCCCCAGATGACATTCTTAGCAAGGGTGTTTGTCACTGGTGAAGTGCTGCAATTAAGATCATAAAATAATTTACATTAAGAAGGCCATTCTGAGCTTTTATTTTTCCTGGAGTGATTGAGAATAATGCAGAGAGAATGCTTTCAGACAATCAACAATTATCAGTTTCTAATATGTATGCATATATGTGTGTCTGTGTTAGTATATATATATATCTATATATATATATATATATATATATATATATATATATATATATATATATATATATATATATATATATATCGCACATCTGCACAATCATGGCTGTATAGTGCTAATTCAAAGTTTAGCTCAAAAAATACAATGGGAAAAATATTAACAACTTTCGGAAGAAGATAAACCCTTCCAAACAAATGTAAATATGTAGTCCTTCATAATAAAAGGCAAAGATCTTAATATGAATCTCAAATTAATGAGGTTTATTTTCAAAACTTATTTTCTCGACCTAACTTACAAACCCATCAATGTCACTGCTCCAGGCATGGCATAAATTATCCACCTGTATTTTCATTTTAAATGAAATTGATGAAACAAGTTCAATAAAATCTATCTTTTGTGAAAGCGAAAAAAACAAGCAAAGGTTAAAGTTATTCAACTTGTTTTTTTTTTTAAGTTTAAAAGAAATGAGCATAATTGTGCAAATCTTTTTAATTATCACATGACATATATAATTATTTTAAAAAAATAAAAAACATATTAGCATAGCTAATATCATTTTTTTTAAAATTAAAAAATCGGTGTACTTAATGTTCTATGAACCACATACAACTGCCCTGAACACTGCACCTTAGCAAAACGGTTTTTTGAATGATCATATTATACTGATGAAGTCAGTTGATAACAACAAAAAATGAAAAGACACCTCATATTTGTTACAGTGTGTACTGTTTAGGAATTAATTTAACTATTTTTGTCATCTAGTATACTGAACTTACCTCCAGGAACAACATTTCCAAGATTCAAGTAATTGTTAATGTGTGCCAATTCATCCTGCAGTCAGAAATTATAAGACAATTGTAAATCATAAATATTTCACAAGTACAAAATCATTTAAAATTAAACAAAGACACTAAATTAAGGATTATTAGGTAAAATACACTAGTTCTGTATATATTGAATGAATCACAAAATTCACAAGATTTTCATAATGTCAATATGCTGAAGGTAGAATATATGTTAGAAAGTAAAGATTTAATTGCACAAAGATTTACTACTATTAACAGGCAAAATTGTGATGATTTACAGCATGTAAACCAATGAGAAAGAAAATTTGTAGCATACAATATATTAATAAAAAAAACACTTACCTGATCACAATTACATTAAAAATGTAACTTCCACTACCTCCCACATACAGTCCTCCCGGAGAGACAACACATTTGTCTTTCCCTTCTATATGCTATGTAGACTCTAATAGCAGAATCAATAGGAAGAACTATTCCAAGACACCATTATAACTACCTCCCAAGTTTCTGCTACCCATGAAATGGTTAATTTTACCAGTGAATGACAACAGAATGCAGAATGAATGCAATCAAACGGATGAGAAAGATTCATATGAAAAAGGACTAAAAGAGCACAAATGCAAAACAAAGAATGCAGAACAATGAATGATAAACAAAAATGGAATGAAACATCAATGGATTTCAATAATGGATTTGAAAATGTATTATTTTCTGACTGCCAAAAAATTTCCACCATCAAAAGCCCTTTCACATGATAACCCAGTATCCAATTCTTCACAATGACATACATTTTTTCACTCCTTACAAGCAATGACATTGCTCTTGACGAGGCAGACTTAAACACGTCCACTCATGTGATGACATTATCATCGGTGGTTATATCTGTATAATTTTCATCAGAACAAACAAATTATGGGATAAAAATTTGATCAGAAATATTCCAGAACTTGACATTTATTGAAGTTTTTGTTATATTTTTATTTATTGTAAAATCAATGCTGTCTTTTGCATTTTATGCATCTGCTGTTTTATGAAAGCACACTTTTAAAAAGACAAGATATAAAAGCAACAGTTCTTACGCTTTAACACTTATGAATACATGTATGAAAAACAAGTTTTCATTTCCATTTTGTTCCAAAAAAAAAATATGAGAAAGGAAATGATGAATGCAAGCGATAAAAGCAAAATCAGAATGCATTTCTATGACCACACATGAAAAACAATGAGATCACAGCTAAAATGAAATTGTAAATGAAATACATATGGAACACATATAAAATGAATTCCTAATGCATTTCAAATCCAATGAAATGCAAAGGAGATATATATTTGGTCAAATTACCTACTCTGGGGTCTGTTTACTGGATATTCTTCAGTCTAAGCTTGTGCAATATATCAACGAGGATCGTTGCATTTGCAGGGAGGCCTCGGACAGGGTTCATACAGCTGTTGGTAAAACAAATTCCAGACCTTTTCCAGACTGGATTGCAATATTTTTTTGACTCCTCTGGCACATGTATTCAAAGTCTGTATCACTATAAATGAGCATGTGGTATCCACATAATATAAAACAGTATCCACTGATCACAAGTGTGTGATGGGTCACATGTCTCACCAACCACAATGAAACAGCAAGGCCATCACTAGACCAAATGACATCCCATGAGAGAAATGTGTCTTTAGCAAAATAAAACACAGCAACCCAAAATTCCATACTTTTTCCAGACCTTTAGGCCAAAATCTTTATTTTCCATACTTTTTCCAGGTCTGGAAAAAACACCCTTTTTTTCCCATACTTTGTCCAGACTTTCCAGACTTTGTATGAACCCTGCTTGGAGGGCTTAAATGAAATGTAATCAGGCAAGTATTCTCAGAGAAACATTTATGACAACAAATTTATTTTCTCTGTCTAATGAATGACATGATCAGATTTATGTTGGGAGAATAGGTAAGGAGGATAAAATAAAATGCATCCAAACTCTACCTTTATAACCCATCTATGGATGTAATAATGGAGATCCTCATACATTGATGGATGTAATAATAGAGATCCTCATACATTGATGGATGTAATAATAGAGATCCTCATACATTGATGGATGTAATAATAGAGATCCTCATACATCGATGGATGTAATAATAGATCCTCATACATCGATGGATGTAATAATGGAGATCCTCATACATAGATGGATGTAATAATGGAGATCCTCATACATCGATGGATGTAATAATAGAGATCCTCATAACGGTAAGATCATTCTTCTAGAAAAAGGCAGCACAACATGGATCTTTGAGTTCTGCTCTCTAAAAGGGTCTAGTGATGAGAGGAATAACCATGGGTGGTAAGCAGTTCTTGGCCACAAACCCCGGCTGTATCAATACGATGACTGAACCATTAGAGTGGAACTGCAATAAGTTCAGTCTGACCTAAGAATGTGCAACTCACTCACCCTGCAAGTGAAAGGTAAGGCTAACACAAAGTACATCTTTTTTTTATAGAAGCATGTGCAAGATCTTGGACAAAGGTCTGAACACAAAGGAATTCAACCAAGTAAAAACCCACTAAATATTCCATTTGTAAAACAATGCCAGTGACTGGGACCAGTTCAGATCAATGGTGGCTAATAAATCGGAGAGATCCTACATTTACTCTTCCATGATGTCTGAAGATGTCAGAAATCATAACACAATAGCCTTTAAAAGTAACTGTTGCCAATATTTTCCCCTCAAAGAGCCAAAGAAAGAAATTATACATCTTAGGGATGGAGGCCCATAAGGGAACAATGTTATTGTCCTTGCACCAAAGGACATACCACTTCCACTCATAGGACTTCAAAGTGGAGGGACTTGTAGCTTAAGTGATTCTCTCGACAAATCATGGGTTGCAGTTATTTCTGCACAGGGCCTTCCTGACAAGAACCAAGTGTGAAGACAAAAAACTGTCTGGACACAGATGGAGGACTTGCATTCTTGGATGTTTAAGCAGGTTGAGGAATGCCTGTATCTTCATGGGGATAACTATCTTCAGGCTGAGTAGGTTGCTGACCCAGGATTTGTCCGATCTGAAAGGGGCAACCACAATCATACAGTTCTGATCCCTTATTTTCTGAATCACTCTGGGAATTAGCACTGTGGGTGGAAAAGCATAACCCAAGATTGCATTGCAGTTGAAGAACAGAGCATCCACTGCCCTGGTGAAGTCAAGACACAAAGGTGGGTAGATTGTGCTTCCATCTGGTCGTAAAGAGATTGACCACATAGATGCCAACCATAGGCATGCTGGAATCTAGGCTGTCTCTCTGGAATGCATGACATTGTTTACTAAAAGTACAAAACTTCTGTATGATCATATTGCATCTTTCTTTGAGACTATACCTGCCTGTACACAGGCAGTAATAAATAAGGTCAAAAGAGAATAAATGGTGTATCCATTCCAACAATTTCAGAACCCTTCATTCATCAACATTTTTGGTCAAAACAATAACCATAAACATTAGTTTTCCTAATAAATTATCTGCATCTTCCTTTTTTCTTCATCTCTGCTATCATTTTCCACCTATTCACAGTGTAATTGACTGGTTTCTTGTTATCAACACTCTGTAGTTTACATTGAGAAGCTATATTCTATGTACTAGTCTATCACATGAGTGCTTAAGTACTTTTCTCCCTACATGTTTCAACATAGAACACTCCTGTTGAACATTTTATGCCCCAAATTTTGATTTTCTAGAATTCTGTCAACATAATTTAAAATGCGGAATTTCACTAAAAATGCATGATGATTCCACAAAATCTGGAATGGTTGGCATCTCTGTGACCATCAGTCGACCCCAAACAGTGCAAATCTGATGGAAGCCTGAGAAGTGGAGAGACCACTCAGTGTGCAGTGTTGAACCTTTTGTTGATAAAGAGTTGGTAGCACACTGAGCTTGCCTAGAATGTGCCTTATCTGAACACTGATTCAACGCTGGGAGTACCAACAAAGAAAATCCCAGTCCAAAACACAGATATTTGGCAATTTGGTTTCCCCTTGTTTGGAGAGGTAACTGACTACCACTGAATATGGTCTTCTTTTCCAGCATATTTATGTGAAGCTCCCTTTCTCCAATCTCCAGTTGCCACTGACTTTAGTGAAGCAAGGCATCAGGTGGGAATCAAAACTCTGTGTGTTGGCATCTGTACAGACCATAGCTTCAAGTTTGGGAGTTTTCCTGAGGAACTCCTTCATGACATTATGAGTGCAACCTTTTACAAGGCAGATTCTGCCATGAATGAAAGAAATTAATTATGACCTTCATTTCCAGGATATTTATGTGAAGGGCCATCTCCTCTGGCCTCCAGCTGACCGTTGAGAAGCAATGCATCTGGTAGGCACCCCAACATTGTGTGCTAGCATCTTTACAGATGGTGAATTCCAGTCTGAGGGTTTCCAGAGAACTTCTGCAGGCTGTCAATCCTGTTTCTGCCAATGGAACAGGAAGGGTCTCAATTCAGCTCAGAGCTAAATACAATAATCTGAATGCCCAGAAATTGGACACCAATGACCTAAATGAGCCATATGCAATGGGCACATGAATAGCCAGCCTAGATTGTGAATCCAAGTCTTCTTGACTCAGACATCCCATGCTGTGCACTTGAAGGAAAGATGTACTACTAAATTATGATGAATCGAAAATGCCAATGCCCAGAAGGTACAAACGCTGGGAGAGAGGCAGGTCTGATTTCTCGTTATTGACAAGAAAACCCTGCTTGGAGAAAAGAGAAAACATTTGGTTCATATCTTGTATCTTAATGGAACTTACCATATGTTTCTGTATGATGCTGTCAAGATAAACTGCCATTTCCACTGTTGCAGTTTATCTAAAGTGGGAGATGACACAGTCAACTGTCTTGGTGAAAGTCCATGAACTGACATTGAGCCTGAAAGGAAACGTACTAAACTAAACTGGTACACAGTTTCTCGGAAAGTAAACCAGAAGAACTTGTGTAATGTAGGGTGAATCAGAATGTGAAAGTATGCATCTGTTAGATTGAGGCTGAAATCAAACTCACCACTCCCAGCAAAGAACTTGTTAAGCTAGCTCAGGTTGATCAGTGGTTAGATCTTTCCATTTGCTTTTGATGCCAAAATTAGTTGGGAATAGAAGCTTGGAGAGTACAATATTGTGAACAATATCCACCACCCACTGGGTGAGCAAAGTATGAACCTCCTCCTCAAAGTTTGTTCCTTTTCTGCTAAATCCAGCAAGGAAGCAGTCACCACTTTGTTTTTAAATAACTTTGAAGTTGCTTGGAACACCTTGTAGAAAACCAGGGCTGACATGCTGACTGCTGCTATATTCTTATCATGGTTTGGACTTCAACATGATAAGCATCTGAATGTGTCCTATACCAGCAGGCAGAGAACAACACAGACAGCTGGCTTACCATGAAAAAGGCATTGGAACTACCAGGGTCCCATATTTTTTCTAAAACAATTCCTTAATCTTAAGAGATTGAGGCAGCAAATGTAAGGTGGGACAGTCATCATCATTTGTACAGATGCATTGACATGGTATGCCTTCCTGACTTAATGATGGCAGAGACGGCATTTAGCAAGCGACAAGATTCAATAGATTTCTTCAATTGCTACCTTTAATCTAAATTCAGTTATTTTCATGGTAGGATCTGGTTTTTTTTAATCTGGTCCAGATTATCCCCATTTTCGCTGGTAAGCCTTCCACATCTGCATGCATCATGCCAACTTGAAGGGAATATGTAGAATCATAAAAGATAACACATTGGTACATACTTATGGGAAATGCCATGAATTTTAGGCCCAGTGACTGAATGGGCAGATGGGCAGCCAATGGTGCTAGGGTCAGTAAAAGAACTGGCAGAGCCAACAGTGGGACAGATATGTAGATGGAACAACCAGACAGGTCTACAAAACAACCCATGGAAGACAGAAGAGCCAGCAGATTTGCAGCCTGGCCCATTGTAGTAACTGACCTCTGATCATACAGAGTGAGGAATGGCTGGTCAGCCAGTTAGATAGACTGATCAGGAACCAGGAAGAAGGAGGACGTAATTGATCGATGTGATTGCTGGAAAACTCCCAGAAGTTCGGTCAGTAACCCCATGTCATGAGTCTGACTGGTTCTCTTGCCCTGCTCCAGCATGCAGGGGTACTTGCATCAACTGGTCTGCCAAAGAGAGGAATGAATTTCCCCCGTGTATCCAAGTCAGCTGTAGAAAGGCAGGATGACAGACTATAAAAGGAATCCTCCAAAGCCAACGTCTGTGACTTAACTTCTTGAACAAATCTTCTATCTGGACTCTGACACAGATTGAGGAGGTGGTAACAAGTTGGGATCTATGGTTCTCTCTTCTTCTTGATCTGAAGTGACTGAAGCAGATGCCAAAATAAAGGGAATCTTGGAAGAAAGAAGGGCCAAAAAGATATCACCCACTATGCAAGCATAAGACTCTGTATTGGGATGAAGGTTAAGATCTTCCTGTCAGGTGACTCACATCTCTCATGATTCTTTCTGTCTTTCAACTGTTTTTGAAGTAATTAAGACCAAGTCCCCTCCAACAACCTTGTGCAGGTGCTGCAAGGGTTGGACGAAGTACACTTTGTATAACCAAGATAAGTCTCCTACATGTCCTCTGACAATATGAACTTTTGACATTTCATGCACCTAGTTGCCATTGTGTAACTACAAAAACAATGAAAATATGACTAAGTCATACAAACAGACAAAAGGTGCAAACTCTAGAAAATAAAGGCACAGTAAGAAGTAAAATACAAAGCTAAAGCGATGTTCAAGCACAACCTACTACAAAGAAATGATATTTGCTTATGATGAAATGACAGTATGGTCAGAGACTAAGTTCACAATGGTGGTAAAACTGAAACTTTAAGGATGAAATTAAAAAATAAATCCACAAATGTTAAGTAAAACGAGATGAATAAAACAATACTGACTCTGTAAGCAGATGGCTAAAATTTCATGAGAAATCCAATGGATTTTGGGAGGTAACATATATGATGTTACCTGTACTGAGTGTACTGAGTGAAAACTTAAACTGGTGAACATCCAGTATATGGGTAGTTCCCTAATGGAGACAGGGGAGATAATTAAAATAGCATCTTGGAAGAGTTTCTTCCCATAGATACTTTTATTATAGTCTATATAGTATATAGACAGGAAAGACACAATTTTCATCTTTCCAGGATGGCTGGATTCAGAACATAGCTGAAGTTAAATTCCAAATGTAAATGTGATTGGGTAATGTATTCAACATAGCAAAAGTTTCAAAGTCTGCTTTTTAGACTTGCAACACTTGAACTCAATCAATGAAAGAGTATACAAAATGTAATTTCTTTCTTTAATAAAACAATAATTAAAAACATTAAAATGGATGCTGCAGTGAATAAGTTCATATAAATGGCTAGAGTGGACACAGACTGACCACCAGTCCCTTTCACCCTTAGTCAGGCCAGGTAAACTATTGGTACACAAGATGTAGCCACATTGAAGGGACTAGTAAAGTTTGCAGCTGGACCCTCATACTCACTCAAAATCAAGTCATTCAAACTGGCTAATAAGAGATCAGCAATTGTAATGTCTAAAATTAATTTATATACCATATATACTTGCATATAATACGATACTAACTGTAAACTGCATAGAATATGATCTGCCGTTGCATAATGTGCTGGTAGATCTGGGTCTATGCAGTTTGTAAGGACTAATCAGTAGAACAAACAACATAGACCCAGATCAGAGTCTATGTTGTTTGCATTTGGATCCAGATTATACCTGTTTATATACAGTACTATCACATGCCTTGACATTTAGTTACAAAATCTGTGAGACCACAAATGCCATACCTGAAGGGCTAAGCATGACTAACATGCAACCAACAATATGCAAAATAATGACACTGAAAAAAATTAGTTTGTAAAAAAAAAATTGTTAGATTTATACGATGTTCCAGACACACTTTCTAAATTTTTTGCTTAAAATATTTGATCATTTTATTTAATAAACATTTCCTGGCTAAATAACAGTCATAACCAAAGTTTTGTGCATTCATAAATACAAGGTTGGATGAATCTGTGTTGAATTTTATTAAAATTCAAAGTATAGTTCATTTATACTGACTAAGGAGTCAATGTGATAGTATTTATGTATTCCTACTTTAATTATATGGACTTTTGTTTTCAGAAATTGTTTTTAAAAAAATGTAATAGCAACAAAATTTCATTGATTTTCTATAGTCAGCTTTGATTATCAATTTACATGGTGTGCCACTCACAATGATGACTGAAAGAAGGTAACAGTGACTTCCTTCTTACATATAAGAGTCCAAGGGTATTAGAGAGAGAGAGAGAGAGAGAGAGAGAGAGACAGAGAGACAGAGAGAGAGAGAGAGAGAGACAGACAGAGACAAAGACAGACAGAGACAGAGACAGACAGAGACAGAGACAGAGAGTGAGAGTGAGAGAGCAAGTAAACTTAGATGACAGTGGACAGGGAATATGTAAGTATTTATAGGGTCTAGTGGCACATCAACACAATCCTGGCTATACAGTACCAAGCAAAAGCTAGTTAGCAACAAAGGGCCACAGTGAGCCTGAGGTTGCTTACCTGGCTTTCATATGCCTAACAGCCAGATGTAAAAGCAGTTGGGCAAGAAATCTGAGGATGCTTTCTGTAGATTTCTTCCATTGCTGTTCATTGCATATGCTATGAAAACAAATATTTTAAGGTTTCTCTATTTTTTGTACCTTCATCCATATTTTATGCAAGGATGCTTTCTGTCAAAGTTGGTCAAATTCTGTTTAACAGTTTTCTGAGGTAAAGTTATTTAAATATTTTTCTATTTCTAGTAATGGCAGCCATGTTTGGGGGCAAATCGACATCATTTGTACAAATCTGAAACGCCTTTAGGCTAGAACACTATCAAATCTGGTCAAATTCTGTTGAGCAGTGTTTGAGATGCCATAAAAGGTTTTTCATTTTTAGTAACAGCAGCTATATTTTATGTTAGATTGGAATAATTTGTACAAACTTAAATGCCTTTCATTACATGTCAGAATGCTTCTCAAGGTTGCATCTAGGTTTTAACAAATTAAGGCCTTAAGCCCTCTAACCTCTAGTAAAAAGGAAGCTGACCAAGTGAGGCAGGGGACTTGGTGTTCATTATGAAAATCTTACTGGAAGTGAAGATTGTATTGAGAAAACAAAATTAGGCTGCCACTTATATGTAACAAGCAGACAATGCTTCATCTTAATGACCTGAATGTGGGAGGGTAATTCCACATGTTAATCCAGTGTAGATGTTCGAAGCTTGCTATTTCCATAACTGAAAGAGTTTTTCTTCAAAGTTTACTAACACCAATTACAAAACATATCCTATTTCTCACTCATTCTGAGCCATGGATGGGTCTATTTCCAGTTTTGGTTGAAGGAGTATCTTCTTTTCTTGGTGCTGGTTGCACCGTTTTCATCATGTTCATTGCTGTTGCTGGAACTATCAATATCACTGTGAATTCAAACTTTCCTGATTTTCCTGTTGTTCATCCTAAACACCTTCAGCCCTTTCTTTGTAATTATCTCTCAAAAAAATCAAAAAGTGTACAAGTTTGGGCCATTTCAACATTCTGTCACATGGCAGGTCAAAGGCACAAGGCATGCATAGGTAAGACAACCACTCGTAACTTGGCATCTGTCAATGATGTCATTGACTGGTGTATTGACTTTCCCAGACAGAGCCAGAAAAGACTTTCATACATAACAAGAACAAAAACATATATACTCACGTATAAGCCAGGTCCAAATGCAAACAACATAGACCCTGATATGCCATTGCATAATGCACCTGCAGATCAGGGTCTATGTTGTTTGTTCTACTGATTAGTCCTTACAAACTGCATAGACCTAGATCTGCTGGTGCAGTATGCGATGGCAGATCTGGGTCTATGCAGTTTGCAGTTGGTATCAGATTATACATGAGTATATACGGTAGATTTGTGTTTGTACAGCATGTATGGCCCTACTGCAGCTGAAAAAGTCTAAGTCCCCCAAAATATCAAATTGTAGACAAATTTGATAAATTGCTATAATAGCATGAAAATGTAATCAGTCATCTATTTATGCATAAACACATGCATACAAAATTTCATTTGTCTACCTCATATGATTCTTTCTAACAGAAGTTTTTGTAAAAAAATTAGTCAACAAATTTAAACAATGTAGTAAAAGAAAATTCTGTAACCGTCTGAAAATCTAATCAGGTCCTCTACATATGAATACAAATATACCAATCAAATTTCAGTATCTACTTCAAGTGGTCTTTGCTTAATTGTGCTAACAAAGCTTTTGTCAAGAACTTCTAAGACCAAATCCAAAATTAAAAAAAAAAAAAAATGACAAATTGCTGTAATGGCCTGATAACCTAATCAGGTCATCTACTCAAGACCATGATATAGTGTATAAAATTTCATGGCTGTAGGTCCAATAGTTTTCATGCTATTGTGCTAAAATAGATTCAGGATGGACATATGGACAGACAAATTTGGTCAATTTCTTTTCTTAGAAGTTGCTTAAAGGTTGCTCTATTTTTAGTAGCAGTGCCAAATCTGATGGTAGATCAGCATCACTAGTATAAATTTTGAAAGCCCTCCATGCCAGCATGCTCTCTAATAAGTCTGGTTGAAACTGGTCCAGCAGTTTTTGAGAAGTTGAAAATGACCAGTGTAGTTGGATGCACGATGAACAACAGACGATGCATTTACAGATGTGGGTCTACATACCATTAGCTCATCTGGTTTTATGGCCAGATGAACTAACAAAAGCAAGTCAAACACCTTATTAAAATCCACAGGAAGACAAACTCCTCCTATCAAAAGTAAATATTCACCATAAAAAATAAAATAAAAGGTAAAGACATTTAGAAAAACTCCCCAAAAATGCATAAAAAACCAAAATAAAAGCAGAAAGGTCAAAATTATTCTGTATAGACTGCAATCTTTCACAAGTCCTTCAAAGTTGGAACACCATTTCTGGATGCAGCCAATAGCAAACAGATCAACTCCATTAGTCACCTAGGGTCTGTTCTACATCCCCAAACCCATCAGGGAAGGACAAATGAAGGAGTCTACATAGAGTCTATTCTATATCCCCAAACCCATCAGGGAAGGACAGATGCAGGAGTCTACATAGGATCTATTCTACATCCCCAAACCCATCAGGGAAGGACAGATGAAGGAGTCTACATAGAGTCTATTCTACATCCCCAAACCCATCAGGGAAGGACAGATGCAGGAGTCTACATAGAGTCTATTTAAAGTACATCATATTTTACAGATCACCCACTCAATCCAGTGGACATGGACAGAGGGGCAGGGGATTAAGTGCCCACTATGAGTAGTGGAATTCCCCTCAGTATGGTGGATTTTCCACCCAGTCTAGTGAAAATCCACTCAATCTACTGAAAGTCCATCACAGATTTTATTGCAGCCGTAGTGGGTTTTATGGCACCTCTCTGATTCTATTGTATTTGCTCCAAGAGTCGACACACTAAACAAACAGATGGGAGAAACCCCAACACTGTAAACCCTACCATGGCAGGTGTCATTTTCATACCTCTACCTTTACAAACTATACAGTGGTAACATTTCTGGTGGTATTTATCAGTGGCCTAGCTAGGGATACATAAAGACGAACACACGTAATGTAGAAAAAATACTAGGTTTTACATTTCTTAGAAATCTTCCCACCCCTGTCCATTACAGAGTGTACATCAGAAAAAATTGCTTAGCTACAATGTACATCCCTGTTGATTAAATACATGTGGAATAACGTGGCATTGTATATTAAAACAAAAAAGATACACAAGCTATGCTGTGAAAAGGTTCTTCTGTACTTTTACCCTTAATCTTTGAAACAAACATTGTTTATGAGAGAGTACGACACACACCCTAAAACTAAAAAGATATAAGTTTGTGAGAAAAAAAATTTGGACTGAGAAATGCATTTGATGTTAAATTCTCATATTACCATGTAAAACTGGTCTCTAGCGTTATATGAAAAACTAAATATAATTATTTTTTATTTTCCCAATTAGAGACCTACCGTTTAATTTAAATTTAGAAAAAAGTGTTATGGCCTTGATGCATGTCTAAACTTAGTTCTCTTTTTTTCTAAAAATCAGAACAAGTGTATTTGTTTTAAGTTATATCCCATCCCCTCCATCTCTCTTTCTCTCCCAGCCTACAACCTTCCCACACTCCATAGCATAATAAACAACTACAGTAGAAATCTTAAATGACTTAAATTAGGGCAGTTCCTAGCAGCTACTGGTCAATGCTGCGCTTTGATGTTTCAAAATAAACACTGTTGAATGAAAATATTTATTGTTGTCACAAAATCAAACACTTTAAAATTAAGAAGATATTAGTTTGTGTAGAACGAATTTAGACAGAGAAACGCATAGCCGTTAAGTTTTGATATTATCGCGTAAAACTGGTTTCTAGCAGTATATAAAGCAATCTATATATAGTATTTTTATTTTCCTGATTAGGGACCAAGCATTTAAAGGTAACAAGTTGTAATGGTCCTGATTCACATCTAAAATTATTAATATTTTATTTTCTAAAAATCGCAACAAGTGTAATTTTTTAAAGCTAAATCCTATCACACCTCCACCCCCAGTAGCGCATAGAGTAGAAGTTAAATTACTTAAATCAGAATTCATGCATGTCATGGGAATTGTTATGAAAACATCAAGGGCTTCTGTTTAAAGAAGCCACTTAAGCCTGGATAACATCCTGTAATGCAAGTGCTCAAAAGACATGAATGAAAGATCATTAGATAAACAATTAGCACGTCAACCCTGCCCCTGGGGATTACTTTTATACAATTACCCATATCCATATATATGTATCTAAATACCTCTTAGTAGGCAAAAGACTGCCAGCTCTATTGTTCAATTTACATGTGTTTCTGTGTGTTCCACTAGTTTCGACATTCTAAAACTGCTTTCAATTCTAACTGCTGAAAACATATTTCTACGTAATTTGACAAGGATACCCACACACTTCATGGTTTAATTTGATTGTAACAAAACTTGGTTTTTGGTCAGCAAAGCCAGAGTGAATTCTGATGGTGTGCCCTGGCAATTGGTTAGAAATTAGAGATTTGTTAAATGCAAAGAAGGGTACAGTCCTGAATGTATTCTTTTATTTTCCCCATTAATCTTTCAAGGCAGCACACTGAATACACGTCTATCCCAGCAGAACAAAGCTATAACATGTTTACAAAAGCTGTATTACACTACATGCTTTCTTTGTCTAAAAAAATGCATCTTTCTTCATAATAAAATGTGTTTATTACATGCAAACATGAGAGAGAGATTATGCACCAAAATTTTCAATCGACATTACCTGTAGCTTTTATCGCTAACTCGGAAACAGGCATTGATAATTAGTGAGTATGCATTTTTGTAATGTGCTACGTTTATCTTCATTTTGGAATTCATCTACTGACAAAATTTAGAAATAAAATTTTGATTCCGTTCTTTATTCAAAATAAGTAAATAAATAAATGGCTGCTTAGCAATTCATTTTGTATTTAACAAGAATTTATATAATTCATTGGGTTATTAACCTGCTATTAGTGTGCTTTTCTTATTTTCTTATTATCTATTTTCAAATCTGGTCATAATTAACATGAATGAACTTAAAGCTTCAGAAATTAAATAGACTGAAAGTTGAATGAGTGAGCATTACTGTAATAATGAAAGTGAACACAGTGACAATATTTGCGACAACCTTGGAATTAATATGAATGGTTCAAGATGAACAGAAAATAATTGGGATTTACAACCTTTGAAGCCAAAACCTCTTACACCTTCAGTTCGGAGAAGTTAATTAAGTTGTACCAGGGATACATGTTTAAAGCCGTGAAAAATAACCTTTGTATCTACCACAGATACCAATTTCACAACTAACTTTGCATATTATGCATTTTGGTTGAATTGCAAAAGATGATGATGATATGATGGATTTCACAAGAAATAAACTATATGGAGAAAAAAAAAGTTGTTTTCCCCCATCCCCACATACTAGCTGGCCCCACCCTTTTTTCTATGCTGTGTACATGTATATCTTCAGGCAGTTAACCTTCAATTATTATTGCTTTTAATTGTACTAGTCCAAAAAAATTTCATGTGACTTTAAGCTTAGTTTTGGTTGCCAAAGATTCAGTGCCATTTGGGAGATTTTGGGCATAATTTCAGTAATTTTACATTGTTAGCCTAATTGCTAAACCCTGTATAAATATGCATTTGGATCCATGTTCTTTGGTGACAAAATGTTTTATTTGTATTCACATCAACTTCTTAAAAGAGATAATTGGGTCAAAATGTAACAAATTAGTAGCTAAACCGATAAATAATATTTGCTTGACATTTGGGTACAGTTTGCAGTATTTGTCATGTGGATTGAAATGTACTGTGTCAAATAAATTGCATCTGCATTATCTGAAAAAAATACATAGAAGATTATCTCCTACTGAGACAATTTAAGTAACTACACTTTTTCATAACTTTCACCTGTCCATTTGATAATATTAAACTCGTCTGATGACCAAACCACCAATCATAAATTTTTAAGCTGTTAGTTACAGAATGCAGCATCATGAGCTTCGTAAAGTCTGTGTAAAAACAGTAGGTCTACAGTAAAGGTGAAACACATGTCTAGATCCTGAGAAAATGTGTCGCATACTTAGGTTGCAAGTACTAAACAGGCTGGACTACTAGAAGTTGCATATTGGATAGCACTGTGTATATTTCATTGTGTGAGAACATGTTAAGCAAACAGTTTAAAAGTGACTAGGGGGATGAAAAAATAAATCACTGCGTTTCTCTGAACTTTTTAATTTTAATAACGGAATAAAACCCGTTAATACTTACGTGTGATTTCTTTTTCCTTTTGTTTGTTTAAAAGCAGAATCTCTCTCTCTCTCATTAAAATTACAATAATTAAACTTTGCATAATTTGTGAAGCACCTAAATAGTCTCAGGATTCTTTGCTCAGAAATTTATCTTTTATCTCTTGCAATACATGTGAATGCATTTTAGTGGGCGAGTCTTTGAATATTAAATGGCATTGTGTACCATGTAAAAAGAGCATTCTGCACTGTGTACTGCAGCTGAGCCAACAGGTAAGTTCCATGCAATGTAGTGGACTTCCACTATTACATAATTATATTGCTGCAAGTTTCTAATTGGTGCAATAAAACTTAATTTGTCTACTATGAGCCATGACATGGACAATCCACAACAACCATTATATCCAGTCCGTGATGGAAACAGCATGCAAAGGATTGAGGTCCACCGTGGGAACGTGGATTTTCCATAAAACGTGATGCATGTACTGTACATCCACAAACCCATCAGGGGAGGACAAAGATTAACAAAGAAAGGGAGAGGGATTGACAGATTGATGTCTACAATAAAGTGCACTGACAGACTGATGCCTAAAATTAAGTGCATATTTGATAAATTAAAATTTCGATTACCTAATGAAAATGACAGATTTGCTGGTCAATAGCACCTGAGTAATATATACTTTAAAAAGTTTTGGTTAGCATATTTAACTTTTGCATCAAACTTATACACTAAAAAAGAACTGTGAACCCCAAAAATTAACTAATACACAGTCAGTGAGGAGAAAAAACCCCAAGTATTACTGCTTACAGTAGCTCTATGCTTATGTGGCCAAGTGGGAAGAGGTGACATTCGTATTTCATACTCACAGCTATTACAGCATATTCTCGTCTGTTGTCTATGATTTCATTCATTATCTTGTTTTGATTGTGCTCTAATAACTCTGTAATGGACAAGAAATAACCAACATCATAACAACAATGTATTTTACAGGACAGCTAGAAATGAGGTTTAGATATTTGTTTTCTTCAGCTCTCATTCATACATGTATCTTGCCATCTGTTCCGAAGTACTAAATTTTTAACCAAAATAAAAAACTATGAAACTTGGTGAGATATTAATACAGGAAAAAAACATTGGCATTGAAAATAAATAGTGATAAAAAATGATCACATCTATCTCTATTTGTACCCAAACACCAAATTTGTCAATCTGAAATCGTTCTCAAATATTTCAACTATATCACAGAAAATATGTGGACTGAATTACTAGTTAAATTGGAACCAGAAAAGTGAACTGTGAGTGTCTTGAGCCTAAAAAGGTATGGTATATAAAATTCACATCTATCATTACTTTTCTATTACTTTCAATGCACTCTGATCTTTGAACAAGGACCATAACTCCTGAATTTTATAATGGTAGACCTGACAAAATATATAATTCAAGATACTGCTGCATTAGGATATACTACAAATTTGGTGCCAATAAAAAGACGTCCTGAAGAGCAATTTGAAAAATAAAGTTTTGCTTCATGGATATCATGGAAGCATGCGACCTCAGGTATAATTTACTGTAAATGTATTTTGATTTCAAGTGAGAAATAACAAGTTTAATGACCTAGTTTGAGTTCTACAGAGGAATAACAAGTTAGTTTGATTTCTACTGAGAAATAAGTTCATGACCTAGATTGATTTCGACTAAGCAAATAACAAGTTAATGACCTAGTTTGATTTCTACTGATTTCTCTAGGGTTTCCAGCCGCTCTGAGAGCTTTCCCAGCATAGAACGAAGGAATCCTATCTCTTGGTCTTTTTGGTTGAGTGAGAACTGTAGGTCTGCAATTTTCTCATCTGTACGATGCAGGAACTCCTTCATACCCTCAAACTTACATGTCTTCAGGTGATCGTCCAACTCTTCTTGAGTTCCCATAAAATCACAGCTGAAAACATAAACACATATATCAATAAACTGATGACCTGGTATATATTATGAAACAAACTGAAGAATACTTGTAACACACAGCTGGTATTGAGTGGTATATTCTAGTATTCAATACTTGTAACACACAGCTTGCATTGAGTGGTATATTCTAGTATTCAATACTTGCAACACACAGCTTGCATTGAGTGGTATATTCTAGTATTCAATACTTGTAACACACAGCTTGCATTGAGTGGTATATTCTAGTATTCAATACTTGTAACACACAACTTGCATTGAGTGGTATATTCTAGTATTCAATACTTGTAACACACAACTTGCATTGAGTGGTATATTCTAGTATTCAATACTTGTAACACACAACTTGCATTGAGTGTATATTCCAGTATTCAATACTTGTAACACACAACTTGCATTGAGTGGTATATTCTAGTATTCAATACTTGTAACACACAACTTGCATTGAGTGGTATATTCTAGTATTCAATACTGAAAGCAAGTCTAAAAGTCTATACATCTCATAACAGCAAAGATTATTTAATTACTTCATGTCATTGTTATGGCTTGATTTGGTTTGGTGTTTTATGGCAGAGCAAAACAAGTATGTTATTTAGTGCTGAGGCAATTAGAGTAAATTGCCTAGCCAAAGGACAAACCACAGTAGCCAACCCAGGCTGATCCGATGGTATGATTTTAACCTGCACCATTTTGGTCATGAATCTGGTATGCTAACCAATACGCCACCATGGCTTCTTATTGCTATGGGATGTTGAGCCATGTAGGTGTTATGTCACAGTCTGACATAGATATTTACGATGTAAGACTTTGAGACTAATGAGCATGAATGTTATGTAATGTTGTGACTTACGAATTATTCATTAGTTACCAATGGTGGATTTTGTGGCTCCTACAAACCAGGAAATTAAAGACTCAAAGAACAATTAGAACCATTCTGTAGAAACCAATTTTTGGAGTAAAATATGTTTCTTTAATAATACTTACCAATTCATAATACATTAGGAATAAATCCAATACCTTGCAAGTCCAACTCCCCCAGGCTTGTTTTAACAAGAAAAGTGCTCAAGGTCATCTGTATGCAAAGGTGGAAGTTAGCTGAATGGACTTCCCTTGCTTAGGCAGATTGGTACCAAATCCCATCAATTCATCATTTACAACTGGAGCGGATGTGCACGCTTTTCCAGGGATGTAACTGAATGAAGGGCTTGGAAGAGTATGCCTGTATTATGTTGGGTATTATTGAAGAAACTTTTTTTTACTCTAAAAACTGGTTTCTTCTTCAAATACCGTATATACTCGCGTATAATCCAATACCAACTGCATAGACTCAGATCTGCCGTTGCATACTGCGCCAGCTGATCTGGGTCTATGCAGTTTGTAAGGACTAATCAGTAGAACAAACAACAATGACCCTGATCTGCTGACACATTATGTGATGGCAGATCAGAGTCTATGTTGTTTGCATTTGGACCTGGCGTATATGCGAGTATATATAGTACATTACTTGATCATAATACATTAAGAGCATAGGTAGAAGGAGGAGGGAGTTATCCCCCCCCCCCCCTTACCCCAGAGTTGGCCCTGTCTCTGGTCTCCTAATGTACGTGAAGCAACTTCAAGTCTTGTCTGAGAAAGAGGGCAAGGGGCTACAAGTCTTGTGTGAGAAAGGGGGCAAGGGGCTACAAGTCTTGTGTGAGAAAGGGGGCAAGGGGCTACAAGTCTTGTGTGAGAACGAGGGCAAGGCGCTACAAGTCTTGTGTGAGAAAGAGGGCAAGGGGCTACAAGTCTGAGAGAAAGGGGGCAAGGGGCTACAAGTCTTGTGTGAGAAAGGGGGCAAGGGGCTACAAGTCTTGTGTGAGAAAGGGAGCAAGGGGCTACAAGTCTTGTGTAAGAAAGGGGGCAAGGGGCTATAAGTCTTGTGTGAGAAAGGGGGCAAGGGGCTACAAGTCTTGTGTGAGAAAGGGGGCAAGGGGCTACAAGTCTTGTGTGAGAAAGGGGGCAAGGGGCTACAAGTCTTGTGCATGGATGCAGTTTGAAGGAAAAAGTTTCACTCCCGCAAATACAAGGGAAGTAGAATAACCACATGACTATGAAGCAGCTGAACAACCCAGGAAGGTAGCTTGTTGAGCTGTTGATAAAGGCCCTATTAGGTCAAACTTTACCCTCTGTGATGAAAGGTCTATGAAGTAAAAGCTAGAGCATGTCATCTCTGACATGAATCCCATGGTTAAGATGATGTCAGTTAGGGAGCAGTTGCCCTCCAATGCTATGCTAGTGGTGACCACCATGAACCAATATGTGCATGAAATGCATTAGTCACAGGTTATTTCCTTGTATGCAGAGAAGATAACTAATCATATCCAAGATGACAGAGCCTGAGTGGAAATATTGTCCCTTCCTTCTTTTAGTGGTATGAACAAATGAGATCTCCCTATTCTGATCGGCTTGGTTCTCTTTAGGTTCCACTTCAGACATGACATGATCATTATGTAGTACTACAGTTACCCTGCCTGACATGATCATTATGTAGTACCATTTCTTCCTTTTCATCATAATTGCTAATGCTTTAAATTCACTTTTTTTTGTAGAATACCAATCATAGATTTTTGTGGTTACTTCAAACAATGAAATTCAAGACTCAGTGAAAGAAGATCTACCTATGAAGAGGATAGGACTCACGCTCACTGCATTAATTTCAGTACTGGGAAAAATATAATTTTCTGCGAAGTCACAAAAAATTACACTTTTGAAAATAAGCTATTTAACAGTATCATCTCAAAGGGTATTTGTGTACAATCAGTTGTTTTCTTGGCTTTTATTTTTAATCACAGCTGAATGAATGGATTATAGCCACAGACCCTGAAACGTGTAATTTTACCAAATATGAATTTCATTTGAATTCCATCTGCATTCCATGTGTGTTCTGACTACATTCCATGTGTGTTCTGACTGCATTCCATTTGTGTTCAGACTACATTCCATTGTGTTCCATTTGTGTTCTGACTACATTCCATTTGTGTTCCATTGGCATTCTGTTTGCATTCCATTCACATTTGCATTTCATCTGGTCAATTTTTATTTATGGTCTCAAAAATTAATTCAGATTTTGTGTTTATCATTTTCCTATATTGTTTCCTTTTGTTTTCTCTAATTTGGAATTAAATGGAAATGCGTTTATGGAAGTCAGGTTTTACAATTTTGAGATTGTTATTATTATAAGTGAGAGACCTATTGGCTTTGTACCTTGTTTTATTAAAAGAGCACTTTGATGAAATAGCACATGCATCAAATGCAAAAGACAGCACTGAATTTATGATAAATTAAAATATAACTGCAACTAAAATTAATGTAAAATTATAACTGTAGATATGAAATTCTATTTCTTATTTCAATTCATTAAACAAAAGACTGTACAGATACAATCACCAGTTATGTCATTACATTAATGGTGGTTGCTTTTTATGTCTGCCTCGACAAGAACAATGACACTGCTTGTAAAGGGTGAATAATTGTCTATCAGTGTAAAGAATCTGATTCTGAATTATCATGCGAAAAAGCAGTTTGAAAATAATCTCTTTTTAAATCCATTCATGAAATGTATTCAAGTTTCGTTTTCATTTGTCATTCATCATTCTGTGTTTTGTATTTGCACTCTCCATTTTCTTCAAAATGTATTCATCATTTTGTTTGCATTCATACTGTATTTCATCTTGTTTCTGTTTATTCTGCATTCCGTTGGCATTAATTCTGCATTCTGTTTTCATTTCACTGAAAAAATTACCTGTTTCCGGGTTTGTATATTAGCATCAGGATGCCAACACTTCTGCAATTATTCCAAAAGTTCCTGAATAATTCCAGTTTTAGGCATGGCTTGTTTCTGTACCAGAGAGTAGCAAACCAAGTATTCAAACAACATTTATTTGTAATATCTGCATCACTGAAAATGAGCAAGTGACACATTTTGAACTTGTGGAAAATGTTTAACAGTCTTGTAGATATATTGGCCGACCTGTTCTGAGATTTTGCCCCAAAACCAAGAAGACGTTCTCATATATTCTTGATTGTTCCTAGATGTGATCACCCTAACAAGTCAAGTTGAACTTAGAACAAAAACATGGTGGATTATTGCTTGGCATGTTCCGCCATCTTTGTTCTTGTCTACTCCCACTTTAGAGGTGGTGTGAGTTCTCAACCCAAGAACGAGATACTTCTTGGTTCTTGAACAAAGTTCTTGACATTCGGGCGAGAAGAACCACAAGAATATTGTTCTCATGTGAAGAACCTTGTTCTAGTGTCTTACCCAAAGACATCAGATGAAAAGTTTGACCAAAGTGAGATGTCAGTTTCACCATTTGTATAAAATACCAGGTAGGTATGAGGTCCTAGTCCAGTAACATACTGTATATACTCACATATAATTCAGGTCCAAATGCAAACATAGACCCTGATCTGCCGTCACATAATGCACCAGCAGATCAGGGTCTATGTTGTTTGTTCTACTGATTAGTCCTTACAAACTGCATAGACCCAGATCTGCCCGCGCATTATGCAACGGCAGATCTGGGTCTCTGCGGTTTGCAGTTGGTATCAGCTTATACTCAAGTATATATGGTAGTTACTATGTCATTCATGCAATTTTCATGCTTTGTATTAACAAGTTATTGAGAAATACAATGCATGCCTATCTACCTATTAGTCATGTAGACTAATAATATTCAAATGAAAGGTCAAACTGCTGGCTGACTATGTTCAAACTATATCCATGATATTACACTATAAAAAGGAACAATAATACAGATCCTACAATGGGTAATTTTGGCAATGAAACAAAAATGGAATGCAGAGCAAATGAAGAATGAATGGAAAATGAATGAAGAACAAATGCAAACAGAATGCAGATTCATCAATGAAAACATTTTGAGGAAAACATGCAACTCAAATGCAAAAAGCAGAATGCAGACTGGTGAATAATAAATAAATGAAAATGGAAAAAAAGGCAATTACATTTCACTAACTGATTTGACAATTTTTTTTTTTAAACTGCTGCTGAATTTACACTGTCAAAAGCCCTTTTGCATGATAATCCTGCTGAATTTACACTGTCAAAAACCCTTCTGCATGATAATGCTGCTGAATTTCCACTGTCAAAATTCCTTTTGAATGACGATGCTGCTGAATTTCCACTGTCAAAAGTCCCTTTGCACAATAATTCTGCTGAATTTCCACTGTCAAAAGCCTTTTGCATGATAATGCTGCTGCATTCCACTGTCAAAAGCCCTTTTGCATGATGATGATGATGAATTTCCAGTCAAAAGCCCTTTTGCATGATAATGCTGCTGCATTTCCACTGTCAAAAGCCCTTTTGCATGATAATGCTGCTGAATTTCCACTGTCAAAAACCCTTTTGCATGATAATCCTGCTGAATTTCCACTGTCAAAAACCCTTCTGCATGATAATGCTGATGCATTCCCACTGTCAAAATTCCTTTTGCACGATGATGATGCTGAATTTCCAGTCAAAAGCCCCTTTGCATGATAATTCTGCTGCATTTCCACTGTCAAAAGCCCTTTTGCATGATAATTCTGCTGCATTTCCACTGTCAAAAGCCCTTTTACATGATAATGCTGCTGAATTTAAACTGTCAAAAGCCCTTTTGCATGACAATCCTGGAGCAGATTCTTTACACAGACAGACAATCTATAATTTTACTATGACCTCATCACTGGCATTCAGCCAATCAAAATATGCAATCTGACTTAGTAATTGGGTAGGTGACTTGGTTTTAATCTGTTTGGCTTTGACGTTGATTATGAACAAAATCCTTATAGTTTGCCATTGTTTTAGAACCAAACATTTACTGCTAAAAACATACTGAAATTAATTCCAACAATTTTCCCAGATTAATTTTGAGAAATTCTATGATAATGGAATTTAGGAAATTTAATGTAAGATGAAGAGTAAAACCCAAGTAAACCGGGTCTATGCAGTTTGCAGTTGGTATCAGCTTATATGTGAGTATATACGGTATATCATGCAATGAACCATTCAGAGATTCTCTGATGTTTTCATATTGTTCATACATTTTACCTCAGTCTGTAACATGGTGGTGCCAAACACATGGTGGGTGGGTACACTAGGTTTTCAAAAGTTTGAACTAAAACATTTCCAAAAGTTATTTACATTTTCTGCATTTATTAAGGTAATATCTTTTCAATATCTGCCATATAAACAGAAAGTGAAAATCTTGATGGGCTTTCCCTTTAATGCTGTCTTTAGAATTGTATGCAACTGCTATATTATTAAAGCACACTTTTAATACAACATATGCAAGCAATAATTCTTTCCGTTGAACACTCCCATAAATGGAAAAGCTGATTCTGGTAAATGCATTTCCATTTAATTCTAAATGAATGAAAATGAAAGGAAATGATTAATGGAAGCAAAAACACAAATATAGGGCATGTTTCTCAGACACTAAAAAAGATGAGATGATTACTGAAATACAAACATGAAAGGAATGCAACTGAAATGAATTCCAAATGCAACTGAAATGCAAATTATGAGCAAATAAAATGTAAATTTGGTAAAATTACCAGTTTTAGTGTCTGTAGTTGCATTTGCAACTTATAATGTTTGCAATACTGTGGTGATTACTAACTGTTGTAGTGGTACTTTAAATTAACATGATTACTTGTTAGTGATCACAAAAAGGACACTGCCAGAAAATATTAGTGTTTAAATTACAGATCAATAGTTAGAGTACAGCCATTTTAAAAATTGCTCTGCCACCTGCATAGCTGGGACCTACCTGTACTGTTGGTGGGGACATCTTACATTGTTACAATGCCTAAGATGTTCCTCCAGATTCTAGAAAACAAACAAGGTTAAATTTCAATTAAAGATTTCAGTTTTTAACAAGAAAAAAACAGGTATAGTGACCAATAATCAGAAATTTTGAATTTTTAGTCTGAATTAAAAGTTTGTACTCAACACTTTTCTGACAAAGGCCTAATTTCATTTACCAACTTAACACTGAACAAAGTTCTTAATGGATGCAAAGTTGACATTAAATTGATCAAATATTATCATTCATTTCTTCAAATTTTCTTGTCGACTCTTCAAGTGTAACAATAATTTTGATTTACCAAAAAAATTATCTTTAACAACAGTACCTTGTATGCTCTGATTTAGGAAAAAAACCCATCTCTTTATTATTTCTCATTAGCAAATGAATACCACTACAAGCATTGCAGAGATAAAATTATTTTCTAAAGGCAGTCACAATTATTCTATGTCAACACATGCTTATTTATCAAGTGAGTTCAACAAACATTTGACCTGTATTTTTGTGACACTCTATGTGCAATCAATTTGTAATATTTCTATGTAATTTTTTTTTTACATGTACAGAAGTTCACACCCAATTTTTAAAATTCTACAGTAACTTTTTTTAAAGTATAGGTCATTTCATGACATGAGACAGGGCATAAAAATTACAAAACAACAATTTACAACATTCTTTTTAAAATTGTGCAGCACATGTAATTTTATATTTTGATACAAACTGGAGTAATTTTTCCAAATTTTCACAAAGATTGGTTTGAAAATCTGCTTCAGAAGCTATTATCATTTTTCATCCATTAAAACAGATTTACCCGGTGGGAGTAACAGACTTTGAGTAACACTGGAGTAACAGCATCTATGATTCCTATCAGAAGCTTGGTTCACTCATGGGCAATGACCTTGATGAACCATTACAAATGAGGCATCATATAAAAAGCATGCACTGTGTCTTTGTGTGCATACAAATTGCTACTAATTCATGAGGTCAAATCACAAATAGTCCTTTTCTAGTTTGTCATGTACAAATGTTGTTCCTACTGAAAGTGGGAATTTTTTTTTTTTGAGAGGTTTACAAAATGTAGAGATCTACAAACAATATATAGTGACAGAATGTCGTATTTAGAAGAAATGTCATAATTAGCGAGTGACCTCAGCTGACCAGTTAGGTTCCAAGATGTGTGTTTTTCCTATGTAAAAGATGTTTTTTTTTATATATAATTAATTAAACAATTTTTAAACTGAAATGGGTGAAAATACAGATTTTCTTTTGTGTTAGTTCGAATGGACTCTTGAAACGTATGTCTTAAAATTTCAGGTGTCTTGGTTCAGTAGTAATTTAGATCAAATTTGTTCTCTGTCATATTTGATGAAACAACCTATACATGAATGGGTAAGAAGCACTGTGCAAGATTTAAACATACCTTTTTAAGTAGGGGTGGACAGCCTGAATTGTTTGGACATTCTACTTGCATGTAGTCACACTCCTCCTCATGTTCCCTAGAATGGAAATCAACATAATTCAACCCTTGGCTGGGTGCAGCACACGTCAATCAACTATTGCATAACAAACATGCCAATGAACTGTTGTCCAATCTGAATACCTACCTAAATGTAAATGTTTACATATATGCATTTTTTTTTCAAATACAGTTTGGTGGTTAGACAAGGGTTTGTCCAAATGAATGGGTCACCTATACAAATTCAGGCTATATAATATGTTTCATATCTTTGTAACTCCAAACTTTTTTGTACAATTTTCATGAAATTTACTTAAATGTATTCAGCAAATCACCATGATTTATTTTGGAGGAAGAAAAGTCAGTTTTGTAGTCAATTATATTTTTCCATGAATACATTTCGCGATCACATTAACATTAGGAAAATAAGCTCCGCTACCTCTCGAATCCAGACGGAATATTTTGTTTTCTTGTCTATATACCATATAGACAAAAGGAAGAAACTCTTACCCATTACCTCCCCTTACCACGTTAGGTGGCTACCTATCAACTGGCTGTTTACTAGTTTAATTTGAGTAATACATCAACGAGGATGCTCACATTTGCAGGGAGGTGTGGGACAGTTTAACAGTAATGTGATTGGATAAGTATTCATGGAGAACCATAATTTACAAAAAAATTGACTTTCTCCATCAAATACATTCTGCAATCAAAATAACCTAAGGAGAATAGGTAAGAAGAGGAAAAAATGCATGAGCATCCAACCTCTACCATTGGCTTTCTTCAAGGGAAGATTGTCTGAATTCCCTATAAGAATGATAAACTGTTATCTTAATATGATGGTAGCACAAATGACGGTCAAATTACCAATAAGCACAACACTCAGATAACGAGAAAAGAGCGACTTTTTCTTACAGAGCAAAAAACTTTGGCGAATCAGCAAAAGTGCTAAACCCATGCCCATGAGGAGGTCGTGCCAACTTCAAATGGTCCGGTGGTTGTCTGGACCACAGCCGCTGGACCCACCAGATTAAATTCTCATCGCTGCGACACTTGATATTCAGAGATAAAAAATCTAGAAGGTTGACTGCGCATGCCAGCAAATGGCTTCTGTTATACTTCGGATCAAAACACTGTTTTAAAATTGGATAGCTCTAATCCCATGAGTGGAAATCCTCTTGAGTTGTATCTGATCATGTGATAATTCAGAATATGCCAAGTGTATTACCCACTTCAGCCATGACACTCGATTTGAGTGGTTATATCCTCTTTCCCGTCTTAACCAGAAGAAAAAGACACCAGAATCAATGTCTCTTCTCTGTGCATTTGAAGTAACGCTTGAGAGCATGGACCAGGGTTTTGCATCACTGCCCCTCTCAACATGTCGATGGAGGAGAGAGAATGGATGACCACATGTTGGTTGCCCACAGACAGCAATTGCTTATTAGCTATGAAACCCGATTGTGTCATTAGGACCACAGAACCATCTGATCTGAACTGGAGACAATGTGGGTCCACTGAAAAGGCATGCAGCTCACTCACCCTGCATGCTGAGGCTAGTACTATCAGAAAGCATGTCTTGTAAAATAGCAGCTTCATTGAGATTCTGGCTAAGGGCTTAAACTTATCCGAATTGAGCCAAGTCAAAACCCATGAAAGGTAACATTTAATAAACAAGGTGAGTGATCTAGGCCTATTCAGGTAAAAGTATTCTGCAAGTCTGATCGGTCCTTGTTGTGGTCTATATTCACTCTACCATGATGCCTGAATGTGTTGGTAAGCATGGAGTGATATCCCCCAATAGTAACAGGAGCTAACCTTTTCTTCTCAAAAAGCTAAAGAAAGAATCTTGCCAGCTAGTCAAAGGGACAATGTTGTTGTCTCTGCACCAGTTCCTGAAAACCCATCACTTTCCCTTGTAAGCCTTCAAAGCAGAGGGCCTTCTTGATTTCCACAATTGAAGACTGAAACTCTTTTCTATGCAAGGCTCTCCTGACAAGAGCCAGGTGTGAAGAAGAAGCCTGTTAGGGCAGGGATGAAACACCTGCGAGCAGGGTTGTTTGAGCAGGTTGAATTTCGCCTGAAATTTCCTGGGGAAGTATATTGCTAGGTTCAGCAGATGGCACCCTGACAAAAGCACGCAGGTCAAAAGCGCGCAAACAAAAGTGCGCAAAGACAAAAGCACGCAGGACAAAAACTCACAAAGACAAAAGCGCGTCAACATTTTGTGTCTCTAGTAAAGAAACTAACAAATACAGCATTAAAGATCAATAAGCATCGTTTATTAATTATTATCTCAATATACCTTGCTGAAGCAGTTCTGGTATGGTTATATCGGCAAGCGCATTCACGTCAGCGTACGCATGACCTTGTTTCTTTCTCAGTTTTTTTTATTGTTCTCTGCGAAGCTGTATACGCCAGCAACATACTGGCTGATGCTAACGAAACTCCTGTTTTGTTCTGCTGGATGATTTGCAGAGGTTTTCCTACAGTCATCGCTGCATGCCGATGTATCTCAACCACAGCCTTTGTCACATCATAAAGTTCTGGAGTGGGGGCATGATTATGCTCTGAAACAACAGTTACTGCATCTGTTGCATCAAATTTCAGCCGACGTTTGCAGTCTTTTTTCACGCATCTCCATGACATACTCCCATCCGAATGAGTACGATCTTTACAAAGCCGATAGCCATCACATAAAATGTGTTCTTTCTACTTCTGCGATTCGGTTCTTTCCATGACTGCAAATGTTTGGGCCTAAATATATTTGTGTGCTATTTATACAGTTTCGGGTACGCAAGTAGCTTTGAAGAATGACTCTTCAAATAATATTTGGAACTTAGAAATTATGTCACTTTTCATGTCTACTTCTACTCTGACGCTTTTCTTTTTGCGCGATTCTGTCGGGGTTTCAGGTTTTGTCCGGGGTTTTAAGCTGCATGCTTTTGTCGGCGCGCTTTTGTCTGGACACCTCAGCAGATCATTCACCCAGGATTTGTCCCATCTAATTGCTGCTACCAGAACCACTTTGTAAGTCTGGGCCCTGATTTTCTGAACGAGTCTTGGATCAGAATACTGGAGAGAAGGCATAGACCCATATCCCATTTGAACTGACTGGCAGAGTATCCACACCCTAAACATTTGGATGCAGAACCAGAGACGAAGATGGGAGGCTTGTGATTCCATGCAAAAAGAGATCTATTATCATATGCTCCCAAAGTGTGCAAATCTACTGAAAGATCCATGGATGAAGGGACCACTTGGTGTGCAGAGTCTAGCCGCTTCATAACAGAGAATCAGCCAAAAGATTGAGTCTGCCAGGAATGTGACTGATCTGGACAGCTATCTCATGCCAGAAGCACTAGTGTAGAAACTCCCAGACCAGGACACACGAGTTGGGTGATCTGGTCCCCCCCCCCAACCCCCATTTGAGGAGGTAACCAACCACAACAGAATTGTCCAACATTACCAGGATCACTTTCCTGCACAGTTGATCTCTGCAACAATATAAGGCATTCAGTATAGCTTTAATTTCTAAAAGGTTTACACGAAGTGCTTACTCCGCTGGGCTCCAGTTGTCGCTTACCATGGTAAAGTGAGGCAACAGGTGAGCCCACCAGCTGAATGAACTGGTCCATAATGTCTGGTTTGGGGTTCTCCAAAGAAATTTCAGCCATAAGCCATTGCTTGTCAAGCTACTGATGCAGGACTTGTTTTTTTCAGTTGAGATTGAAACATGCTGATCTAGATGACCAGAAAAGGGGTGCCACTGAGCCAGCCATGCCATCTGGAGAGGGCACATAAAAAGGTGACCAAGAGGGATCAAATCCACCACTACATTTAGTAAACCAAGAAGTTGCCAAAACTCTCTCACATAACCCACTTACTGTTTGTGATCAATATTGAGAACTCCATAATCAGAAGAATTCATATTTGACAGCGATGAATAAGATTTAGATGGATCAGAAATTCCATATCCTGATGGACTAAGTGTTGTGAGTGGATAAGATCCGTCTTCTCCCAATTCATTAGAAAGCCCAGGTGGGTGAAAAGCAAGATAAGTCAGTTCATTTCCTCCAGCAAAACAGAACTTAGCATGTGTTTATGAAGGATGTCGTCCAGGTATGCCAAAGTCACTGTTGATGAAGGGATCCTGAACAAGGAGATGACACAGTTGACTGCCTTTGTGAATGCCCATGGACTGAGATTGAGCCCAAAAGGCAGAGCTCAAAATTGGCAAATTATTCCTTGGAAGGTGAACTGAAGGAACTTAAGCGAAGTTGAATGGATACTGATATGAAAGTATGCACTGGTCAGATCAAGACTGATCGCAAACTCCTTCCTCTTGATGGAAAGGCGAACGGATCGTGATCTTTAACTTCAGTGCTAATATGTATCTGTTGACCTGGCTGAGATCTATCACTGGTCTGAGTTTGCCATTGGCTTTTGGTAGTAGAAAAAGTCTTGAATAAAACCCTACAGAGTTTGGTTTGCAAACTCTCTCCAACACCCATTTGGAGAGTAAGGAAGTAATCTTCTCCATTAAAATCTCTGCCTCCAGGGGATCTGTTGGGACCTCCAACATTGAAGAGGAACATGAAAGGATAGAGGGGTGAATAAATTAAATCCGAAACCCCTCTGATACTATTTGGATCATCCATGCATTGTGAGGAAAAAGGCTTGTCCAAGCTTGACAAAAATATAGAAGTCTGGCACCAACTGGAAGATTCTTGGTGGGTGGTGGGATTAATAAATCACTGACGGTTGTTGGGAGGCTTGGGGAATGAGAAACTTTGCTTCCTTTCCCCTTTATTAAATTGTTTCTGAGACTGAAAAGTCTGTTGTTATCTGAAAATGGGTTGTGGCCGAGCCTGCTATTGTTGAGTGGGATGGATCAACCTATCCCTCTGTCTCCGATCATTTCTCTGATGTGGTAGAGAATGTTCAGGTTGAAAAGGTGGAGCTGAGGGACAGAAGAGCTAGAGCGGCACCTCTTGCAATGCCCACTTCCACATGTCCTCTATATGTCCCCCAAACAACAGCAGCTAACCAAGCATCCTTGCTGACCTTAAACTTCTTGCATTTCATCACCGTAGATTTCTGAAAAGACAATAAATGACAAAAAATGGGATATAATAACCCAAAATTTTCAACAAATAAACAACAGCACCTGTAATAACATAAATGAGAAAATACTAACATATGGACTGATACAGCATGCAACTTACCAGTCCACACACTTCGAAAACATAAAAAAAACTGTCCACTAAAAATCACATAAAAGGTAACCAGTCCTTTGTGGAAACCTTAAAACACAATATTACACCACACTTTTCAATGTATGGATTGAAATAAAGATCTTGTGGGCTTCTGAGAGGCAATGCAGGATGATGTTAATCGTGCTGCAGCAAAAGCTTAAACTGGTTAACAACTGGAGTGGCAGAAAGGGGAAGCAATGGGTAAGAGTTTCTTCCATTTGTCTATATAGTATATAGATGGGAAATATGCAATTTTCGTCTTTCCAGGATTGCCAGATTTGATAGGTATTGGATTTTTTTTATTTATTTTTTTTACAATAATGTGATCGAGGAATGTATTCATAAGAAAAAAGCTGATTTTAATTACTGTATTTAACATATATATTGGGACACTGTATATGTTGGGACACCGTACATTAATTTTTAAAGTAATTTTTTGTGTGTACTGTATGTTCTAGGACAAATACTTTTTTAAAATTCGTTTTTGGACACCTTTCCAATCATAATATTCATGCTTAGCTGGTAAAATGATTACCATATATATACTCGCTTATACGATGACTCTACTATAAGTCGAGCACCCTTTCTTGGGGCTGCAAAAAGTTCATTTCTTTTTTACCCTCCTATAAGTCAGGGTGTATTCTATTAGTCAGATCCGTCTGTAAGGGGTGATTTGTCGTCACTGAGTCCGAGTTGCACTTTGAAAAAAAAAAAGCCAAACTGGATGGATCGATGGATGGATGGATTGATGGATGTGGATGGATGGATGGATGGATGGATGGATGGATGGATAGAGAGAGAGAGAGAGAGAGAGAGAGAGAGAGAGAGAGATAGATAGATAGATAGATAGATAGATAGATAGATAGATAGATAGATAGATAGACAGTTAGGAAAAATAAAGACAAAACCAGCGTAAAATAAATACAATTATATTATTGAGTGGAATATGTCACAAATAAATTCATTTGACAACTCACATTTTGTCCATCTTCTGAGAAGATTCTGAAGTTGGTTCAAGGTTTTTCTGCTTTCAATAATGGTGGCTATGTTTGATGTTGAACTGGCATCCAATGAACAAATTTGAAAGACCTCCATGCCAGAATGCTTTCCATCAAATTTTGTCAAATTCTGCTGAGTGGTTTTGAGAAGTCATTTTTAAAGTTTGTTTTTTGGATTTATTTTTAATAACATCAGCTGTAACTGATGGTGGATCAGCATCATTTGAACAAATTTGAAAGACCTTCATGCCCAGATGCTTTCCATCAAATTTGGTCCAAATCTGTTTAGTGGATTTTTCGAAGTCATTTTAAGGTTTCTCTATTTTTAGTAACGGTGGCCATATCTCATGGAGGATTGGCATCATTTGAACAAATTTAAAAGACCTTCCTGCCAGGACATTTTCTGTTAAATTTGGTTAAATTGTGTTAAGCAGTGAGAAAAAAGTCATTTTAAAAGGTAGACCTGAACGCTATATATTACAATCGGGAATTTTCATTTGTTAGACATTTCATGTGCACTACAAAGACTTGATGCACATTCACTCACTGGACTTATTTAGGAGATATAGCTATTTAATTGTCACCAAAATGTGACTTTCATGGAAACAGCCGAGCAACTTTCTGTAAACAGTCCGATACACACATGCATGCTTGTGACATCACAAGAAGAATCCAAGTTGGCTAGGAACATGGCTTATCAATGTAACAGTCAACGATAATACCAATAAAACTGCATTACAACATTGTTTACTTGATGTGTATATTTCCATTAAGTATGGCTGACTACCTCTGACACCTATTTTCAATAAAAAGTTTCAATAATCTTTATGTTTAGCACTGACTTGTGTGTCAAAATGTTGCAAGAATCTACACAAAAAGGACACTGTATGTGTTTCTGAATCATTATCTTTGCAAAAAAGACGTGCAAACCTTGTGTACAATAGTAATAGCCAGATACCAAATAAAAAATCAATTGTCTTTACATGTGATGCCGATTATGTATTTGGACAAAAAAAGAATCATTTCAAAAGAGTCTTGTATGTTCAATACATGTGTGTTACGTGTCATTCATATTACACGAAGCCATCTAACTTAGAGTATAGTTAACAGCCCCAATTGTAACCCAGAAATTAATTAAGAGCATAAGTTTGATAACTGGACAATTAATAATTGATCATTTTAGATTCCATTTGGGAAAGGTATCATTGATATTACACAAAGCCATCTGACTTGGAGCATCATATTTTACAGCCCCAATTATAGTCCAGCAATTAAGAGCAAACATTTGATAATTGTCTGTAAATACTGAGTTCAATTTATTGCTGAAATCAATAATAATGTGGGAAAATAGCAATTTCCAGGGAAGGCACACTAGACCACCAGTTCAACACTGCCTTGTATTCAGCTGTTGCTGTAGTCATCTGTCTTTGTCAGTTCTTCTGCATCTCTCTCTCTCTCTCTCTCTCTCTCTCTCTCTCTCTCTCTCTCTGGAATGTGATGATTAGGTAAACTGTATTTACTTTCAGCTGACTTTTACCTGATAATAAAATCGATAGCTTCTGATATTCTATTTGTGTGATGTTCAGACTGTGTGCACTCACTCATTTAGCCCTCTACTTTAATCCTTCTCTTTCACTATTTGTTCCCTTGTTATCTTTGTTATTCTCATGTTTTTATTTTACATAATTTTCATAATCATGGGTAATTCCAAATAATGAAATTCACTTTTACATGTAATTTGGTATCCTTCAGCACATTTTTCAGTGACCACTCACAAGCTACTATCTCTCTCTCCTTGTTGTGACTTAAACCTATGTTTTTTTTGTGTTTTTTTTAAATATCTGTGTAAATATATTAATATACATGTAGCTAAGAACATCTTCACCAATAATGGGATTTTAATATTGATGCATCTGCTTCTGACAGACATGCTTGCAAAGAGAACCATGCTTAACCAAAGGCATGTTTATGAAGACAACCACATTTTACTAAGGGAATTTGATCATGCATTTATATTTAAATAGCAGCTGCATATAAAACTTTTTCATCCAATATACTGTATTGTTTATATAGTTTTTTTTGGGAAAAATTGCATGTTTGTGAAAATAAGAATACAGGTTTACATGTCTTCAGCAGTTGTCAGCACAGTCTTAACATCACCCCTCTCTCTCTCGCAAAAGAGTTTTATGATTTGATACAATGCATTTTCATTTGATATTCAGCTGATAAAGAAATTGTTAGTTGATGATATTCTATTTTTTGTGATGTTAAGATGGTGAAGACATACTCCTACTGCTAAATCCACCAATGACACACCTCCTTCCCATGATGCAATCAGAAAACAATCTACAAAAACTTCACACTCAACAATGGTAGAACAATGGTGATTCACAATGCTCTTGTGACATGACACGAACTCGAGTTACGAAAACAGCTGAAGTTGTACATGGCCTACGGGGAATATTTTGACACGTACATTTAAACTAAAATATCTTGCTACTCATTGATCGCATCAAGATAAAATTTTCAAATATAGCATAAATCATGATACTGAATGATTTAGTGGTAAGTGATATGGGGGTCTGAGGTCTACCTTTAAGGTTTATCTAGTTTTAGTAATGGCAGCTATATTTGATGGTAGATTGGCATCATTTAAATAAATTTGAAAGAGCATCATGCCAGGATGCTTTCCTTCAAATTTGGTCAAATTCTGCTTAGCTGTTTTTGAGAAGAAGTTGTAAATAGCAACTGTGAACAGACAATGGACGATGGTCGAAAGACGAAGGACCATACCATAAGATCACTTGGCCTTATGGCAAGGTGAGCCTAATATTCAGGCCCTGGAAATACTTCTTAATTTTAGTGATAAAATAGAGTACAGATTAGTGTCCCTAAATTTTAAATTTTTCTAAGCTTGCATCAAAAGTCTCATAATTTGTTTATTGTTAAAACTGAGCATGTAGTTCTTCACGGCTTTTAAAAATAGTCAAGGGAATACCAAAATCTCTGTGCTCTTTTCTTTGGGTTACTTCCATGAAGTTTCATAGCATATATCAACTGACAGTTTATTTTCTATGTATCAAAGTCTTTACATATAATTTATACATTTATCTGTTAACTTCCACAATATTATTCTTGGTATTTGATGGTTATATTTAGTTCCAGGATTGGATATCTTTCCAGTTTCCTAAGACCTACAAGTTGGCACTGTTTTCTACCCCTACAAAATTAGTTACAGTGTCATTTACCCATTTAATATGGATATATATATATATTATTTTTTAGCTGTCAGACCTCAATCAGCATAAATTTGTCAATTTTATGGTAATATTTTTTGGAATAAAGTAAGCTGCATGTGCAACTATGGAGGTGGCTATTCAGAATTAAATTTGCATTACAACTATGGAGGTGTCCATTTAGAATTAAATTTGCATTACAACTATGGAGGTGTCCATTTAGAATTAAATTTGAATTACAACTATGGAGGTGCCCAATTAGAATTAAATTTGCATTACAACTATGGAGGTGTCCATTTAGAATTAAATTTACAACTATGGAGGTGTGTAGAATTAAATTTTCATTACAACTATGGAGGTGTCCATTTAGAATTAAATTTACATTACAACTATGGAGGTGTCCATTTAGAATTAAATTTGCATTACAACTATGGAGGTGTCCATTTAGAATTAAATTTGAATTAAAACTAAGAAGATGGCCATTTAGAATTAAATTTTCATTGCAACAGTGCTTAAAGAGTTTCAACTGATAGATGAACTAAAACTAGTTGCAAGATTTTGTTGTAATTTTACTCATACTTAGATAAATATGCAATCTTTCTTTGTTTTAAGCTTGGATCAATAAAATGGGTATTACAGTGGTCCTCCTGTTATAAGGCCACCCCTTCTGCAACAGGAAAGTGACCTTATAAGAGGGGTGACCTTTCTAAAGGGTGAATCACACAGATGTGAGTAATAATTACATACAAAGTATGAAAGGCATAACTAATTTTTAAATATTTAATATTTTCATTTAAAAATCGCAGGCATGTTATGGAATCAATGTGATAAAAACTTATATCAATGTTATTTAAAATAATTATGAATATTTATCAATTGTGGTGCAAAATCACTGTCAATAAAATCAGGGTACAAACATCTGACTGTAACTAGCATTTGTCCATCCATTCCGTTTTCCCACTGCTATAGAATGT
Source organism: Margaritifera margaritifera (assembly GCA_029931535.1). NCBI lineage: Eukaryota > Metazoa > Mollusca > Bivalvia > Unionida > Margaritiferidae > Margaritifera > Margaritifera margaritifera. Next base: position 1,214,350 of record JAQPZY010001467.1, on the reverse strand, counting down.
ACAACTGATAATGTTTCTTTGAATCTTTATGACATCAAATTTCTAAGCAGTAATCAAAGGACCCTCCCTCTTTTTATTTAGTCAAATTGCATTCACTATTCCTTCTAAAGTTAGAATGTCTGATGACATTTTGTACTTTTTGCAACAAAGTATGCCTTCATTGGCAATTTGTAGTTATTACACGAAATGCTCAGTGTGTACATAGGAAGTTAGCTTGTTGCATGATCAACTGGTTTCAGTCTGGTACCATGATCAACTGGTTTCAGTCTGGTACCTCTTCAAGTAGATTTCATAATCTATGTAGGAGAAAAACTACAATGGCTAACATACCATTTTTAATTTATAGCAACCAATATCACACTGACTTGAGCTTAACAATACTGTGCTTCTCTGTAGTTAGCATTTGTCATCTTAATAACAGTCAGTGGTAATAACAGCCAGTAATTATCAAAGTGACAAAACCTAAAATCTAAGAAACACACAGCAGTAAGGATAATCCAATTACTTACCTCTTTGAATGGATTAAAATTAGTAGACAGTGTTTTGGAAGAAATGTCAATGTGTTGAATTTAGGTATCAACAAATATTTGTGAGATTTCTATCTGTAAACCCCATTATGTGGTCATTTGCAAGGGGTAAATTTGACAGTTTTAAATTTGCACTAATATGGCATCCACTGGCTGCGTTAGAAGGGTGGCCATCCTAGAGGGATACTTTTGTCAGTGCCAAGGCATTCTGGCCACATGAAGTGGGTGGCCGGTGGTCAGAGGCCATTGAAGAGAAGGAGGACCACTGTAGTAAAAAAAATCCAATTTGTATCAGTAAGTTATACCAGATGTGTATATGAGGAAATCAGGCAGTGACAACAAATGAATGTATGTCACGAGCAATAACGAGCAATTCACCAGTGGAAAGAAAAACGACTACAGACCTCTGCATAAGCTCAACTGGTATGCGTGTGAAATGAGAAAGAAAAACTTCAGGAATGGTCAGTAATTTGTTCACTTAAATATACCTCAGCCTCCCCTGCATCACACTACTAACCCATGATGGAGACAAGTCTATAATTTAAAAAAAAGTGCACACTCTTCTGAAAATAATGTGATTAAAATGATTGGTCAACATGCATATCTTCTAATGATGGGCATAATATATACTAAGTTTCACAGCAATCAACTAAAAAATGCATGTAAAAAAGGCAAAAGCTCTAACAAATGTCATGGAAGCACAAAGATTTGTCAATATGCACATCTTTAGATGATGACCATAATATGTACCAAGTATCAAAGAGATCCATACAAAACTGCAAGACAAGTAGTGTTTACAAGATTCTGTCTTACACTGCATTCAGCTGCAGGACATAAAGGGTGATAACTCTAACAAAACTTGTGAGACCAAAAAGTAATTTTTTGATGCACAGCTTCAAATTAGATCGTATCATGTACAAAGTTTCATGGCAATGTATTGAAAACCGTTCTTACAAAAATCGCAGAACCACTGATTTGTTGATATGCACATCTGATGATGATGTTCATAACATTTTCCAAGCCAAGTTCCATGGCAATCCATTGAAATTTCTTAGACTAGTTGTATTTAGAAGATTCTGTTGTACACTACATACAGCTGCAAGTCTAAATGGGCAACAACTTTTATAAAAATTGCGGGAACATAGTGATTTGAAGATATGTGCATCTTAAGGTGATTACCATGATATTTTTTACCAAGTTTCGTGGCAATCCATCAAAAACTGGGACAAGTTATCCCAATGATATTGTGCTATACACTTCATTAGGCTACACAATATAAAGGGCAATAACTCTAAAAAAAAATTACGGGCACAGAGTGAGTTGTTGAGATGTGCATCTTCAGGTGATAACGATAATATTTCCCAAGTTTAATGGAGTCCATCAAAACTGCAAGACAAACTGTGCTAATGAGATTGTTTCATGCACTGCATTAAGCTACATGTACAAGACAAAGACAGCAATAACTCAACCAAAATTTGTGGGAATAAAGTGATTTGTACATGCACATCTTCAGGTCATGACCATAATATTTACCGATGTTTCATGGCAATCCATCAAAAACTGGGGTACTGGTTGCACTAACAAGATTGTGTAATGGATGAAAGCTTTGTATTAATAGACAGATAGATGGACACAAGGATCACTGAATACCCCTGCCTCTATAGAGGTTGGGGTATAATAATGTGTCATGTCATAGATTAGTCTTACCTACCTTCTGTTCCCTAATTTAAGTGTAACTGGACATGATGCTTGGTCCAATACATACGCTTGCCCATCATCTGCTAGGTGGCAGCCATATTTACAGTGAATCAGTAAATCTGCTATTTGCTCTGATACAGCAATGTTTGCAACTACAATATTCAAGTTATGACCATCAACAGGGCAGGTTTCTGCAATATACAAATACAGGGCTGGTTTAAATCCTATGAAACAATAAATACAAATATCAAAACACTTTGTGAAGAACTAGGGAACATCAAAATGTGTTATGTGATGGATTTATACAAGATCAGATGCTCAAAGTACACATTTCCAGAAGACTAAAAACAATACGAGCAACCATCAAGTTGTCACAGGAAGAAGAAGAAAAAAGAAAAAGAGGAGGAATTTCTGGCTTTTATATACCCTATGTGGCTATAGGTCAGAAGGAAGATAAGATACAACAAGTGTACATACAAATTCATAGTTCAACACTACAAGTCTGGTTGAACATTTCATCTCAATTATCTTTTTTCTGGGTTTCTCTAATTAAGACTATTAAATCCAGTGGTTGATAGAAAACGTTCATTGGTGATGGACTGCATCCTACAAAACTCATTGAAATAAGCTTGGATTGTATGATCGGTGCATTGGTGATGGACTGCATCCTACAAACTCATCGAAATATGCTAGAATTGTATGAAAGGTGCATTGGTGATGGACTGCATCCTACAAAAATCATCGAAATATGCTAGAATTGTATGAAAGGTGCATTGGTGATGGACTGCATCCTACAAAACTCATCAAAATACGCTAGAATTGTATGAAAGGTGCATTGGTGATGGACTGCATCCTACAAAACTCATCAAAATACGCTAGAATTGTATGAAAGGTGCATTGGTGATGGACTGCATCCTACAAACTCATCGAAATATGCTAGAATTGTATGAAAGGTGCATTGGTGATGGACTGCATCCTACAAAATTCATCGAAATATGCTAGAATTGTATGAAAGGTGCATTGGTGATGGACTGCATCCTACAAAATTCATCGAAATACGCTAGAATTGTATGAAAGGTGCATTGGTGATGGACTGCATCATACAAAATTCATCGAAATACGCTAGAATTGTATGAAAGGTGCATTGGTGATGGACTGCATCCTACAAAATTCATCGAAATACGCTAGAATTGTATGAAAGGTGCATTGGTGATGGACTGCATCCTACAAAACTCATCAAAAAATACGCTAGAATTGTATGAAAGGTGCATTGGTGATGGACTGCATCCTACAAACTCATCGAAATATGCTAGAATTGTATGAAAGGTGCATTGGTGATGGACTGCATCCTACAAAACTCATCAAAATACGCTAGAATTGTATGAAAGGTGCATTGGTGATGGACTGCCTCCTACAAAACTCATCAAAATACGCTAGAATTGTATGAAAGGTGCATTGGTGATGGACTGCCTCCTACAAAACTCATCAGAATATGCTAGAATTGTATGAAAGGTGCATTGGTGATGGATTGCATCCTACAAAACTCATCAAAATACGCTAGAATTGTATGAAAGGTGCATTGGTGATGGACTGCATCCTACAAACTCATCGAAATATGCTAGAATTGTATGAAAGGTGCATTGGTGATGGACTGCATCCTACAAAAATCATCGAAATACGCTAGAATTGTATGAAAGGTGCATTGGTGATGGACTGCATCCTACAAAATTCATCGAAATACGCTAGAATTGTATGAAAGGTGCATTGGTGATGGACTGCATCATACAAAACTCATCAAAATACGCTACAATTGTATGAAAGGTGCATTGGTGATGGATTGCATCCTACAAAACTCATCAGAATACGCTAGAATTGTATGAAAGGTGCATTGGTGATGGACTGCCTCCTACAAAACTCATCAAAATACGCTAGAATTGTATGAAAGGTGCATTGGTGATGGACTGCATCCTACAAAACTCATCGAAATATGCTATAATTTTATGAAACATGCATTGGTGATGGACTGCATCCTATAAAACTCATCGAAATATGCTATAATTTTATGAAACATGCATTGGTGATGGACTGCATCCTACAAAACTCATCGAAATACGTTATAATTTTATGAAACATGCATTGGTGAATGACTGCATCCTACAAAACTCATCAAAATAAGTTATAATTTTATGAAATGTGCATTGGTGATGGATTGCATCCTACAAAACTCATCAAAATATGCTAGAATTGTATAAAAGGTGATTTGGTGATGGACTGCATCCTACAAAACTCATCAAAATATGCTAGAATTGTATGAAAGGTGCATTGGTGATGGACTGCATCCTACAAAACTCATCGAAATATGCTATAATTTTATGAAACATGCATTGGTAATGGACTGCATCCTACAAAACTCATTGAAATACGTTATAATTTTATGAAACATGCATTGGTGATGGACTGTATCCTACAAAACTCATCAAAATAAGTTATAATTTTATGAAATGTGCATTGGTGATGGACTGCATCATACAAAACTCATCAAAATACGCTAGAATTGTATAAAAGGTGCATTGGTGATGGACTGCATCCTACAAAACTCATCGAAATGCGCTAGGATTATATGAAAGGTTCACTGGTGAGGGACTGCATCCAACAAATCTCATCCAAACATGCTTGGATTTTATGATTTACATTACTTGTAACTATACTAGCTTGTTTCTATGATACTCTCAAATCTGAACAATAAGACTACCGTATATACTTGTGTATAAGCCAGGTCCAAATGCAAACAACATAGACCCTGATCTGCCAGCGCATAATGTTGTTTGTTCTACAGATCTGGATCTCTGCAGTTTGCAGTTGGTATGGGCTTATACACGAGTATATATGGTAGGATCAGAACAATCATCTGAGGAACAGATTTTATGTGTTGGACTTGTGTTATCTATTACGCCTATATGCACTTATGTTTTATAATGGAAGACCAATGCATGCTTGCTTTGAATAAACAATTATTTTCAAATATGCTCTTACTATACACATTTTCCAGTACTTATATACAGTACTTATATAGGTGATTTCAAATATTTGTTTTAACAGCTCTTTTAATCTAATGTTAGCTCTTGTAACTGCTGAATTTCAAGATGATGTTGCCATTTTACACTCAAAAGAAGATGAAATCTTATCAATGTGTCTTAAGAGACCCATCACTCAACACTGCACCAGTGTTATCTCCCTTATGTTATAGGATATAGGAATTTAATTACAAACATGCAAGTCATATGGAAGCATCAGAACAGTGTTGATTAAATTACAAACTGCACACAGTAAAAATTGCATAACTTTCATTGAAAAGCCTTTTAGTCAATTATATGAAATATTTAACAGCTATATGACTAATTACATTATGGTTAGTGACTACATCAATAAGAATTCCCAATAGTAGTTCAATTTTTTAATTATCTGACAAGCTACTCTGTAGATAATATTCTTGTTTGGCATGTAATTTACATTCGGCATGCAAGGAAGACTATGAATATACTCCATCTGTAATCTACACCTTTATATGAGTTATATAAGTCAATGAGTAATTAGTATGACTGTAAGAAATATTAATAATCAGCACATTTTAAATTTATTAAGAACTATTTGTAAAAAAAAATCATGTCTTCCCATTAAAATCAACCGAGTGTATTTGATGAATGCCACACAACCAACTGGGAACAACATAAATACAGATCTACCATCATATAATACTGTACAGAGGGTTCTTTGTAGCAGCGGAGGAATTTCTGGAATTTAGTAGACACAGATTTAGATCAAAAAATAAATCCTGTCAAATTTTATTATCTGCTGAAAGAAATATTACCAAAACATTTTTCATCTGTAGGTGGTAGTAAATAAACTACCATAATACATGTAAAAGCATCTTTCCAAATTACCATCTATACTGTTTGTTCTACTGATTAGTCCTTACAAACTGCATAGACCCAGATCTGCTGGTGCATTATGTGATGGCAGATCTGGGTCTATGCAGTTGGCAGTTGGTATCGGATTATACGCGAGTATATACAGTATTTATTTAAGCTAGTTTTTCGTATCTGCATAACACTAAAGCTACACACTCTATTCACAGGTTAATAACTTGAAAAAGTTAGGCTTGGTGGGACTACACATTTCTTATAGTCTACAGAATAAACAATTAAGATTGCATCCATGTTGGACTGCAAGGGGTATTTGATTGCACTGCACATGCTATGATGCGTTCTTGGTCTAGCCTCTTACTGGGATAACCACTGCAATTGGAAATTACTCTCTGAACTAGCTGCCATTTTTGTGCCGGAATCCATAGAAAATCTTTGTACACCCTAATTATTTCGCAGAATGAACTAATTCTAATTATGGATACAATCTCCTACAGCTGTCTTTATATTGGAAAATTCTAAAACTGAAGGTTTATACAATTTGTTTCCAAACTGGAATCATGTTGTTTTTTTTTAAATTTAAAAAATACTGGTACAAGCTTATCTTGCATATCCTAAAGTAAATTTTTTTAAAAAGATTGAGACAAAACAGTCCTAATGAGAATGTTCTAGTACTCTCCATTATCCGTATACATGGTACAAACAACTCAAAAATGACTGCACAGTGTAACCTCTTATAAGTAGCTACCAATGGGAATTAACAATTTTAGCGGGTGAAAGAGATGGGTATTAGAGGGAGGTAAAATATGTAGATGAAATGGAGAAGGGAACATCAAACCCTGACTAGACAGAAAAGTTTTTGCTTAAGTAACCATTATGTGAGGTTGCACTGCACACTGTATCCCAAGTCAGCAGTGAATCTGCCCTCCCACAGGCTTCAATTTTTTTTACTACTACATAATTAGAATGAATAATAAATTTAATGGCTTAATGATTATTAAGTAGAATTTATTAATTGTTGTCAATGATACTGTCAATAAAGATTTCAAGGGACCACAACCAATCCATGGACAATATTATGCTATGTTGTGTCTTGACTGGCAATTGTAAACATGCAAACAAGCCAATCAAGCACAATGGAATGGACAGTGAGTATTCTTGTTTTTAAACTCAGTCAAAAGCTCTAATTAATTTAACACCAATGTACTATACATTTTTTAACAGAATAAACTGGTGAGTCAATTAAATGACATAATCTGCTTGCATGATTTGTTCTTTCTGGGTTTTTTCTTTTGCTGAATGGTAAGAAGGTCATATTGATCTGTCCTCAATATATATACACAAGTATTTTAGAGAAATGCTAAAAAAATTATTTCTGCAATGGGTAGACAATGTTACAGTTATCCCTGCCAACATAAAAACCTCTCTTTACCTGCAATCACTAAAATACAGCTCATCAAAACTGAAAAAAAATGTTTCGCCAGAATCATACAATTTTTCACCAACAAAAATACACCGCAAGACAGTATGCTGCCAGATCTAGGTCTACACAGCTTTCAGCTGGATGTGTAGTATGCAAGGATAAATATGGGATTTTCTAATACTCCAGCAGATCTGGGTCTATGTTTGCAGTTGGATCTCACTTATACATAAGAATATATACACATTTACTTTCATTTCTTCAATTCTAGATTCAGTTCCAAACATCAAAATTATGTTTCCTGTATGGAGATAGAACTGATGCCTATAAACTGTTATTCTATTTTTATTACTCACCATTTTGATGTCTGTTTGTCACACATCTGCGGCAATATGTATGCTACAAAATGAGAAAAAAGTGCTGCATGAAGCCTTTTAACATCAAATGCAGCTATACAATTATTTCTAATACAAAGTACATCTAATAATCACGAGTTATCAAAGACCAGGATATTCATGACAATCAAGCTTTTCATCTTTAATAGATATTAATGGTGAACTACGCGTAAAGGGATATATGACTGTGTGTGTAAACAGTCAGTTGGGACAATTAAAAGCTGCTTTCCTGCATGTGGACAGTTGAGTCAATTGGTAATCTAGTCATCAGAAGAAACTATGAAAATATGTACCAAAGTAAACATATGCCTTCAAAATTCCAATTAAGGAGTGTGTCTTTTCATAATGCTACATCTAGGATAAGAATGATTGGTGCTTTAACTGATAGAGGGGGGATCATTTAATATTCGGACAAATCCTCTTTTAAGTGACATACCTGGGGTACATACTCTGTATTCATACAAGTTTGCTTTAATTGAAGGCAAGAATGTCTTAATGTAACATGAATTGTCGGCTATTATTGACTTGAAAGGCCACTGTTTTGGAAAACAACCTATCATTAATATAACCAGATTCTTAATGCACTTATCAATTTTGTAATAAAATGTGATGACTTTAATTGAAAGACCACCTTCAGCATGAAGGGGTGGTCTCTCTAAGACAAGATTTACTGTATCTACATGTATAATGATGCCAGTGATTGCAGAAAATTGCCAAATTTCAATCATGGTTTCCCCACTCTTTTGTCAACTCTATGATTAACACCCAAATTAGAAAGAGTTAAGCATTTCATGAAGTTCTCACACAGTGTATGGAGAACATAAATGCATTGGGAGAAGGTGAATTAAAACTGACAAACCTTGTTCATCAGAAAACTGCAATAACAGGAATTTCAGCTTTTACTAGTTCTCATACAAACATGATAAAATTAAATGACATAGTTTGAACCCTATCTAATTCCAACTAATACACTCTGGTAGTTTTAACAATCTGTCAAGACTGACATACAACATATTTTAGCAATGTTACTACATGTACTCTATATACTAACGTATAAGCCGATACCAACTGCAAACTGTATAGACTGTATAGACTTGTAGATTAGTCCTTACACACTTCCTAGACCCAGATCTGCCGGCGCATGCGCCGGCTGATCTGGGTCTAGGCAGTTTGTAAGGACTAATCAGTAGAACAAACAACATAAACCCTGATCTTCCAGTGCATTATGCAATGGCAGATCAGGGTCTATGTTGTTTGCATTTGGATCTGGCTTATACGCAAGTATAGATGGTAATAAAAACAGCATTCTGTAGTAGGAAAAAAATATGACTGATCTTTATTGATTCTTTATCCCTCCTTGATCGATGGATATTTAGCATGAGGGCATCCATTTTTTATGGACTTTAATGTTTTCAATACAAGTGTTAGTAATGAATTGCTATAGATATAAGGCTGGAAGTACAGAGTGGTTTCAAGATGACTTTCCAAACAAATGTTAAATGTCATAAATAACTGAAACCAGTCTCTGTTTCCATCATTTCAATGTTGATTCAGCACTGCAAAAGTGCCTGTTAAAAAATCTTAACTGCACTGCACACAACTTTTGATAGCCTTTCAAAAACAAAAATACACACACACACTCATATTCTGATGGCTCTTGTCGGTAATTTTTCCTGAAAGGAGGGCAGATATTTGTGAAATTTAATACAAAAACATTCAGAGAAGGTATAAAAAGTTGTTACAAATAAGAAAACATCAATATACATGTACATGTACCTAAATGTTTAAAGAACTGAAAAATGTGTCATTTTCATTTCCAGATTTCCTGTTACTTCAGTCTTAGTATCATCCTTCCACACTTCACTAGTTTTCTATTAAACTGTTTATTTATAAAAATGATATTTTCTTTCAGAAAACTACCCTATAGAATTTCACCCAACAATAGTATTTTATCCCACTAAACTGTTTTAAATATATTTATTTTTTGACAAGAAGACTGACTACATCAAAAATATATAAAACCTAACTGATGAGTCCAGTAGATATGCTTTCACATTTCACATCTCTTTTGTCTTGTGTTTTATGGTTGTAGAGTACTTAAACAATTGAGAAAACACAGCATTATTATAGTCAACTTATGTCCAATGTCTGACATGTAAAGTTAGCCAATGGTCATTTGAGCTCATTAGTTGGTGTGGTCAAGTCAGGCAACTATGGTGAATTTAAGATCTTATATATATATATATATATATATATATATATATATATATATATATATATATATATATATATATATATATATATATATATATATATATATATATATATATATATATATATATATATATACACACACACACACACACACATTATACACACTACTACTCACCCCACATGAAACTATCACAGGATTCTTGAAAACTCTGCCACAAAGTCTACAAAATAACTTCTTGTTGGAAGGCTCAACAAATACAATTATTTCCTGAAAAAAATGTATTTAGTAAATCAGTCATCCATTTTTGAAGTAAGTCATTGACCCCTCACTGTCAAGTCCCTATAGCTCAGTATACAGTGGCCCCTCACTACCAAGTCCCTAGCTCAATATACAGTGGCCCCTCACTGTCAAGTAGCTAGCTCAGTATACAGTGGCCCCTCACTACCAAGTCCCTAGCTCAATATACAGTGGCCCCTCACTGTCAAGTCCCAATTATACAGTGGCCCCTCACTATCAAGTCCCTAGCTCAGTATACAGTGGCTCCTCACTATCAAGTCCCTTGCTCAGTATACAGTGGCCCCTCACTACCAAGTCCATAGTATACAGTGGCCCCTCACTATCAACTCTCTGGTTCAGTATACAGTGGCCCCTTGTTTAACACGGGTATAATTGTCAGGGATTCTATGAAACTGACTCAATTTAGTTTTAATTTGCAATTTAATTCATTACACTTGATTTTAGTGTTTGGGTAGTGGGAACATTGTTAAATGTAATTTATGTACAACATAAATAATTCCCTCTATGGCACAGCCTTGCTCCATACCCCAGTAAAAGGTTGTATCACTTACCAGTAAAATGCTGTACACCTTTAATACTGCCAAGAACCATGGTATACTGAAGTACTGTTGTAGAATCCATAAATATTACAATTCTTACAGTCATGTTCACTTAAAATATAGACCACTTCTACATTCATTGCAAAAATCTTCCAATGCCAGAGATTATCCAAAGTAAAGTTTTTAAAAAAATACTTTTTCCATACCTTTAACAACATTTTAACAGGCATGAACCTAGCAACCTAATTAAACAGACATCATTTTCTTCTGAAACCAAGATAATTCTTGGCACTTTACCATCAAAGCCTAGATTTTAATCTGAAATAAAAAAAAATTGGTAAAACATCTATGAAAATGCCAGAAGTTGCTGAATATAATTATCTAGCACTGCTGCTGCTTTGTTCTCAGGAACAAAAAGTCTTATACCTGTTTTGAGAGCAAGGGAATAATGTAAGCCCACAAAATTATTTGTAATTTCAAGGGTCTGAAAAACGTGACTGTCACTGAGATTTTAACAGTCATACATTAGAGTAAACTGTTAAAGTTTGTTTTGCCTGACATGATTCAATCAAGCCTGAAAGGCAGTCATATCTAACTAAAACAAAAGCCAATTATCGTGGTTCCATCATGTGAGTAAATACATCAGTTCCTGATATCAGATTCATGAAGCAAGGTATGTGTTTTTCTCTTTATCTGACAGATTAATATATATTTGGTTTAACAGGTGCCCAAAGGTTTCCCCTTTATACAATACCTGTAGAAGCTCTTTACTAGTGAAAAGTAAAGCCTGCAGCCAAATGTATTCTGGCATTGTCTTAAAATAGAATCAAAACATGTTTTAACTGCTTCATGTACTGAGAGAGCTCAACTGTCTGCTATGCACACACACTGAAGCTCAATAATCATTTTGTATCAAGATTGACCATACTGACCATGTTTTCTTCACAAATACATACATGTATACAGATAATAGATTGTCCTGCACATTAACCTGTAAATTATACAAATAATCACATCATATTGTCATGACATAAATACATACGCTTTCTTTTCCTTTTACACTGCAGGCAGAACATAGTGTCATAATGAGACTACAACTTTTTTTTCCTTTTTACACTCCAGGCAGCTAGGTCACAGTGTCATAACCAAACTACGACTTTCTTTTCCTTTTTACACTGCAGGCAGATGATAGTGTCAGAATGAGACTATGAGGAATGCTGATTGTATACATGTATGTTCTCAAGGTCTCCACCTCACCCCCCATAACCTGAACCTCCCTGGCAAATATTGACGATAGTACATCAGTCATCTACATTCATTAACCTAGATAATACCGGTAGGTTGTTTGAATAGGAATGCAGACTATATACATTTTCAAGGACTTTTACCCACAACTTCCTATACTACAAGGGTTATGCCTTTTTCTGTTTCCACAGACAAACGCCTTTCTGTTGGTAGTAGTAATAGCAGTTGCTGGATGGTATATGTGGTGTGCTGGATTGTAGGGGTGTGTGTTTGGATTGTAGAGGTGTGTGGTGGATTATAAATAAAAATTTTAACATTACTACATTTTCCCTTGTCTGCAGATTGGCCCATCTGACCCTAAATTTCTAAGGCAGTCTCAAGACAAGATCAATCCTATGTTAAAAATGCCCCTTGTCCCCAGAGTAGTCCATCTGACCCTAAATTTCTAGTTTAGTCTGGGGACAAGATCAATCCTATGTTAAACTTCCGTTGTCCCCAGAGTGGCCCACCGATGTAAACCAATGGACAATTTTAACATAGGATTTCCCCTTGTGCCCAGAGTGGCCCACCCATGTAAACCAATGGACAATTTTAACATAGGATTTCCCCTTGTGCCCAGAGTGCTTCTCCATGTATCCTATGGGCTATATAATATTAATCTTCCATTGTCCCCAGAGTGACTCATATTACTACTGCTGGTTATTATAATTGAAGTCTATCTTTCATACCAAGTAAGTACATGTATATATATATTCTTTTAGAGTGGGGTTATGAACAGTTTCTAAGTAATGGTGCAGGGGCAAGTCCCCAAGGGGGTAGTTAGAGACCAGGGACCATGCTGGTTGCATCAATGAATTAAGCTTTTTATGGATATAAAGTGTTTATATGGTTACAGGGTGGGGATCTCATTGGTTTTCAAGTTTTTACCCTGGGGGTGAGGCCTCATGAGGGTTAGAACAAACCCACAAATTATGCTGATTGCATAAATTAATTCCTCTTGTAATGCCAAGTATATACTTTAAGGGTGAGGTTACAAATAGTGTCTATAAGTTGAGACATAGGGTCCAGGCTTTTTTGCATGAATAACTTGGCATTTTCATGCCAAGACAGTGTATATATACCGATAGTTATAGGGTGGGGATCTCAATGATTTCCAATAACATACCTGTGATTCTACCAGCGGTAGGCCAAAAATACGGTTTTAAAGACCGTCTACCGCACATACTGTTTAGTAGTCTAAATCTACCGGTTTTGAAAATTTCAAGGAAAATTTTTTTTTGAAAAAAAAAGCCCATTTTTTTTACGCGTTCTATTAACACATTAGATAAACCAGCCAGAACCAGTCTACTGGGAACCGGAAATGTTCGACCTATGATATGACCGGTGCGACGATGAGTGGTTGAGTAGTCGGATTACAATTGTTAGCATGTGTACACAAGAAGCGGCTAATTGATTACCTTATTGTTGTAATTTGGAGAATTTAAGGCCAAATGCGGGATGTTGTTTGAGGTGTCATAAGTAATAAAAGGATCAAAGGTAATCCATGATGACCATGAGTCTTTGATTAAAACTTGGCCGATCTGTCGTGGAAGGAAGATAAAACGGAGAGACCGACCAAAAATGATCTTGGCAGAAACACTTGAGTAAGTATTTTGATTTGATGTCTTTTAATTGTTCTTGTATTGTTCATGATGGTTTAAGATGAATATTTAAGGGCAGCTTGTATATTTTTTTTTCAATTCATGTCAAAATGCCGAAACGTCCGCTTTCTCCCAATGCTAAGAAGTCACCAGCTAAGAAATACTACAACAAGTTTAACAACGCTTGGATACCAGAATTTAAGTGTGTGCAGGCGAGTAGCAAAGGTCCTGATTTTGCATTGTGTCTTTCATGCAAATTGGATTTTAAGATAGCATATGGAGGAAGAAATGATATCACCAGGCATATGCATACACCATCACATAGGAGCAACGATTCTTCTGTAACAAACACACCCACATTGAAGGCATTATTTGAGACTGGATCAAAAGTGGATCAAGTGACACTTGCAGAGACTTGTTTGCAAATTTTGTGGCAGAGCACAATTCCTCATAGCAGATCATTTTACTAAACTGGTTAAAGTCATGTTTCCTGACTCTGAAATTGCACAAATGTATTACTTAATATTTAATTTTAAAGTTGGGATAAATTATTAAAATCATGTGTTTTTTAACTGTTTATTTCAAGTCTAAATCTAATTTGTTTAAAATTAATTACAGTGGTGAAACTTGCCAACAGATTTTTGGACATAAGCCTAGAAGAGAAACAAGCCCTTGAGGATGAGGCTCAGGAATACATATTAAGTCCAAGCCAGGAACTTCCTCCTCGGGGTGAAATGAGCTTGGAGCAGTATTGGAGATCAGTCAGCAGCCTCAGAAACCCAGCAACAGGAAAACTTAAGTTAGAACTTCTTTCCAGACTGAGTATAGTTGTCCTATCATTGCCACATTCCAATGCTGACACAGAGAGGACATTCTCCATTCTTCGGAAAATCCAGAGTGATTCAAGGGGAAGTCTGGACCAGAAAACTATTGAGAGGCTGCTAAGTGTGAAGGTTAACAATCACAGTGAATGTCACCAGTGGTCACCAGACAGTGATCTTGTGAAGGAAACTAAAAATGCCTGTGGATTTTATAAAAAATCTTTGCAGTGAACTGTGAGATGTACAACTCTTCCTTTTTCATTTAATTAACAATATACTGGCCCATATTAACTAACTATTATTGTAACATTTTCCATCAGATTCTGAATCTGAATCATGTTCAAAATTTGTGTTTTATTATAATATGAAGAGAATACATATTATGTGACAAAATGAACTTGTTTTGTTTTCAATCCCCTTAAAACACGTACAATTTATGCCGATAAAAAATCTACCTTTTTAGAAGCCAATCTACTGATCAAAATTTGTAAATCTACTGGTTTGAAATCCTGGTTCTGTCACAGGTATGCAATAATGACCCAGAGGCAGCGTTAATTTACAACCAAGTTAACTGTCCGATAGTGTGAATGCTTATTATTTGAAGCAAACTGTGATAAAGTGGGAATATATATTTATATTTTAACTTGTTATAAGTTATATTTTAATTGTAATATTTGTAAGTATACAGGACATGCTGACTTTCAAGTCCTAACATAGCCACAGGCAGTGGGTGAGTTAAATTGGCTCCTCCCTAATCATCATGCTGGCAAATGAAACTGACTGGTCAACATTCTGGTCTAATCAAGCTTGCTGTTTCTCAAAACTCAGCTTGTCAAAGACTGATTTTTTATGCACGTCACCAATATCAAGGGGACTAGGTGATAATTGTTAATGACATAACTTTCAAGATTTCTGTTAGAGGTGTGTTTGGAAATAAAAAGCACTCATCTCTAATGATTAGCCATGTGGATTTCTCTAAAAGTGCTATCAATGTACTGAAACATAACCACCAATGAGCGATGTTTATCATCTACTGTTTACATGGTAATTACAGGAGATCGATACATACTTTCTGCTTGGCAAATAATTACATGGATAAAAATAAGTGTTTGCAAATCATTCAAGTGTGTCAATCAATAAATCATTACAAAACCACTCTCATTTCCAAAATAAGCTTGCATCATAGTTGATGTAATTCATGAGTATCTCTCTATCCTTGCTCTTCTAACTATCTATGCATTCTATTCTCCAGCCATCAAATCAAACCCTTCCTTTTTTCTCATCTACATAAAAGATCAGCCTGGGTCGTCTACCGAGGTGTGTCCCTGGGCAAGACACTTTACTCCAATTGTCTCAGCACTAAATAACATACATGTGTTAGTGTGCCATAAAACACCAAACCCAAACCCAAACCCAAATCAACTACATATATTTCTACACACATGTACTAGTAGATGTATCTGTTTTGATAACTTTAATTATTGGAATAAGTTTTTTATGTGCAAAAAAATATAAAAAGGAAAGAAAATACGCTGTTCATTTATAAAATAAATGTTACATAATGTCAAGAATACATCCCATATTTCTTTTACCTTATTTGTTTTGTAAACTTTTGTTGTCATATTATGTTGTCATATGTTTGGGTAAGCTCAAGTCTCCCGAAGGCAAGTTCAGTTTTCCAGTCAGATGGGACAAGCTGAATTTTATAAAAATTTATTCAGCCCTGATTTATGCTAGCCTGCAATAGTAAATTTTCTCTAACATTATTTATATTTTATACTTTTTCTTCAGTTATAAATGACAAATTATTCAGTTTAATCTCTAAGGTGTATTATTTTGCTAATTTGTATGAACTGTCCTATTGAAAATGTATGCATCTTGTATTCTAACATTTATTTTTTATCTGATTTGCATAATTTGTACACGTGGAATAACTCTGTAACCCCAAATCTGTGATTCCCAATTTCATTGGTTACTTTTCTGCTTTACTTTAGAGAGTGAAGGCAGGTAGTTTAAAAGAAAATAAAAATTGATTACATTACTGCATATGATCTGAGAACTATTTCTAACTGTCCTGAATTTCAATATGTGCAGAGCTTGCTCATAATAACACTCATTGGACATCGTGATGATTTAAGTCAATTTACCAAGTTTACTTAAAATCAAATAAAGAATAGTCTCTAGAGTGGTAGCATTTTGAGTAAATCAGATGGATGATCAGCTCATTAATATGTGTGGATCTTGTTCATTATCACACTCATGTGAGATCTTGATCATATAAGCCTCAAAATTTGACCAGAAACATGGCCTCTAGAGTGGCAACAAGTTCAGCCAATCAGATGCAAGATCATGTCATTAATATGTGTGGTTCTCGCTCATTGTTGAACTCATTCAAGATCTTGATCATATAAGCCTATATTTCCAAGTTTTATCAAATTTTATCAGAAATATGGACTCTACAGTAGTAACAAACTCAGCCAATCAGATGCAAGATCACTTCAATAATATGCACACAGGATTGAATCTAGGATTTAATAAAATTGTGCGGTCCCCCCTTTAAGTTTAAAATTCAATAGGGCATCAAAAAAAGTAACCAAAATTGAAAGCAGACCAAGAGTGATATATACAGGGCTTTACAAATCCACTAGCCAAACTCCTGGGATAACCTCAAATTTGGCTTGGGCAAGCTCAAGTTTAGCACGTTTTATTGTGATATTATGCTGTCACATTTAGGGGCAAGCTCAAATCTCCCAAGGGCAAGTTCATTTTTCCAGTCTGCTTGCCCTGGGCAAGCTGACTTTTATACAATTTATGAAGCCATGATATATATATATATATATATATATATATATATATATATATATATATATATATATATATATATATATATATATATATATATATATATATAAAGAGTGCTTTCTCCATTCACTCTGAATCAATCACAAATGCAATACAAACCTAAAAACAATGCAGTCTTTTACTATCTACAAAATGTTCAGAGGAAAAGACGGGCTAACTTGCCTAATGTCTGCTTATGAAGTTAGGGCACAGTTTATCACAGCCAAAGATTTTTTAAAATTGACATTGACCTGGTCAGATGCGGTTAGGATGTGTGCAGATAAAAAGGCCATGCAAGTGATGATAACTATCTAAATATGAAAGTCTCTTAGGAGTTTTAAAAAATAAAACATGTACACAAGAAACTTTGGTCAGATTGCAGAAAGATACTACAATTGTACTACAAAATCTAACATAACTTTCATATCTCTCTGTCTATCTCTCATGGACCCCCCCCCCCCCAACAGACACTTACACTGATGTAATATTTAAAAACTGGAATAAATTATAACGGAGGTTTGACCTTATAAATCACCCGTGGAATGAGTGAAAGGTTTTATCTCTGCTCAATAACAAACAGCTCATCCAAGGCAGAGTTCACTGTGTACCCTATTTTTTATGAACAGGAACAGCTCAACTTTAAAAATGAAGACCAAGATCTGTTCTTGCAGAATTACTATCATTAGTGTCTATATCAATCGTAGTCCTACAATGCAAGACATTGATCAAGATATGTATGACTGATGGGGTTGGGAGGGGGGCTCAATGTCTCTAGTACCATAACAATCAGTGCTGTGTACACTAGCTCTGTTCTGACTGAGCCAACAGGGGAACTGGTCATCAAGTTTTCAAGAATATCTCACGTAGTTGGCAGCCCATATTGACACTGTTGCTAAGAGTCTAATTGCTTTATTCCTGTTTACTAACTATGATGCCTTCTTTGTCCTTCTCAAGGTAAATCCAGTCACAATCAAGTGGTTACATTTTCAAACTCTGTTTACCTCCATTTCAGTTGGGTGAAGAAAAATGGTAGCCAAGGAATGCCGAAGTTGGTTGAAATAGGGGTACATTTTCTTTAATGAAACAAATTCGTCTAATCACATTCAGTTGAATGTGATTAGATATATTCGTTTCTTTAAAAGAACTCAACTGTTAGTTCAACCAAATTTGGCATTCCTTGGCTACCACCACTCTTCAAGCAACTGAAATGGTGGTCAGCAGAATTTGAAAAACAAGCATTTGATTGTCTGGATTTAACTTGCTAGGGAAATAGGCATCTAAGTACAGTATGAATAAAACAATTAGACTGTACGCTGTGCAATACCCAATCAGAATTTGTGTCATGACACACAGGAACCAATGACATGATTCACCGGTCCACAACAGCAACACTGTACAGAATCAAAATGGGTAATTTCTACATTTTTTGGAAATAAAGCCAGCATGATTCATGAAAATTTGTGCCCAGTTATTACTTTAAGTGTGATTATGCCAGCACAGATTAAAAAACTGTACACAAAATTTACAGTTTTAGTGGGATTTTCACAATCGTGTATCCCAGATGCAACCCTTTAAATGGATCTTGTTTATAATCAAACTCATTCAAGAAGTTGATGACATATGCCCATATTCCAAGTTTGATCAAAATCAGATCAGAAATAATGACTCCAGAGTGGTAACAAACTCAGACTAGCAGATGCAGGATCACCTCATTAATATGCATCTCACTCATTATTGAACCCCTCAAGGATCTTGAGCAAATAAGCATATATTCTAAGTTTGATCAAAATCAGATCATAAAATGCCCTCTAGAATGGTAACAAGCTCAGCCAATCAGATGCAAGATCACCTCATTAATATGCATACATCTCGCTTATATTCAATTTTGTCCAAGATATTAATGATATAAACATATATTCCAAGTCTGATAACAAGAGTCCCTTGAAGGGACTGATGCTCTACTGGGCAAAAAGAATTTCCAGGAAATCAAGATAAGATCATTTCTTCCTTTTAACCATGTCTACCATTTTGAATGATGAAAACAGGTGGTTTTGCATCATTGCATTCATGATGCAAGATTGCGGCCAGGTAAACAATTGCTTAGAAGTACTTTGTCAAAATCAATGAATAATATATGATTATTCATTCAACTAAGATTTTTTCATCATGGATAGTGTTCATCTAAGTACTTAAATGCTTCTAGTAAATCCTCATTGTGACTGATGCTGTCAAAAATTTTATTATTTTTAAAAAAATACTTACCAGAGTTCTGCATACAAATAATATGGTGGTAAACCCAACAATGTTAATACTGTAGAAAATTTTTAATAGATCCATTCTATTTGAGTTCTCTGGATTCACCCAAGAGGATATTCATGATGTGGAAGTAAATTCATACAGAAAGGTAATCCCAGATGTTATATGCATCAAAGAAAATCAAGACAGTACCCCTATATATGTCAGGAACATCTGATCATTGAAGCTGGTGACTGAACCTAAGACTAATTTCCAACTCTACAAATACTCACAGTCGCATGGGTATGTATCCAAAATCACTTCTTCACATGAAAATAAAGTTAAATGTACTGTATTCCCATCAACAAATACCATTTTATTTCAGGGCAGTGGATGCTTGGCTTGGACTTATAATGAATTTCTTGAACTGCATTAAGACATAAACAACAGATCTAACACCAGCACTGTGTCACCACAGCCATCCTCAGCTTGGCCCATACTCTCCACTCCTATCAGTGCCTGCCAAGCAAAGCCATAATTAATTACAAACTCATTTGCTCAAGCAGACACAAACTACACAGGGCCTAATTACTTAATATCTCTCTCGTAGCCCTGGTAGACCCAGATACATTTCATCAAATTGTAGAAGACAATGCCACTAATCAAGATAATGAAATCCAAGTACATGTAGTACTAGCCAAGCAAGACCCCATTTCATTACACCTTTACCTGCATAGGCAGGCACAAGCCACATAGTGCCTAAATATATACCACCACTAACACCCCCATCTCTTCATGCCCAGGTACACCCAGATATATTTCATCAGAGTGTAGAAGACAATGAAACTAATCATGATGAGACTTCTTTCAAACATAATGCAAATCACAGTTCACATTATGAAAATTATGTTCTAAGTGACTTGATAGTTATGATCAGGGATCTTAATCTATATGTGCATGTGTATATATGTATATGTCTATATATATAGTTTAAATTCAATCCTGAAAGTAGTTTAAGAGGAGCTGCAATAAGAAACTAGTGCTTAATTGATGGACAGACATCATACAACAGATCAGCACCATTTTCATTTAGAACCAAGTAGACATGATAAGAAGTTTTTTCAGTGAAAAGTCAATGTTAATATGCCCATCCATTCAGGAAGATTAGCGATAACAAGATTTTCAAGATGGCTGCCATGACAGCCACAATGGGTGTCAGAGTGGCACCATTTTCATTTAGGACCAACTAGACACAATAAGAAGTATTCTAGTGACAACCGCATGTTGATATGACAATCCATTCTGGCAAAGAAGCGATAACAAGATTTTCAAGATGGCTGCCATAGTGGCCATATTGGACATCAGATCTGCACCATTTTCATTTAGGACCAACTAGACATCATAAGAAGTCTTTCAGTGAAAATCCCATGTCAACAGACCTTTCGGTTCAGAAGATGTAGCGATAACAAGATTTTCAAGATGGCTCGCTTGGTGGCCGTATTGAACTTCAGATTTTTCCCATTTTCATTTATGACCAAGTAGATATCTTATGAAGTCATTTAGTAAAAGCTCCATGTTGATATGACAATCCATTCTGGAGGAGTAGATGGTGGCCAAATTGGACCCCAGATCAGTACCATTTTCATTTAGGACTAACTAGACATCATAAGAAGTCTTTCATTGAAAACCCCATGTTGATGAGACCATTCAGGAGTAGTAGTGATAACAATATTTTTAAGATGGCTGCCGTAGTGGCCATATTGGATGTAAGATCTGCACTATTTCATTTAAGACCAACAAGACATCATAAGAAGTCTTTAGGTGAAAACCCCGTGCTTATATGACCATTCATTCAGGAGGAGTAGCAGTAACAAGATTTTCAAGATGGCAGCTGTGGTGGCAATATTGGCTGTCCATTTTCATCTAGGACCAACTAGAACATGGGATAAATGCGTGTGTACAGTTTCATGGCAATCCTCCAAGTAGTTTAGGAGGAGTAATGATAACAAACTTGTGCTAATGGATGGACGGATGACATATGGATGACAGACAGACGATGTACAACTGACCATCCCATAAGCTCTTCTGGTCTATGATCACTAGAGCAAAAATCAGAACAAAAACATTGCTTCCAGAGCGGTAACAAGCAAATGTTGAAATGCAGACAACAGATGAACGATGAACAATGGTTGAAGGACAATGCGCCATGTCATAAGCTCACTTAGCTTTACAGCGAGGTCTGCTAAAAATGAATCAAAATTATATTTATGATGGATGGATGAATGAACAACTGAATGGACACCATGTCTGCTAAATGTCTTGTCTTCTGCTACATTTTAATTGCAGCAAAATCAAAATGACTCTTGGAGGGCCAGTTTGATTATCAAATCATAACACTCGAGTAACACTTAGTCTACTATAAAACGAGTTGCTAATAACCTATGATGAGCACACTGTCAGTACCAACAATTGTATTTTGTTGCTGGGCGGGTAAAATTTATTTTTACTGCAGAGTAACTGGGAGCTAAGTGCCTTTCCCAAGGACACACTAAGATAGCCGACCCAGGCTGGCATGGATGGGTATTGAACCCGCAAGCCTTGGATTATGAGTCAGATGCTCTACCAACTGAGCTACCACAGCTCGCTATTTAAAATTTAGGGGCTTGTGCTGTTGTGTGGAGATTTTTGCCCTGAAGTCACTGATGTCTGCTGGTGTAACATATTTTCAAGGTCATATAAATACTGTTACATTGTAAGAGATTTAAATTCTTCACAAAGGAATATGAGAAATGCTAAGTTAAGCAATAAATCAAACTTCTATTAGTCTGAAAATAAAACTTTCAGAGAAAGAGGGAAAATAATGGGTAATAATTAAGTTGAACAGGAACCAGATCCAGAATGAAAAATGTCATAGTGCAGCCCTTTTCCGGTACACTAGATAACTGTATATGTCAGTATTTTTCATGGGAAAATTTGGTGACTACTTGGGAAGTTATACCTCCAACCATGTGTCATTCTTATTAAAGGCCCGTTTTAAGCACTTTAAAATGATTCCTTAAATTCTATTCTAATAATCATTTGAATCATAATCAGTATTAAAGGCACTGATAAAACAATTTCATCTTTTTCACATTTGTACTTTACAACTGCAAGGGTAACTAGTACCATATATACCATATGTACTTGCTTATAAGTCAAGTCCAACTTCAAACAACACAGACCCTGATCTGCCGTCGCATGATGCACCAGAAGATCAGGATCTATGTTGTTTGTTCTACTGATAACTCCTAACAAACTGCATAGACCCAGATTATACGATGGCAGATCTGGGTCTTTACAGTTTTCAGTTGGACTCGACTTATAAGCGAGTATATATGGTAGTGACTTAAGTTTGGCTTTTATATTACTTATGAAAATAAAATCCCTTTTTCTCTGGTCCAATTTTTTTTTTTTAACTAGAAAGTAAAAAACTTTAACATTGACCTTAATCTAGGGTGAGGACAGACATACAGACAGGCTTGACAATTCTGCTAAAGCAGGTTAGACAAAAATTACATATATCGACGTAAATGGCCGAATACGTCGTTAATCCAACGAACGAACGAACGATTACATATATAAGTGACAGCTTCCAAATTAATGACTTCTAATGCTGGAATTACAGAAAAATTAAACTGATATTTGTTAGAAGTAATGAAATTTTAAACATTACTAGACTTCAAATGATAAAGTGTCTAAATCTTGTCTACACTCTTTTGAATGCAAGTATTATTACTCTCACCCTCCAATTTTTTTTAAAGATTCCACTTAGATATGAACATTGAAATAAGTCTTTGGGCTTTGGATTATAAGAAGAATATTAACCAGCGAAACAAAAGGTAGTTGCCTCCCTTACTTCACATACACATCCCTTAATTTATACATACTGCACTCCCTCACTATAAGAATATTCATTATAACATGGTTCCTGTTATAGCATTCTCTCACTATAAGACCCTTCATTATAATGGTTTCTGTTATAGCAATCCCTCACTATGAAAATATTCATTATAACATGGTTCCTGTTATAGCACTCTCTCACCATAAGGCCCTTTGTTATAACATTGTTCTTGATACAACAATCCCTCACTATAAACCCTTCATTATAATGTTTTCTGTTATAATAATCCCTCACTATAAGACCCTTCATTATAAGATGGTTCTTGTTACAGCACTATCTCACTATAATATGCTTCATTATAATATGGTTCTTGTTACAGCACTATCTCACTATAATATGCTTCATTATAATATGGTTCTTGTTACAGCACTCTCTCACTATAAGACCCGTCATTATAACATTGTTCTTGATACAACAATCCCTCACTATAGGGCCCTTCATTATAATGGTTTCTGTTATAGCAATCCCTCACTATAAGACCCTTCATTACAACATGGTTCCTGTTACAGCACTCCCTCACTATAAAGCCATTCATTATAATCTGGTTCCTGTTACAAGATGGGTATAGAAATGGATACAGTTTCATTATTCAGAAGAATTATATATGTCATGTACTTCATAAGATGGTTTCACTATATGGCAGTATAGTCTATTATATGGCTCTTTGGACAGCATTATAACAAGAGAGTGCTGTAATTACAGTGAAACCTCTTTATACAGGACACCCAAGGTATCATAAACCTTAGTCCCTTGTGACCAGATGTCCTTTATATAGCAATTAAATATATTTCAAGTGAATTTAGGAAAAGGTATCTACAATGAACTTGTCCTCTATGGGCAGGTGTCCTTTATATGAGGTGTCCACTAAGGCGGTTTCAATATATCTTTGATAAGGGCACCAAACATTGCATACTGGAACATTTGCTATTGAAACATGCAGAGATTCATACATTATAGGAAATGACTAACTTTTGTTTAATTTCATTCAGTTCTCTCAAAAATATGTGTATTTTGAAATTACAAAATATAGTTTATAGTCTCCTGATGCAAACATTTCCCATATTACCAGCCTGCTTTATGTCACACTGACTGTCATAGACCAACAAAGTTGTTCTCCACCACCTTTTAGTATTTTCTGATATTACTGACCATGGTATAGAACAACTGTACAGCTGCAAGTTCAATGGTTGATGGTCAGCCCTGTACAAATTCAGGATTTCAAACAGCTTGTAACTAATGAATTCAATTATGTGGAATGACCTTTGTACCCAATCGACAAGTCATATCTCTTTTCTATCAGTTCACTGCATCAAATCTTTACATACACTCAGTGTTTATTAAGCAACCCCTCGCTGAATCTAACACATATCAGTCCAGCCACTGCTGAACTCCTATGTGAACTGTTAATGCACCCATGTAGCCCATTCACCTTTGAATTGCAGCTTGTATGGTTGATCTCCACTACAGTCAGTAAGGTCACAAAATAATACAAAGTGGTCAAAAAAAACTTGTTTGTCTATGACTATTACATAAAAATACCGCTTTATATTTCATTCAATGGTTCTTCAGGTTCATACATTATGAATAAACATGATTCATATTTTCCAAAGAAGAATATGAGCCATGAAGACATGCAAATAATTGTAAAATTCATCGTTACTGTGAATTCACTATTTTTCAAGATGTACCAATGTTTGTGGAATTCATAGTTACTAAAAATGAATTCACAGCATTCATGCACCTGATTATTCCTAGACATTCATAAATACCGGTATCCATGTAGAATATTCATGAATGTCACCTACTTTATATTCATGGACAATAAATTCCAGGAAACCATTGAGCTTTTTAATGAGTTCTGAATGACCTACAATAAAATAATCCCATAAAACAGTCTTATAAAACATGTTCGATTAGTGAGATCTGATTATTAATCAGTTTTACCTCTTCATCCTCCCCAATCATGGAACTCTGTGACAGGCGATTCTCTCCATGTGGCAGAGAAAGAAGATGAGTACCTTCTGATACCTAAAA
Source organism: Margaritifera margaritifera (assembly GCA_029931535.1). Taxonomy (NCBI): domain Eukaryota; kingdom Metazoa; phylum Mollusca; class Bivalvia; order Unionida; family Margaritiferidae; genus Margaritifera; species Margaritifera margaritifera. Next base: position 1,188,580 of record JAQPZY010001467.1, on the reverse strand, counting down.
GATGAAAGAAAAGTCTAACATTTTATTTATTTCCATAATGTATATACATGTAGTGTTTCATAGATTTCCTGTCATGCAGCCACCATACCAATTAAACATAACTGAAGTAAAAAAACTAAAAAAAACTGCTTTTTCATCAATAACATTATGATGAAATTTCTATTTGGTTTTATTTTGTAATTTTTGTAAACTGCCATTATATGCAAATTTTAACTGCACAAATCTTTATTCATCATCTGTTCATGTACACTGTTTATAATATAACTTACTTGTACAATCAGTTAAAATTCTTTAAGCTATTATCAAATCCCCATTTCTCTGCCTATAATTTTACGTGATATCAGAACAATTGTATTGCCTGCAGGTCTTATAAAATTTTATCCTTTTGTCTGAAATACTGAAAATTTTAGGGGTCATTAAGAAAATCTGATGTGCTGAGCATCTCTAAATATTGCTCTTGGAGCAAAACAAATACAATATTTTAATTGGTCATATAGGGGACCCAATCAAAAATGAATTCAGTTTAACTGTATCTGTTACAATTTTCTTGCACACTAACACTGTCCTATTCCAGGAATATCCCTGCCCATAGGGAATAAGCGACAACATACATGTACAACAAAAACTAATGAAGCTGAATTACACTGTAAATTTCCAATAAGACTTTATAAGATATCAAATGATTATAAATATACATTACAGCTAGGTATTAGTGATGGATAAGGCTGCAACACTTACCAAAACTTCTAAACGTGTACACAATTTACAATAACTAAAACGATGCCATTTAATCGAAGTGATTAGAAACTCAAACTTTTCCACTATCTACACATTAGGCACACAGATGACAGCTATTATAATGTGCATGCCATACCTAGCTCAACTTTTATTTGTTTCATTTGTTGTACATCTTTTACATCTAATTATAACAGGATTCAGTTTTTAAGACATATGTCTTGGTTAAATATATCTGACATTTTCAGTGACACATCGATAGGTTTGTCGTGATAATGTTTCCTATAGTTACTGATATGTACATGATGAAAAAATCGATCATGGAACCAGACATACTCCCAAACATGTGCAATAACTAAGAACTATGCAGTGGCTAACAAACTTAAAATGGTGTTTCTTCAAAATAAAATGTTACTAATCAGAGGCTCTGTTAAGAAATATCGCATAATGCACCAGAACTTGATGCTTTCTGTAAGGAAATTATATACTCCCGTAAAAGCCTAGTCCAAATGCAAACAACATAGATCCTGATCTGCCGTCGCATTATGCGTCAGCAGATCAGGGTCTATGTTGTTTGTTCTACTCATCAGTCCTTACAGACTGCATAGACCCTGATCTGCCATCGCATAATGCACCAGAAGATCAGGGTCTATGTTGTTTGTTCTACTGATCAGTCCCTACAAACTGCATAGACCCAGATCTGCCGGCGCATTATGCGACGGCAGATTTGGGTCTATGCAGTTTGCAGTTGGTATAAGCTTATATGCGAGCATATACGCTATGTTGTTTAAAGGTAAACACTGTAGTTTAAATAAATCTGTATCAGCATTATTAGTAAATCAACCTGTTGTGTAATGTGTGCTATAACCAATTCTGGTCAACTTGTGCCTTTTTCCTAACACTGTCACATTTGATTTGAAGATGTGAAAATATAACATTTAATTGGAACGGGTAGTTCCTGCATCAAAGACAGTTGCATGTAGGTTCACTGACACATTTACCAATTGAGTAAACATTTACAGGCAGTTAACTAAGCTGTTTACACGTATAAACGTTGCAGCCTTAGTGATGGGTGCATTGCAAAGGGCCCAGCTCACTACAACTTGCCCCTAAGGCCTTATGCGGGTAACTTCTTTAGGGAAACCACCTTTCAGAGATGATGGGCATTCAGGGGCCATGACTCCTCTAAATGATGACATGGAATGCTTGAAATACAACTCCTTCAAGGATTCTTTCTTTAAGACAAGAAACATTCAAAGTAAAGATATGAAGTTGACTGACAAAGTGCCATGCATGTAACTCTGACCAAATGGAGTAAACAAGACAAAACCCATGAAAGTCTCGTCTACGTCTAAGAAACAATGTTCACAATGAACTACATCTGAATATACTGAATGGTTCTTCAGTTATGCTGATTTCAAGCAACATCCCATTCTAAAGATATGAAGCTGATTGACAAGGGCCATAACTCTATCCAAAATGGCGCAGATGAGACAAAACTCATAAAAGGCACACCCAGGTCTAAGAGACAATGTGCTTACCAAATTCCATCTGAATATTTTAGATGGTTCTTGAGCTATGCTGATTGCAAGCAAAAATTCCAAGTTTCCATATGAAAGACAAGAATTTGCTTGACAATGGTCATAACTCCAACTAAAATGGAACAGACAAGACTAAACCCATCAAAGACACATGTAAGTTTATGACATATCAAACTGCATCAGAATTTGATGAATTGTTCTTGAGCTATGCCAGTTACAAGCAACATCCAGGTGATCTCCCCAGACATTTTTGATAGCATCAGGGTAAGATACAATTTTTATTAACTTTTCCTCGTCACATATTTGGGAAAATAACAAGAACAACAACAGTCATAACTACAACAACAACATCTACTAATACTACTGCTACTACGATACAAATATAAGTAATAGATTGTAATAGTGCCCTAGAAATTGTAAAAAAAAAAAACCCATCATCTCATCCATTGGTAATTAAGTAGATGTAAACCAAAATTTAGTAATATGGAAGATTTACCATCGGATTCACTGAATTCCACCCAATGAAATATTCCATTCACCTCAGAAACCTGAATTTCATTCTTATGATCTTTCTATGGGGAAATCTCACTATCTGAATCAGAATCACTAATCTCTGATCTTTATAGCTATGCCAACATGGGGCTAGCTGTGTGCTGGGTAATTTTACATTTTTCTGAAGGAGGTGTGTCCATTTTTCAGAATGATCATTAAGAATCTGCTTAACTTAAAAAGTAATTTGTGTCACACATATCTGAGCTGGTAGTGGAAATGACATATATATATATAATGCACATGCCAGTAGACTCCATCATCACTGACCGATCATGTGGCTATGTGAGTGCAAAGACAAAATCTGTATCGAACAGCAGTAAGGCCAAGGCAGGTACAGAACATAATGGCTACATGAATAATTATTCTGGATTATCTTAATTACATATCCAAGATGAGGTACGAACAGGTGTAATTTTAGTGATAGGGCTTTATATTAGGTGACAAGATGTTTATTTAACAGGTTAATTTTTAAAGCATATAGGGAAACATTCAAGCGTATCAGCGCTAGCGCATTGCATATCGGTAGGTCTAAAGAGTCGCAGGCTGCAATGATAGCATTCGGGACTGCTACAGTAAAAGGCCATGGGGAGAACACTGCATCCCATATGAAGATATGAAGTCAATTGTCGAGGGCCATAACTCTATTCAAAATGGAATTAACAAGATAAAACTCATAAAAGGTACAACTTGGTCTATGGGGAAAATTTCATCAGAATATGTTGAATGGTTCTTGGCTATGCGGGTTACAAGCAACAATCCCATGTAAATATATGAAGTTAACTGCCAAGGGCCATAATTCTATCCAAAATGGAGTTGATGAGACAAACCCAATAGAAGACACATCTAGGTCTAAGAGAAAATGTTCATACCAAATTGCATCAGGATATGCTGAATGGTTCTTGGGCTATGCCAGTTACAAGAAACATCTCATGTTAAGATATTTAGTCAATTTTCAAGGGTCATAACTCTATCCAAAATGGAGTTAAGAAGATAAAAGCCATAAAAGGAAAATGTAGGTCCATGAGGTATGTTCATACCAAATAGCATCAGTAAATGTTGAATGGTTCTTGAGCTATGGCAGTTATACACTACATCCCATATGGTGTTATGAACTTAATTGTCAAGGACCATAACTCTATCCAAAATGGAGTTGATGAGACAAAATCCATAAAATTAGACAATACATACACCAAATTACATCAGAATATCCTGAATGGTTCCTAAGCTATGCTTGTTACAAGGACCTGCTGCAGTGGAGATATTAAAATAGATGGATAAAGGTCAATAACTCAATCAACATTAGACTGAAAAGACGAAACCTTTAAATAGCACATCCAAGTGTAATAGGCAATTCACCTACCAAATGGCATCCAATTATGTGAATTGGAAGCAGATCTTTGGTGGTTACAAAAAAGTGTTCACAGGTAGATGGATGGAGAGGCAGACAGATGGAAAAGGTGATTACTACTGGGATTCCACATCTCTATTTGGGGCCCTAAAAATACTGTACAATAGCTTTCCTTCATTACAATATTTTACCTTAAAAACTGGGAAAGATCCACAACTTTTGGCTAATTTCCAAAGAAAAAATAAACTCGGGATTAAAAGTCATTTTCAACACAACATTTTATATCTAAATGATTCATACTAGTTTCGCATTTCACATTAAAAGATTAATTTTTGGTGGCAGTGTAATAAGTAACACAAATAGGCCTGGTATTAAATACAAGATAAATTTCTGGCATGCTTGAGGGGTGAGAATCTCCACACTCCTAAAACATGTGTATCTGTTCTTCTGATAAAAGCTATCAAGTTTGTGATGGATTTGTACACTTCTGATAGGGTTAAATACTGATAAACTACCACATACTGGACCCCTATGGGCCCCTCACATGAAATTTGTGCATCAAGAATCAGAAAATATGAATTTGCTCAATGAGTTTGATGGATGATGAAATTCAGTTAATCAATATTCCAGCCCCACTTTCAGGAAGCAGAACTTTCAACAGATACATGTACATCATACAGTATCCTTGATGTCTCCAGATTACACGAAACTTATTGACCAGGAGACAAAATTAAAAATAAAATTTGAAGGAAAGAAAATCATGAGCAGTATGTGAACCTCTTGACATTCAGTCTGACTTCATACAAAAGAACTCTTACATTTTCCATGACTTATTTTCAGAAGATACAAAGTGTATGAAATTCAGCAGAACTCAAGAGCAGTAAACCAATGATATCTACAGGGTATGATTCAGTAAACCAATTATATCTATGATTCAGTAAACCAATAATATCTATGATTCAGTAAACCAATGATATCTCTGATTCAGTAACCAGGCAATGATATCTATGATTCAGTAAACCAATGATATCTATGATTCAGTAGACCAATGATATCTATGATTCTGAAACATGTTAAACTTTCAGACAAAATTACAAAGTGACTATTTTCAAGACCATGATGCATGATGCAATACATGTACTTGTAATTCCTACAATAAACAAGAATGTTTTTCTAAGAAAGTCTTTTCAGAAGATAAGTCCAATAATCCCTACTTTTCAAACATCTTCCAAGGCTGGTCCCCTGGTTTATCATAGGAGAATACTATATGTGTTTTTATAGGCCTGAATTGTCGAGTGGCAATACATTTTCTTTACATCTTTTTGGTCCCAGGTTTGAACCTGAGAGCCATGATGTGTGAGGTCATGTGCAGGTTTCATCCAAGTTCAGTGGTTTCTGACCATTTCTCCTATTTCTTCCACCTCATAATTATTGCCATCACTTCATGCCACCACTATGGGTCATCCAGAGTACCGGTAATTAAAATACCCGTAAACTGTAAGCAAGTGTTGCACAATCAACATGAAATAAAATAGATGTCTGCAGCAAATCTGCATTGTCCCAACACTTTTTCTCTGTTACTGTATCAATACTCCCACTACACATATATGCATAGGTGTCCCCAACTCCAAAGATCCACAACCTGGGGATGGATCAAAATTCAACAAGAGTCCCTTGAAGGGTCTGGCACTCTACTGGCTGTAATTTTGTTTATAGAAATCCATGAAAAGTCTGTTTCTTCTGCCCTTTTATTCTTTTTAATTGCAAAGTACATGTAGTTAAACCATCTCTAATATTCTTGAGAAACTACAACATACTAAATTTGTTAAGAAAAATACTTTTTCTTACATGTTCGAGTTAACATGTTCACAAGATACTCGTAAGTGCAGTACCAAATTCTCTGTCATGATCTTTGACCTTGAACCTGATATCATGAACTGCCTCAGACAATGTCAAGATACATTTATACCCATGTTGTAGTTGATGTGATTTAACTGTTTCCAGTTTTTCTAGTCTATTACATAGTCACACTGATTAAAATCCACATTTCAAGAAATCTGCTGCTTTTGCAGTCTACAACATACAAGCAGAATCTTTACAGCACACTCACCCCAAACCGCCCTATGGACATAAATCTTTTTGTTTCTTAGGTGCAGCTCTGGCCTATGGAGTACACAAAACAACAGGCATGTGTGTTTATTTAAATTAATTAAAGGACTATTAACAGCTCTTAGCATAAACTTTACATATTGAAAATGTTCATGATAATAGAGACAAGGTAGCAGATTAAGTGTCTCTAATTAGCAACAGTAACTTAATACAGTTTTGAAGGAAATATAATTTTAAAACTTACACTTTGATAATATTTGCCAGGCCTATACACCTAAAGCACATTTATTTCACATTTATATTTTGTTGCAGAGGTTGAAAGTGAGTGTGAGTGTGATCAGAGATGTAGTAATCATTTACATGTTAACAAGTCAACTTGTAGACAAATCATTATTGGGAAATTAAAGGTTTAGTTTAACATAGGAAACACAGATTTGTATATCAGAAACACTCAGTTTGGAGAAATATGATATCAATATGTGTTCTGTGAAGTCTGCTAGCTTGATATATAAGGTGGCAGTAAATGGTCGTCAGGAGAGATTTTGAATTTGAATTTGGTGTAGTGAAAGGTAACAATAAAAAATGTAGCCTAAAAGTTTGTTTGTTCGCTCTACCTGCTAATTTCCCCATGTAGCTGCCACACCACCATGACACCTACAACACCCATTTGCAAAGTATGGTTAAATTTAGAATTGTTATTTTTTTGGGACGAAAAAAAAACAAGTTACTGAACTGGCATCATTCAAGGTATTCTTCAGCTATATAAAAAGCTATATAAAAAATGCTGGATTTGATAAAAATACATTCATACTTGTTTACGTTATCATGCTCGCTAGCCAGTGTAGCTAAAAACATGATTCAAGACCATCGACCTTAAATACAATGTCAGAGTGCTGACTATCAACTTGTTTATTGGAATGCACTAAATACAAAGTCTGGATTTACAATAAATACATATATATATATATATATATATATATATATATATATATATATATATATATATATATATATCAAAGACCACATTAGGCTCTCAAAATAGGGAGAAGTCACCTTCTCCCTCCAGGCAGAACAGTAAGAAGTGACAGACAATTAGAGAGACTTCATAAATTTTGATGATGACACCAAAGTGATGTAGTGTACAACAATAATAATAATAATTTGTGTAGTAGAAAATTTTTGGGTAGTAATGCTGGAAGCTGCTACTGCTACTACTATGGTGTAAAAATATTCCTTTATGTTTATTACACTATATGGAGAACTGTTTTTTTTTTTAAAATTGATGTAAATTTTATAAAAAAACAAGCTGTTTACTGGTTATTATTTTATCTGAGGTTAATACTACATATATAACATGATATTGGTACAAGATGTCTGACATGACAGGTGCACCCTACCTGCACTCTCCTTTGTTTTCATCCATATTTGTGACATTTCCAGGCATCTATGTGAAATAATTCATTTAGAATAATTTGACAATGTATCCTGCTGTTTATTTGTGTTTCATGGATTAATCTCAAGGGATTAAAATATTTCATGGATTAGAAATGTTCACGTCATGACCCTTAATATCATACAGATTGTTGTCATCAATGTCTTCAAAATCTGCAAATAAAAAGCTGAAAAGTAAAAAAAAAAGAAACAAAACTGGTGAAAATGGTAATTCCTTTATATCTCCTCCTTTATTTAAAAAACAGAAAAGTTAGATATCAAAGTCTCAGTGAAGATTTAATAGTGAATGACAGTAACAGTGAATACTTTGAAAATTATATACTGGTAGATCCAACTCTGAAAATTACAAGTCTGGCCAAATCAGGCCTTACGTAACTGGTAATATGGTAAATTTGCTTATTTCAGCATTTCAAAATCAGCAGGTTCTGAATCAGATTTTGGATGCAGTCGGTTCTGTTGTCATTGAAAACTTGGACAATAAAATTGCTGTGTTACAAAAAGAGTTAAATAAGAAAGATTTGAAGATAAACTGTCCAGAAGCTAAGTTTAATCACTTAAGCCTCTTACCCATATATACTCGCGTATAAGCCAGGTCCAAATGAAAACAATATAAACCCTGATCTGCCGTTGCATAATGTGCCGGCAGATCAGTGTCTATGTTGTTTGTTCTACTAATTAGTTCTTACAAACTGCATAGACCCAGATCTGCTGGCACATTATGCGACGGGAGATCTGGGTCTATGTAGTTTGCAGTTGGTATCAGATTATACGCGAGTATATTCGGTACTGATTCTACAAGTGAAAAACTTGAAATGTACAGGATGTGAATATACAAAATCCCTGAACAAAAAGATGAAAGAACCAAAGAAATTGTTCTGGACATTGCTAAAATAAATTGGGGTTGATTATAATCCCTCTTTTTGGGCTTTGTAGATCGCACAGAGTTGTAAATCTACAAACCTCAAGATCTAGACCCATAATTGTGAAGTTTATCTCACACAACATTAAAGTGGGGATGTTAAAAAAAAGACAAAATTTTAAACCTGTCACCTGAAAACCTAACCCCTGTGGATGATTCTTCAGTGTGTTCTGAATCCATGGGTTCAACAATAAATACGGAACCGAAGCAAAACATGTGGAAAAATATTCATCATTGAGGATCAAACTAGCACAACATGCCAAGAGGATTAAACATGTCTGCAAACTGAAAAATGAACATAAGATAAAGAATTTTTGGACAAGGGATTGAACAATTTTCATTAAATTTCAAGACTATATGGTCAAGCGTGTATTAAAAAAGTAGAAGCTGGAAAAAATTAAAGGTAGTTTTACAATTGAGAAGACCTTTTTGAAGCAATTTCTGTCCCAACAACACTCAACAACACTAAACCAGCTCAAGTTGAAAATAACAGCTCTCTACCAAAGCTTCATCTCAGTTTTGAAAATGTTGTAAATCGGTTATCCCAACAACCTATTTAGACTTCCTGTATTAAGATCTCATGCTATACTGAACTGATTTTTCGATTAATGTTTCTGTGCACTGTCTATACTCGCGTATAATCCAGGTAAAAAGGCAAACAACATAGACCCTGATCTGCCATTGCATAATGCACCAACAGATCAGGGTCTATGTTGTTTGTTCTATTGATTAGTCCTTACAAACTGCATAGACCCAGATCTGCTGGCGCATTATGCGACGGCAGATCTGGATCTATGTAGTTTGCAGTTGGTATCAGCTTATACACGAGTATAGACGGTAGGTATTAGGTTTATTAAGTTCATTAGTCCATCTTATGTATATGTGATTTAGTCCAATGTTAAATTTTTATCATTAATTTCACTCATTGGTTCATGATCTAAAATTGAACACTGTGAGCTTGTGTATGTATATGTTCTGGTACATGGTGTGAGGTGTATCTGTGTGCTCTGGTAATTAACTCATTATCTCTGCATGCCACATTTTTGTGTCATGAAGTAGTACCCTTGTTCTGAGCTCTGTGGCATCAACGTAATTCATGATATGCCAAAGTGGGTGGTATTACAGAAAAGGGGAAAGATGCAGCTCTACAACGATACCAAGTAATGTAGACTTTCTACTCACATAAAAAAATACAGCTGAAAAAACATAATTTTTTTAGACCTGATATTTTTAGGTCGAAAATTACTGGTTTTAGATCTAGAGTTTGTGTCCAGATTTTAGACTTTCTGCTGTTAGATCTAAAGCAGACCAGTCCAAACTGCACACAGACATATATGAACCTTTGCAAAAAGTAGGACAAGTTTGAGATTTTGAGTAACGAGTAAAAAGGGGCCAATAAACACAAAAAATAAATAATAAAATTTTTTAAAAATTTTCACCCATCTGCTCATGTGTGGGCAAAATAGCCAATCTAAGCCTCTGGCAAAATGAAAATCTCTCTGAAACAGATGTGTTTGGATGCAATCAGAAGTAACCAATAAAACGTGTTTCCTACCCCCATTCAGGTGAAAATGAAAAGAATCTCCTGGGGATATATAATAGGTTAACATTGCAGGCTTGTGTATTTATGTTGTCTGGTGCATGATCTACATTTAACATTGCGGGCTTGTGTATTTATGTTGTCTGGTGCATGATCTACATTTAACATTGCGGGCTTGTGTATTTATGTTGTCTGGTGCATGATCTACCTTTAATATTGCGGGCTTGTGTATTTATGCTGTCTGGTGCATGATCTACATTTAACATTGTGAACTTGTGTATTATGTTGTCTGGTACATGATCTACATTTAACACTGAGAACTTGCATATTTATGTTGTCTGGTACATGATCTACATTTAACATTGTGAACTTGTGTATTCAGTTGTCTGGTACATGATCTACAATTAACACTGAGAACTTGTGTATTTATGTTGTCTGCATGGTACATGATCTACATGTAACACTGAGAACTTGCGTATTTATGTTCTCTGGTACATGATCTACATGTAACATTGTGAACTTGTGTATTACATGTATGTTGTCTGGTACATGATCTACATTTAACATTGTGAACTTGTGTATTCATGTTGTCTGGTACATGATCTACATTTAACATTGTGAACTTGTGTATCATGTTGTCTGGTACATGATCTACATTTAACATTGTGAACTTGTGCATTCATGTTTTCTGGTACATGATCTACATTTAACATTGTGAACTTGTGTATTTATGTGTTCTGGTTCTGGTTATGGTTCAGTCTTAATTTTTATTGTTATTGTCAGCCAAAGGTTCATGATTTACATTTAGCTTTGTCGGACTTTCTTTTTCTCTTCATATTAGTGTTTAGAATCTGAATCTCTTCTGAATACTGAGTATTTAAGCCTCACAGACTAAGCTTTGCTTAATTAATATCTCATTAATTTAGCATTAATTAACAAATCAAATCGAATGAGTCTAAAAGAATTATTTCAGCATCTCTGTGACATATACTGTTCATATAAAGGCATATACCACTCCTTGCAAAATGTAAATGTTTCCACTGCATTATTAGTACACTATTAACTTCCGTGTACTCAACTGCATCCAAAACCCTCGGTCCCACCATATGTAAACATCAAGATTGGTTTGATGAGAATGATGCTGCCATACAGAGACATGAGAAACATCAGCTACAGAAGGCCTGTTTAGAAGACAGCACGTCATCATCTAAGAAGGCAGCCTTCAACAACATAAAGAGGACTGTCCCATGCAAACACAGAGTTGCAAGTCCCATGGCTGAGCAATATGGCAGATGAGATTCAGTCCTATGCAGACAGGAACGACATGAAGAACTTATATGATGCTTTGAAGACAATCTACGAGCCACAGAAATCAGGAACATTTCCAGTACTGAGTGCTAACAGCACCACACTGCTCACTGACAAAGAAAAGATACTTTAGAGATGTGCACAACACTTCAACAACATCCTCAATCAACAATTATCTATCAGTGAGGAGGCAACTGACTGACTGCCCCAAGTGGAAATCAACATATCACTTGCTGATCCTCCAATGCTGACTGAAACTGTGAAAGCAACTGACCTGCTGTCAAATGGCAAAGTACCTGGAGCAAATGCTACATGTATACCAGCAAAAGTTTACAAAGCTGGAGGTTCACACATGGCACAGAAACTGACTGAACTCTTCCAGTCAATGTGGACTCAAGGAACTATACCCCAAGAGTACAAGGATGCATCCATCATCCACTTGTACAAGTGGAAAGGCAACAGACAATCCTGTGACAACCATTGCAGCATCTCCTTGTTGTCGATAGCCAGCAAAATCCTTGACAGAATTCTGTTCAATTGCCTTGTGCATCACATCAATCAAGGGCTCCTGCCTGAGAGTCAGTGTGGCTTCAGGAAAGGATGAGGGACCACAGACATGGTGTTTGCAGCTTGTCAACTCCAAGAGAAATGCCAGGAACAGAACTCCCAACCTGTACACGACATTCATCGACCCAACAAAAGCCTTTGACACAGTCATCCATGGAGGCCTTTGAAAGATCATGGCAAAATTTGGTTGCCCAGAGAAATTCATCATGATGGTTCGGCAATTCCATGATGGCATGATCACTTGTGTCGTGGATGATGGCGAGTCATCAGAACCATTCCCAGTCCCCACTGGAGTCAAGCAAGTCTGTGTGTTGGCCCCAACCATCTTCAGTTTCTTTTTCCACTGCAATGCTTACTGATGCCTTCTGTGACTATGACACTGGGATCGACTTCAGATACCGGACTGATGGCAAGCTCTTCAATCTGAGTTACAGGAAGTGACTGTTCGTGATCTCCTATTTGCTGACGATTGTTTGCTAAATGCCAAATCTGAGTCTGACATGTAACAGAGTATGGACCATTTCTCTCCAGCTTGTGACAATTTCAGTCTCACAATCAGTATCAAGAAGACATAACGTGACGCACCAACCTAAACCAGGAAATCCTTACGTAGAGCCTGCCATCACAGTAAATGGCCAAACCCTCCAGGTAGTGGACACGTTCACCAATCTTGGCAGCACACTGTCACATGCAGTCCACTTTGATGATGAAACCAATGCCAGAATTGCTAAAGCAAGTGGGGTCTTTGGCAGACTACGCACAAATGTGTGGGAATGCAGAGGCATCAGTCTACAAACAAAACTTAATGTCTACAAAGCCATTGTGTTGCCGACCCTGCTGTATGCTTGCAAAACCTGGATGGTGTACAGATGCCATGCCAAGAAAATGAACCATTTTTATATGGGCTGCCTGAGGAAACTGATAAGGATAAAATGGCAGGATAGGGTCTCAGAGACTGAGGTTCTCACACGGGCAGCATTCCTAACATCTACACTCTGCTGATGAAATCACAGTTGAGATGGGCAGGCCACATCACCAGAATGTCAGAAGAGTGACTACCAAAGAATATCTTCTATGGTGAGCTGAAGGAGGGAAACCGATCTCAGGGTAGTCAAAAGAAATGCTTCAAAGATTCCCTCAAGTCATCCTGAAATGCTTCAGCATTGACCCTGAGTCTTGGGAAGATCTCGCACAGGATTGCTCCACCTGGCGCAGTCTCATCCATACTGGAGCTACAGACTTTGAACTGAGAACTGCAGAGGCAATTCAGAAGCGCGAGCAGCGTAAATCTCAGCAGCATGTCCTCTAATGATCAAGCAAACCCAAATGGCATCTCCTGTCAAGAGTGCCACAGACAGTTCTGAGCACAAATTGACCTGATCAGCCACTCATGTACTCACAGAAACATTAGTGATGTCATGGTCATCTTCAAACTCAAAGGACAAACTACAAGTACACTATTTGTACGTCACTTGTATCGGTGAACTAAGCTGAAACCAATCACAACTGTTTAGGTATTATCTACTTGATATCACAAATGTTTTACCTTATGGTTAGTGTACTGAACAGGGTATATACCTTTAGTCATACAAAATGGTTATGTTTCTTATGAAAGATGTATGTATGCACAGTATGTTTATGTATATATGTAAGTATATCTAAACATACACGCATATATGTATGTGTATCTGTATGTCTGCAGTTAATTCAATGCGCCCATGTACGACTGATATTTAACCAAAAAAATCCACATATATAACCTGAACAATTGGTTGGACATTACCTTTAACTTGTCAAGTAAATACATTCTGAAAATAGCTCAATCCTTATTCAACAAATCCTGTCCACTGCAACGTGATCCATTTAGCATCAATATTCAATGTCAATGTGGCCTCCTGAGTTTAACAAGCTCAGCCAATCAGATGCAAGATCATCTCATTAAAATGTGCATCAATCTGGCTCATTACTGAACTTCTCCGAGATCTTAATGATATAAGAATATATTCAAAGTTTTATCAAAATTGGATCTAAAATATGGCCTCATGAGAGGTAACAAGGTTAGCCATTCTGGTGCAAGATCACCTCATCAATATGCATGGCTCTTGCTCATTATCGAACTCATCCAAGATTTTCATGATATCAACCCATATTCCAAGTCTTGATTGAAATTGGGTCAGAAATATGCACTCCAGAGTGGTAACAAGCAATTGTTGACTTGGCCTTATGACCAGGTGAACTAAAAATGTTTTCACTGGTCAAATACAAGATATATGAATGCAAGTGAAAACAGGTCTAAGAATGAAAAAATGCCATCACAAAATGAAATATAGGAAAACAATTAATATGTAGAATCTGTTAAAAACTGCTAATTTTGACACTGATGAAATTTTAAGTCATATGTTAGTCTGATTTATATCTTGTTTTCATTAACTTGCTCGCTTTGCTCTCTAAAATATTTAACTTAGTAATTGATAGACATTCCAGTAATAACAGCAGTTGTTACAACTATAGTCAATGGAACACAAGCATCAATTACAAAACATCCAATATACATTTAATAAGAATTATTTTCAGTGTTTTCATTTTCACGCACTTGAGAATTATTCTCTAGAACTTGTTCATGTCTCTCAAATTCATCTGTTTTTAAAAAAAATGTGTTTAAAATTTATTAAACTTGCACTCAATGCAGAAATAGGTAATCCTAACCTAAATGAGAGAAACACAGTAAAATATCTTATTCCACAGTGTTGTCATGTAATCTTCTTTTAATTCTGTCTGTAATTTGTTTAAATTATCAAGTGGCAGAAATTTACTTGTCAGATATGTAACTCCCAGTATTATTACATCTGATAATTATGTTAATAATTTAGTTTATCTAGCATTTATACAAATATTTAAAATTTTCTTTATTTGTTTTTTATCCATTCTTTTCAACTCCTTGTCAGTTGAAGTTTTTCCAATTATTTCTCTGTATGTTCCATTTGCTATAATAATTTGTGATTCCTGCTTGTATTTTTCTTTATGATCATAATATAACAGAGGAAAATCATGTTACAGAAAACTGATCTAATGATACTGTATGAACAATTTGAAATTCCTGAACAAATTCCTGTTTCTGTAGATGTTGTTGATCAGTATAAAGAATTTATAAAACATGATTTAAACACAGATGAAACACAACATAATTTAATTATTCATCCATTAAAAACTAAAAAACGAACATTGTATTACCAAGATGTAGACAAAGATCCTGTGCACATTTCTAAAAATAGTAAACCAACTCAGATGCCAGCACATAACACTATAGAAAAACAAAGAAAGCTGGAAGTGACTTTCTCTAATCTGAATCAAAAATAATATCAAAGAAATTACACGTTGAAATGTATGACAGTCAGATAGAAGAGATACAAAGGAATACCAGCAAAGAAATAGATGCAACTAAAAAGGTATAAATTGCAAGAACTGCATACTTGCCATAACACGACGTGTCACGCGAAAAACACGATTTTGGACTCCCAAACCCCCCGACACGATCGTGTTTCGAAAAACACGATTTTCAGCAATCTTAGCAACAACAAAAAAATTTACACCCCCCCCCAAAACCAATAAAAAAACGTATATTTCTTGATCACTATTATATATGCCCGTAATCTGTGGTATATATAAACAGTACTGCTCAATGCTCATGTAAAACTATCCTCGGGCCGGGTTTATTCACCTGTTTTAGAGGCAATTAAAAGGTAAGGCGGTCAGAGATAAACAGCCACATTTCAGAGATTTACTTAATTGGCTCACAATAGCTAGGGTGATGTGTCGTGTCAAAGCCTTTTGAGCACTGCTGTGGGAGAGCCCATTAGGCTAATTTGCATAGGTAAAGTACATTAAGTGGAACAACCCTAGTTAAAGTTAAGTAGATCAAAGAGATGGGTGTTGAAGAACAAACTGATTGCATTGAATGAGAATGTTGAAGCCATCTTTATTAAAGTTTGTGATCAGCGGCACCGTTTCTTTGAGAATGTTGACATAATCTTTTTTAAAGTTTGTGATCAGCGGCAACGTTTCTTTGAAGTCGGATTTTTACTCCATATATAAAATGGAAAAGTGTACAAGTGTGATTCATTTTCGAAGGAAAATGTTGAAACGCAGTAGCGATTCAGGAAATATGGAGCCATCTCCGAAGCGAGCATAGCCCACCAAAACAAAATTCCAGAACTCCTGGTTGACGGAGTTTGACTTTGTGAAGCGCAGCATCAAGGGGGAACATTTTATTCTGTGCACATGTTGCAACCACCATGTTGACATTAGTCATTCTGGAGTGTATGACATTCGTAGACATAGCAACACCACCCAACATCATGACACGGCAAAAATGCAGAGCTCAATACCCAAATTAAATAGCACAGTCGTCGACAGACAATGTAACTAGAGCTGAAGTACTTTTCTGCAATTTCGTTGCTGAGCACAATCTGCTGTTTTCAGTAGCAGATCATTTTAAAGACCTATGCAGGTGATATGATTTTTTTGTTTGTAAGTATATTAAATGCTTCAGAGAAAACAGATGGTATTTTCTTTTATTCAGATTTGAATTTCCAGTCAATTGCTATAGGCTGATTTGAAAAGATAGCTTATTCTCATTTGGATGACTTTTTGTGTGTGTGTGGGGGGGGGGTCACGCACACTGACCCCCCCCCACCCCCCCTTGGGACCCCAAAACACACTTTTTGAGTCTCGAAAAAACCCAACACTGTCTGGGAATATGGCATGTATGGAACTGTTGTATAATATTCAGAGCACAAAAGTACAACAATTGGAAATTTAACAGATTTAGAAAATAACTGTAGAGAAAATATTAACAAAATAAATCTTAAAGTTAGAAAAAAGTCACCATTAGGTGAACAATTAAAACAACTGTTTAACGAAAAAGTGAAACAATTGCAATTATTTTTTAAAAAAAGTGAAACAATTGCAATTATTTTTTACAGTTATAGGTATGATAGCTGCAACTCTTGGTATAACCATAGCAAATTTTGTACAAGGTTTGACAGAAGTAGGTGGAGAAACAAGTGGTGATGATGGCTGTGGTGACAAAAGTAGTACAAATACATTCTTTGACAAAGTTTAAAAAAAAAAAAAAAAAAATATTGCCAACTTTTTGTTTGAGTTAGCTAAAAAAGGAGCATAGTAGTTAGATAGTTTTTTTGCGGGGGGGGGGGGGGAGGAGGAATTAAACAAACTTCAAGAGAAATGAGTGCACGAGAACATCTGTAGGTGCCACAAATGTAGAATTTTTTTTTAACTTTGAAATTTACATGCTTCAAACAATATATAGTATTAATATAGTTCAAGCATCATTGGCAACATGATCATGTTATCTAAAATTCGGTTTTGAAAAAAACAAAAACAATGCCAGTATTACAAGGACAACAATGTAGACAACTCAGTGCACCATTGTTTTCTCTCTCTCTCAGTGAAACTCTGGAGATATATCAAGGGCAACAACAGAAAAGTACACATTGCAGTGGTGTACTTTTATTGAGAAAATGCAGACATTGGTAGGATTACAAACAGAAGTCCTGAATACCCTTCTGTCAAACAAAAGAATGTGGTTCTGCCAAAAAAGTACTGTGAAACTTAGTTATTCTGGGCAAATTTTCTGACACCCATATGTTGCAGATTAATGGAAGTCTGGATAAATGTATTGCATCAAAGAATGACAGTGGAAATCAATTCCCAGAAACTGTCATAATGACACCAAAATATTCAGAAAAATGGAGTCTGTATCACTGGTATACCAGTTTACTGCAGTATTTTTTTCCGGTGGTATTTGTACCACAGTACTTTTTCACTGTACCGGTACTTCGGTAGTTTCCATCAGTAAGGAATGTACAGAAATTCCAGGGTAATCTTGTTACAAATTTAATGATATTAAAAGCATTATTTTCATTTTTCATAACAAAATAATTCAAAAAATTATTCATGTTTTTACAAAATAGTAGTATTTGTCACATATTAATTTAGAATATTACAGATATAATTATATTTATGAACCTATAATCCCATGTTTGACACATGTCACGCATAACAACATGGTGGCCAAATGGGATGTTGTGAAAGATATTCAAGCCAAATCCAACTTTTGGAAAAATTTAAAAAAAAAAAAAAAAGAAGAATTTTTTCTTTTTAGTTATTTACTAGCGTTTGTTGATGTGTTAAGTACATGCATTCCCTTGTAAGACCAATAATCATCCGAAGATTTTTAGGAGAGCAGTTGTTTTCTGTTTGATTTTACATAATTTCTCTAGTCCACTAAATATTTTTTCGTTTGTTGAGTCAGTGTGATTTATGTTTACTGACCCTCTCTGACAAATATCTTACCTGGGTGTTGGTGTCCCACTCAAAGTTTCCCTGCCTATTATATCAATAGTGTAGCTAGTAAACTGTAGGCTTCAGTGTCAACACTTCCTATTTTTATCAACAATCTCTCCAATGCCAGCACAATGTCTTTTACAGTGTGTCAGCTATAGTGTAAGCTTAATCATCCCACTTTAGTTACAGACTTTAGATGACAACTTATACAACAATTAACATGCACATAGCAAATTCATCTAGACTATAAGATACTGACCTTATAATTCATTGGGGGGGGGGCTGTGATTTTCTTCATACCCAAGCCATTTTATTTCCTTTATCTCAATATAACTAATTTTTTCTAACAACATGGATATAATATGGTGTTGTTTTGCTATAAATCAGAGCAAGATATTTTTTCCAGCTATTTTAGTGCCTGAAATAAAAAAAAAATTAAAAAAATCCCAGGCATCTGCCCCAGAAAATTAAATTGTTGGTCCCTAATATAATTGTGGTATACTGTGGTACGTATAGCGGTATGATCAGAAATACTGCAGTATAGTGCTGCACAAAATTGTTCATGGTACCCAGCTCTAGTCTGCAGTAATGAAACCTCACTGTACATTCAAGATTAAAGTGAGAAAAAAGCTTTGGTGTTGAGAACATATTACTTCAAAGATGCAAAACAAGACATATGACTCTGCACCATATTTGCTTATTATAACACACATCCAACAATGGTATGTATATATGTATGTATGTATGTATGTACATGTATGTATGTATGTATGTATGTATGTATGTATGTATGTATGTATGTATGTATGTATGTATGTATGTATGTATGTATGTATGTATGTATGTATGTATGTATGTATGTATGTATGTATGTATGTATAAGGTTTAACAACACATCAGCACAATCTTGGCTATATAGCGATGAGTAAAAAGCTGCACAGTAAAAACAGTAAAGATAAAAAAGCTAAAAATGTGTTCATGGAATTACATGGCACCCCAACACAGTACCGGAAAAGACCTCAATGCAAAACTTAACCAAGGTGTGATGGCTGGATGTACAGTAAGGGTAACATTACATGGCCCTACCATTGTCGTGGTGGCGCGTACAAAAAATGCTAAAAATTTTAGAAATTGTGAACAGCCAAGACCAGGATTTGTTGCTACATAATGTGGTTTGTTCTAATTATGATTATAACAGCATAGATCCTGATCTGCATCTCAGTCAGAATACTGTTGTCTCTTTCTGATAGCCCATAATGTGAAATCAGATCTGAGCCTCAGCCAGAATACTGTTGTTTCTTTCTGATAGCCCATAATGTGAAATCAGATCTGAGCCTCAGCCAGAATACTGTTGTTTCTTTCTGATAGCCCATAATGTGAAATCAGATCTGAGCCTCAGCCAGAATACTGTTGTTTCTTTCTGATAGCCCATAATGTGAAATCAGATCTGAACCTCACCCAGAATACTGCTGTCTCTTTCTGATAGCCCATAATGTGAAATCAGATCTGAACCTCACCCAGAATACTGTTGTCTCTTTCTGATAGTCCATAATGTGAAATCAGATCTGAACCTCAGTCAGAATATTGTTGTCTCTTTGTGATATGTGAGGCAAATAATTTAGACTCTGAAAGAGACTTGGAGATAATGATAGTGTTACTTCCCAAATTTGTAAGTTATTAAATATACCATGACCGTGACCTCCTGGACCCACAATCTAGAATAAATGTTTTTCAGCAAAACCCATTTTCTCTGGGCCACAATGACTATGACCTTTGACCTTTTGGTCCCCAAATCAATAGACCTCTTTCATACCTTAAGAATGACCTTTGACCTTTTGGTCCCCAAATCAACAGACCTCTTTCATACCTTAAGTGCAAGCCCTCCACAAACTTTGGTCAAGGTACATGGTCAAGAAGAAGTTATTATATTTTAAAAAATTATTCTTCTTTCAAAGTGACCTTGACCTTTGACCTTTTCACCCCAAAATCAACAGGCTTCTTCCTTATTCAAAGTGCAAGTCATTCACAACGTTTAGTCCAGGTCTGTGATGTTGAAATCAAATTATTGTGCAGAAACCATTTTTCTTCTTTCAGTCACATTGACCTTGAACTTTGACCCCTAAATCAATGACTTTTTCCTCACCCCAAATACAAACTAGCTATCCACACTGTTTGGTCCAGGTACTGTATGTGATGTAGAACTCATGTTATTTTTTAGAAAGCATTTTTCTTCTTTCAGTTACAATGAGACTGACCTTTGACCTTGTGAGCCCAAACTCTGTCAGTTTCCTCCTTACCCATAATGCAAGCTACTCTATGCACAAAGTTTGGTCAAGGCATGTGATCTAGAGCTAATGTTATTGTGTGGAAACCATTATTCCGGCCTTCAGGCAGTGACCTTGACCTTTGGGCTTTTGACCCAAAAATCAATAGGCTTCTGTTTTGGTGTAGAAACCATTTTCATATTTCTGTCACTGTAACCTTGAATTGTTGACCCAAAATCGATAGGCTTCTTCCTTACCCCAAGTGCAAGCTATCTACAAATTTTGGTGGAGGAACATGCCATAGAACCAAAGCTATTGTGCTATTAGGGAAATCGATGAACAGACAAGGTCATACTGTAGAATAAAATGCCAGGTGTATAAAAATGGTAGTTGGGTCTGGAAGACAGGACTCGTAAAAATAAAAGCAATGGATAATCCCTTAAATGATTTTTATGAATATCCAAGGTCTTCCAAACTTTGATCTTTTTAACCAAAGATCATCTGATTGATATAAATCAGTTACTGAGTATATTATTTGATACATAATTATGCTAGGTGGTAGTGAAAAATTTTAAAGTCAGCTGTTAGTCAAGCCTACAATAGAAAGATACAAATTCCTGGCTAGGCTGGTCTTCAGCATAAGCCTTAAATGCCAACAGTAGGGTCTTGATTATCCAGACCTCTATAATCTGAATATTTGGCACATCCTAAAAACATTTATACTAAATATACCAATATAGAACAAGGTATTTCGCAAAACAAAGATCCTTTCATCAGCCATAATTTTCTTTGTAAATTCAAGCTAGTCTAGCATACTGAATATGTCAATAGGAGACGTAACCGTAGGCTATAGTAATTGTCATTGGTCACTTTGATCAGTTGTGAGTGTAGAGTATTTAGTGCTAAATGTACATTTTAAAAATGTACATGTATATTAGTGTAGGAGACTCTTAAGTCAAACTGACCCTAATTTGCAAATTACAATGTAAAACGCATACAGATGCAACACAGAAAGTATTGTAAATGTAAAGCTGACCATGTTGAAGATACTGGGTATCCACTTAATCCAGCATGAAAATCTAGGCCATGTAGTACCTTCGAAGATACACATATAAAGCTTAATAATACTTGGAGAAACAATGTTAGTGATATAAACTGAAAATTTCAATTTTAGTAAAAAAGTCAAATAACCATAAAAGGTATGTTATAGTGACCTATTTTCTACACCAGTGTGCAGTGCTTGTAAATACAAGTTCACATAATCAGTGTGATGGTTGTGGGGCATCCAGAGTTGAAAATATAAGATAAATTAATCAAGCATGAAAATAAGTTAGTGACTTACTTTTGGTATCGTGGGACTACTTTTCCTGAGATGCATCAACATACAGATCCAGAAACTGGTAATTTTCTTACCAGTGAAACGAAAAAGGAATGCAAACAGATTACAGAATTAATATAAATAAAATGAAATGCAGAATAAATGCAAATGACATGATGAAACCATTTTGAAGAAAACAGTGAGTGCAAATCCAAAATGCAGAATGAATGATAAACAAAAACAAAATGAAATGCATTTGATGAATGAATTTTATAAATTATTTTTCAGCTGCCTCTAAATTTCCATGGTTAAAAGTCCTTTTGCATGATAATCCAGAAACAGATTTTATACTCTGACAAGCAATTTTTCACCCCTTACAAGTCACAACATTGTTCTTGTTGAGGAAGACAAAAAAAAAAACCTTCCACTGAAGTGATAACATCATCACTAGTAATTGTATCTGTAGAACCTTTATTTCTGAACAAAACACAGTAAGAAACAAGAAACTTCAATGAATGTTTGTCCCCCACCTTGTAACCATAGTGAGCTCATAAAAGTTCACAATCATCAAATCTGTGATCTTTAAGACAGAGTTGTAAAGTTACTGGTCAGACATCGAAATAAGTAACAAAGTTTCATTGCTCTATCTTAAAAAGTATTAGAGGAAAAGTGCAAAATAGGAGTAAAAGAACTATCAAGTGATCTTGATCCAGGAGATAAAACATGTACCTTGACTGTGATACAGTACATGAGATGCCATCAAACTGAAAAACATAAGTGTACCATGGTTTATCCCTGAATCTCAAACAGCTTTTATGATACAAAGCAGAAACAAAAGAAACATTAAAATATTGTGATGTGACACTGATCTTGAGAAATAAGACCTCAAATATGTAATGCAACACATTTTCTAGTCACATTATATAACTATACCAAGATTCATCCATTTATCTTAAACAGCTGTTAAGTTGGAAAGCATAATGTCAAATGTGACTGAAACATAAACTAATGACCTATGACCTTGAAGACAGGACCCCAAATGCAGTACATGATACACCTTTTAGTGATGATACACAGTTATATCAAGTTTCATTGCTTCAACTCAAATGGCTCTAAAATTATAATGGAAAGAAAAATGTACTAGAAAAATTCACAAATAACACCATGACACTGACCTTGAAAATAAGGCCCCCAATGGGGTACACAACACACCTGCTAATGATGACATATATGTATACCAAGCTGCATTACTTAATCTCAAACAGCTCCAAAAGTTATAGAATGGAAAAAAAAAACCTGATGGAAAAACATAAAATACTGTGCCATGATCTTGCCTTGAAGATAGGATACCCAATGTGCATGATAGAAACATAACATATTAAGCCATGACCTTGAAGATAGCAACCACAATGTGGTACATAACACACCTTCTAGTGATGATGTACAAGTATACCAAGTTTCATGCCTTAACCTCAAACAGTTTAAACATTATAGCACAGAAGGGAAAGTGCAATGAAATCATACAATATTTGGCAGTGACCTTGACCCTGAAGACAGGATCCCCAATGTGGTAAGTGACACACTATTAATAATAATAATAATAATCATAATAATAATAACAAACACTTTAGTTTATGAGGGTATCTCAGTCAGTATAATATACTATTATCCCCTGAGGCCATCAGGATACATTAATAATAAAAGCATAAAGTGTATATGATATGCATTAACAGAGCAAACTGGATAGCATGTATTTCAATATTTAAAATGACAACTGCCTTTCAAGATAATGGTTATACAATTTTGTTTTGAACACATTTAGATTTGTTTCTGATCTAATGGTTATGGGGAGTTCATTCCATAAAATAGCACCAGAGTAAGCATATGATTTTTTAAAAGCATTTGTTTTTGGAAATGGTATTCTGCACTGATCATTTGTAAATGACCTCGATTTAGGTCCTTGGTACTGTTCTTCTGACTTAAAATGAAACATGCCATGCAAATATTGAGGGCAATGTTCATTCTTAACTTTGAATATTAATAATGACTTGTGGTAGGCTAATCTGTATTTAAATTTCAACCATTTCAATTCCGAGAATAGAGTTTTGAAAGGTGTATCAAATGGTAAATCTAGGATAATTCTTGCTGCCTTTTTTATTGAAGTTTGTGGATTGTTTCAATATTGCTATCAGTTGTATTTCCCCAAA
The DNA here is from genome assembly GCA_029931535.1 of Margaritifera margaritifera. Lineage (NCBI taxonomy): Eukaryota > Metazoa > Mollusca > Bivalvia > Unionida > Margaritiferidae > Margaritifera > Margaritifera margaritifera. Next base: position 1,164,354 of record JAQPZY010001467.1, on the reverse strand, counting down.
TTGTGCAGCTGTAGTCCAAAAAAGGAAGAATGAATGCACTGTAGAATAATTTCCAATAGTTGAGTGGTAAATAACTTTTTATCCTCTGTCAAAGATAAATTCTTAATTTTACAACAGAGCAAACATGTTTCACTTGCTTGCACCAGTCTAGATTCTTATCAACATGAACTCCCAAAAGTTTTTCTGTGTCAACATTTTCAATTAGATTATCTTCAATATACAGCTCAAGATTTGGACTTCTGTTCACTGATAATCTTTGTCTAGTTCTAAGTAACACGGCTTTGGTTTTTAGGGGATTGATAAACATGTTATTCAGTGAGCACCAATAATCAACTTGATACAAATCTTCACCCAATTATTTGATTAATGTTTCAACAATAGACTTATGCAAAATAGTATCATCAGCACATAGTCTTCTAGTGATGATGTAAAAGTATACCAAGTTTCATCCTTTACTTATAAACGGCTTTAATGTTATAGAGCAGAAGGAAAGTGAGATGGAAAATGTGAAATATTGAGCCTGGACTTTGCAGATTGGACCTCCAATGTGGTACATGTACGTGACACACCTTCTAGTCATAATGTATAAGTGAACCAAGTTTCATTCTTTAATCTCAAACAGCCTTAGAGTTATCAAGCCAAAGAGAAAGTGTGACATACAGATGAACATCGAGACATCCAGATAGAAATAAGTGCAGATACTCCTTCAGGCTCTAAATGAGCCCCCCCCCCCCCCAACCTGAATCTGACGCGTCGGTGTACAGATAGGAGTGGGGTTCTGGGGCATGCAGGGGAACTCTCAGAAACATATCTTGATTGTACCACCACTTTAGGTGGTACTGAAACGTCGACCTTAGAGATATTCACATTGAGAGGGAACCCTTGTGGGGTCTCCAAACCACCAACAGGAGAAACTGAAGAGGATGTAAATGAAGTCTCCCTAGGGAAACCAGGTCCGACACGGAATTCAAGGTTCCCAGGGGGGAGAGATACAGACAAGCCAACAACAAAGTCTTGGTCTGTAATGTCCCAAAAAGTTCCATGATTTTGTGTATCCTCTCTGGGGGAACACGAACGCGGCCCAGGGAGGTAAGAAAATTAATTCCTATGTACACTAAATCTTGTGAAGGAACGAGTTCGGACTTTTCTAGATTCGGAATCAGTCCCAATTGCATCACCACAGACCAACAGAGGGTCATGTGGCTGCATAGGGACTGTTCGTTTGTGTTGTTTAGTAGCCAGTCGTCAAAATACTGGATTAACGGAATCCCAAGTATCTCAAGTGTGCAGCTATTACTCCCATGACTCTGGTAAAGATCCTGGGCACTGAGGCAAGACCGAACAGCATGACTCAGAATTGAAATACTTCCTGTCTGATCGAAAACTAGAAATATTGTTTGTGCGGCGGAAAAATCGGGATGTGGAATATGCATCCTGAAGATCGATGGAAACTGCCCAGTCGACTGGTTTGATAGCATTCCAAACTGAAGTTGCAGTTTCCATCTTGAACGTTTCCGTTTGCAGAAATTTGTTTAGGGGGGAAAGGTCGATAATCAGTCTCAGTTTTCCGCCCTTTTTGGGGACCAGAAAAATCCGGGAGTAGAATGCTGGAGACTCGATGTTTTGAACCCACTCCACTGCGCCCTTTTGAAGAAGGGTGTGCACTTCTTCCTTTAATTTGAAAATGTTTGATTGATGGAAGAGGATGGGTGTCCATGAGAGAGGATGGGGTTCTATGAAGCATAGATGTAAACCCTCCTTGACGATAGAAAGAACCCACTGATCTTCCGTTATGTTCGACCAGCCTCTAACAGTCGTTGCAAGGCAACGGTTGATAATGATTCCTCCTTCAGTAAACTGAAGGAAGCTGCTGAAAACAGGTCAGCATGTGAAGCTATAGTCACTATTGACCTGGCCTTTGATTCTAATGCCTCAAAGGATTTAACCGATAGGCAAGCAAAAGAACCCGCTGAAATGCCCACTTGTGAAGCTTCGGCGTCCAAGTGTGTGTGTGTGTGGGGGGGGGGGGGGGGGTCAATGGCCAGGCAGGTGAATGGACCTTATAGCTCGAGGCTGAAATTAAGGGCCTCAGTGTAGCAGAGGGGACAGACCACCTTTAATCTGTCACACTGATTCTTGACCTTTGCTCAGCCGTTTCACAACTTCGCTAGCCATTGGGGAGTGCTGAAGTAGCGGTAAGTCCGGTCTGGGCATTGCTCCTGACAGTTTCTCTAAACAAGAGATAATCTTAGTGTCACTTGGACAATTTGGTTTTGGGTACATGTCAGGAGGAAGAAGGCGGTATACTTCATTTACATCCATGTCGAATGACCAAGTCTCCCCATCCTTGAACACTTGAGACTATGGTGGTGACGGGTTCGGAGCACTTTGAATGGTAGGGTATACCCTATCCTCCGGAGTTTCAGGAAATTGCTGCAAATCTACTAAGAACGATATGGCATGATCTTCCTGTTCCAAAGCTCAGTGTGAAGCAGGAGAAATGAACGATCCCTTGGTTGGGATGGCCGTAAAGTAGGGACATATCTATTCTGTGTCTCAGCACGGGGAGCGACAGAATTGTCCTCAATGGGTGTTATGTATGGAGAGCAAGAACTCTTCTCGCCTCTCTTTCATCTCTTAGTGGGAGAGGAATTAATCTTCCCCTCCCTTGACGACCTATTCTGCAGAACTTGTGATGGTCGTCGAATCTCATCACTCATACATGCAGGAGGCCACATAGACGACATCCATGGTAGAGGTAGTTCTCTCCATTGCGGGGGAAAGTTCCACATACCAAATGGATTGAAAGGGAACATGGGAAAGGAAGGGACATCGGTCCGATTTCCTTTCCCAGAGCCTGTCTATTTGCACGTTCTGTCCCAGTGGTGTGACAACTAGGTAATTTAGTGAAAGGGGGGTATTAGAACCTAACCCTAGCGCTATACCTAGATTTGGCATGTCTCGCAGACCTATACCCAGTATATGGTCTGTCTGTATCCGGTGATAAGTGACCGGTCCGTGACCTGTCACTTATAGTCAAGGGTGATCTAGATCTGAGAGAGCTTCTCTCAGAACTAGAAGAATTTGAACGACAGCTAAACCCCCTGGGTTTGCGTGATGTATTATTCGCCTGACTTTGAATACTATGGAGATCTTGTTCCTGCTCCAAAGGTAAGACGCAAGGATTCTCCATATTTGGGCTCAGTGTAACCCCTTCTGGAGGTATAACTGTGTCTGCTCTTGGGTCAGTGCTGGGGGGGGGGGTGCACTTGGACCCAGCAAGTTGATAGCCCTTTACAATAGAAGCTGCCTTCTTAGAAGACACTCTATCGTGACTTGGGAAGGTGCCGCCCCTCCCTCTTATATTCGGGGGATTGCACTCAAACCCTTGAGAGATATCTGTTACCATCTCACCAGTAGAGACATTATCTCTCTCTTGTCTAGGGAAGGTGCTGCTCCTCCTTCTTTTATTTGGGGGATCACACTCGAACCCTTTTAAACATGTTTCTACCTCACAGGTAGCACCAGTATTTCTTTCTAAGTGAGATTTATTTGATTTAGAAGGGGAAAAACGTGCTTCTTTCCTCTTCAGATAAGTGTGATGGCTTTCGGCCAGATCCCAAGTGTCGTCCGACCATAGACAACACATGGGGCATCTGTCCATACATGTACATTTTGTACATGACAAACAAGTTTGGTGAGTGTCCCATGGGCCTTTCTTATGCCCACAATTATCAACTGATTGAGACATCTGAAAATTAAGTTCTGAAAAAGAAACTTAGTTAACAAAATAACAGAGCAATGATAATAATAATGGTTGCATCAGTCCATTGTATCTCCTTACTACTGATTTTTTTTTTTGTGAACAAGAATGTCTGAGTTTATTCGGTACTTTGTGACGGAAATAAACACCAGAGCATCATTGAAGGTTAAGGTACTATTATAAAAAAACATTATTGAAAACATTATTGAAAACATTTATGGGCCCTAGAATCTACTAAAAGACAACAGTTATGAGATTCCGTCTCGTGACCAAGTTAGTACGCTAATAAATAATAATCACAGTAAAGATGAACCCAATGTTGCAAGACTGTTTTTAAAAAAGGAAATTCTGAATACTTATTACTACCCAAGCCCTTTATGTAGAAGGGGTAGGTGGCTTGTAGTGTGTTAACAATGCACAAATGGCGAATATCAATCTTAATGTTATCAATTACGAATTTGATAAATACGGACAGAGGTTAACGTTCATTATAGAGAATATTCATGAGAGTCCTGGTTATTAGCATTGAAACCACTGCACTTGTAGATATTTTCTTCGTCATAAAGTTTTCCACGTGTTGACTCAATGGTCGTCTGGAAAAGAATGAGGATGCTCTGTGGAGCACGAGCTGATGACGTAGATCAGACTGGGGTGATGCACATGTTCTAAGAAACTTCTAGAACAGGGAGTTGGTGCATCTAGCATGGACAAGGTCAATCCATGCAGAAAGGAGAAAGCTTAATAATAGTGACAGGTAAGTTATTACTGACATTAAAATGTGTATTATCCAAGATATGGAGAGTGTAATGAAATGAACCAACCAGTGCTGTTCCCAGCCTCTTTTTACAGGGCACAACACCCAGTTGCCTCTCTAGGTGGTATATAGTCTCCCTGGGGCACATTATGTCCTCCCTGGGGGCTGCCTTGTCTTAAATCCCTAGAGGTTTTATATATGTTTTAAGGTAACATTCCAGATGCATATTTTGGGCATCAACTTGTTATATTTACCCCCTTTTTTTTCACTTGCAGTGAAAATATTATCTTAAATGCACCAACTGATGACATAAAAAAGCCTCCTCTTCTAGAGGGTGACCTCAGAAGAGATTTTATTGTGCTTAAAATGCCCTGACATCCAGCACCCTGCCTTGACTAATGGTCGTGACAACACTGCCAACCAACATATCGACTACCATATTTCTCCAATGATATACCCATACTTAAATGTCAGGTCCCACAACCTCCAACTCGGACACTTTGAGAAACTTGTAGCAGATAAGTGTGTGTGTCTGCATGTCCTGAAATAAGCTCATCCCAACTTCCTACCTAAGGGTGAACAAAATGTCTGCAAACATTCATAATGTTTTGTAATTTATACAAAAGAGTAAAACCAATTTTCTCTATTTGTATGGTCCCAGTGGCATGAAAAACAATTAATTCATAAATCATTCACAAAATAGTTACAGATGTTGTTTCTTCAGTTGCTCTCTTAAAATCAGTTATTCATAAAAATTCATTTCAAAACCTAACAGATGTCTAGAATTTCTTAAATGTTAATAAAATACTTATCACACTGTTTTAGTACAGAAGAGTAATGTGCCTAAAGTGATCCTTTATTGTACCTGTTGATTGCTGCCGAAAGTTGGTGATAATTTCTAATTCACAAAGGCATTAAGCATTACAGCAGTCACATCATCTAAGCTTTATTCAAAGGATAGTCACAAATTTATGTCAGTACATAAGAACGTATGCATTTAGAGCAGTTTTTACTTGTAGCTTTTGGAGAGAGAGAGAAAGAGATAGGTTACAGGGCGATTGTAATATGTATTGTTGAGTTACCTAATGATTGTGATCTTACTCACGTACAGGGGCATTACTATATTCCATTATCAATTAATACCTCTGATTAAACAGTTCATTATTGTTTTAATTACAATATCCATTGTCATAAGAATCACATGGCTTTGCAGTGTTATTTACATGCTAATTAAATATGCCTACAGCTTTGGCAAGATCATTCCAGTTGACACAAGCAGTAGATGTGATCAAATTAGTGAGACTACCAATAGGGAAATGAGGCTACCCATAGAGTATTGTAATCGATCCTGTAAAGCATGTTAATGTATGGTGTACTGTATCAATGATCTGTAATGCCAGGTGCTTGCTCATGTCAGTTTTTCAACTAGTGACATCTTTTGTTCTCACCGACGGAAGTGCCAGAGCTTTGAATTCATGAGCAAAGATCAAACCAAAATGCCGCCTAACTACAGGAAGTGTACATGCACTTACCGACAAAGGGTAATCTTATTTCGTGGGAATATAGAGGTCTTTGTACTTGCAAAGAAAACAACACAGCATGCAAAATGGTCATCTTGGGATTGAAACTAAATTGAGTCCCTATGGAGATAAATATTGTGAATATTTAAATATAAATTATATATCTTTGAAACAGAAGGAGTATGGTATGTACTTGTTTAATTTCCATTGACTATTTTATTACAGTTATCTCTCTTTGACAAAAGCTTCAGCTAAACAGTGTTTGTAAGGTACATTAAGCAAAATAGCATGTAGAAGGGTTGAAATCTCTCTCTCTAAGGGCTGAAATCTCTCTGTCTCTCTCGCTCATATTGGGGCATATTTTATTTCGATCACATGGTTATTAATTTTCTAACTTGTCTATTTTAATACACACATATGTAAGCAAATTTACACAACATATATTACTAGTCCATGCTGCTTTAGCGCAATTATGTCTGATGCACGTGAATTTAATATTTTGGAATCCTTCTCAATGTCAGGTCCTATATTTTTTCACACGTGATCTCTTCCCCAAAATGATAATTATTTTTTTTACCCATTATTTTTTGTACTTTGAAAAAATATAAATTTGTTCACATAAAAAAGTTACATTAAATACGGTAAAGCAATTTCAATGACATAATCCATATATAAGACGATTTGGTGTATAAGATGAAGACAAGACTTCCAGGTCAAAAAGTATTGACTTAAGGCTGGCAAATATGGTACCTCTTTAAATAAGAAGTGATGTGCTCTCTGAATGTTCTAATGATGAAGATTAATTCATCTAAAAGATAAATAACGTGGTTTAAAGGAACGGCTCTTGCTTTTATTGTCTTCAAACTAATTAACAGTGATGTGCAGTACACCGAATTATCGACAGTTTGACTATAATATGACTAGACAATCTTCAAAAATAAGCCCATCACCGAACTTTTTAAAAATTACATCGGGCTGGACCCCTGGTCTTATCATTGGAGAAATACGATAATTAAGTTCATGAAACTTACTAGCTAACAGTTAGCTAACTAAAAGGCACAATGATATATGATTTGGATCATTCCCATCTCTGTTGACAAGGGGATAATTAATGGAACTCCTGATTCTCTGCACCAGTCTTATGTCCCTTGATGAAATTTGATAATCAAGGTTATACAAAGAAACCTACATGTTACAATTTTAATCAAAGATTAATATCTAGACTTACCCCACTGGAATCAGTGCTGTTCCCATGACTAAGAATGGCAGAGGAAATGGTTGTAGAGGCAATTGTAGATATTACACTATCATTATCATCACCTGCAAAAGCCATTACACTGCCATCACTAAACCAAAAAGGCTATACTCATCAAACCTTCAAAAGCCAATAATTTACAATGTCATCACTAAATTCTATAAGGCTATACTCGTCAAACTTTCAACAGCAAAAACTCTATAAAGAGGATATAACTTTGATCAAACTACATGATCTTTAAAAGAATAGCAATTTGAAGCTAGCATCTAGTTTATTATGTCTTTATTAAACTCAAAAGGTGCTGGGTCTATTTTAGGATGCATGATTGTGGGATTCACTCTAAATTTCTATTAAAAAAATCATGTACAAAAATTCAACTGATTGCGTGAAAATCACGCTTGTATTTTCAAGCCCTACCTTTAGTTCTTTGTTAAATCCCTCCGAAATTCATAAAACTCCTCAAACCCCTTTTTCCAAATAGAGGGGGGAATTTCACACCCAAATTTTCAGTTCTAGAATAGACCCTGGTTCAACTTTATATCCAACTGAAGATTGGCTAGCTTCAATTTCAGTTTGTTTTCCACATTCTGAAGTAACAAGTCAAAGTTCTTAATAAATAATGCAACGTCAATTAACTCTCTGCCAATATAGAAGCTGACCATTTATACAAGTTTTACAGAATACATGTATATTAATATAATCGATACATGTTTCCTACGAATGAATAAAGAAGCCAGAAAGAAAATATGTGACAACAAACAAACATAAGTAAAAAGAACAGTCATACCTGTCTTAAGCAGCCACCTTTGGGAAGTGCAAAAAGTTTCCCCTCAAGACAGGTTTATTTCAACAATAAGTTACTTTGCAGGTCCTCAAAAAGTGTATGTTTAAATGGAGTGATTGCTTAATAGAGGTGACCCTTAAGGCAAGTTAGACTGTACTAAAGTTAAATTAATGTGAAACCTGTTTAATTCATACCCAATATCACAGATCCTTGCTCACAGTGGTCACAAAGTTAAGTATCCTTCTGCCACTCTGAATAAATCTGACACCGTGTAAACAGACTCACTGACCCAAGAGGCCTGAATTTTTGGTTTGGTTTGGTTTGGTGTTTGATGGCACAGCAACACAAGTAGGCTATTTAGTGCCAAGACAATTTTAGTAAAGTGCCTTGCCAAAGGACACACCACTGTAGCTGACCCAGGCTGGTCCAATAGTAGGATTTTAACCCACACCCTTACAGTCGCAAGTCTGGCATGCTAACCACTGAGCCACCACAGCTCTAAATCCTATACAGCTCAATAACATATATTCTGCTATAATAATGTATTATTTCAATTTAATATATAAGTAAACTGGCAGTTTAAAAAAAATTCTCAGCATAAAATCAATTATTTGTTCAGTCTGACTGCAATAATTGATAGATGTCAGGGAATAATAGAAACAATACTTACCTACCGTGACCCTTGTAGTTACTGGTGAAGTTTTATTGCTACCAAATGTTGTTTCTACAAAAACCTGTAATGAATGGAAAGAAAGTGACATGAAAAATTATGCTGCAATATTAATTCAGCACCTTTTCAAACACCCACTGGATTATACGCTATACATCTTTGCATGTGATCAAGCCAACAAAACATTGTACAGCTTGCTGAAGCAGCAATTCTGGCCTAACTGCACACTACTGTATATACTCACGTATACGCCAAGTCCAAATGCAAACTGTAATGGTGCAAATTTCTGTCGATTTCTGTAGAGCACATTTTAGTTTGACAGAGAACAATTAATTAGATTTATGAGGAAAGGTACCGTATGGAATCGCTAGACTGCGAGGGTTTTAATGTTTCTGTTGTGGGAGAAATTGATTCTTAATTAAGCATTCGTTTATTTAACGGTCAGACAGATTGGAAGGAAAAGGTTAACTTCGATCTTGATATAAAAAATGTCAATGTTGAGAGGATTGTTTGTAAAATTGTATTATTTTTTGCGATTGTCCAGAATCAGTTATTTGAAAATCTAGAGGGTCACGCTGACCGAATTTGTCGTATATTTATAAAAGGCGGTAGATCCGTTTAATCTGATTGGCTACGCTAAATAAGGGGGGTGTTTCCCACATGAAATTTCATGGTTTTAATATGCCCAATCGCAAAATTTAGTCAGTCTAAATTCCTGCAAGAGGAAGATATTTTTGACTCTGAGATTGAATTTAGAAGAAGTTCTCTCGTAAAAACAATTATTCAAGGGATAGATGTCTGGAAAGTTGACGGATACAATTCTGGCGGTAGAAGCGAGCGAGTCTTGAAAGCACAAGGTGTTTGCATCAATCTCATGTAATTCGTTGATATCAATATAATTATTTACTTGAATTTATTTGTTTATATTTGCATGAATTTCTTTGTTTAAATTCATAGATCGATTTTCTTGATATGAGTATAACTATTTGTTTGAGTTCATTTGTCTGAATTCGTACAATAATTTTCTTTATATGAGTTTGACGAATTGCTTGAATTTATCGTCTTGATTGCTATAGGAATCATGTATTCTAAGAATTGCATGCATTACTTTATTTGATACAAGTTGTCTTAGATGATTTCGTGTATGATAAAGACTTGAGTATTCACTGAAATTAATGTAGTTAAGCCATGAAGTGAATTTCATTGATTCATTTGTATAATTGAGACGGGAACTGAAACTGTTATGTCTTGTGTGATGTTAATGTGAATTAGTGATGAAATAGCCATTAGAAAATACATTAATCTTATGAAACTAGGTTTGTTTATGGTCTGTCCAATTTGGCCTGACCAGATAGCCTTTGGTATCTGTTTGAATTCCGATAGGACGATATCTGACGTAACGAGAGTGGAGTAATGCTCTACTCCCAGAAGGATGTTTATTTTGAAAGGGGAAATAGCTCCATCCACCTACCTACCTATCCACATACCTACGTATCAACCTACCCACTCAAAGTTGAGGGCCGACAAATGTGAAATAGAGAGAGTGAGGAGGGGAAAAAGCGAAAGAACAAAGCGAACAGCAACGGTGAATTTGGAAGTTCCAGCGTTAACCAGGTATGCTGTTATGCAGGGACAATGACTTCGATTGTTCACTCGATTATATGATGAACTAATTCTATCATTTAAACAGATCGGCTATTTGCATAAGTATATTTGTGTTGAAATTCAGTAAATGATTTATTTCAAAAAGAAGTGTATCTTCCTAATGTAATGTATTATCCCAGTTGTTTTATGTAATTGATTAAATTGTTATATTTCATGTACAGGGGCTCGTGTTATTCTGTTCTATATATCTGCTCAGATCTCTATTTAATCTATCTATAAACTTCATAATTTATTTTATTATTTCCTCGATCCGGGCAATAACACCGAGGTTGATCATCCTCTAGATAACGATAACCAACCAAATAAAGCGGACACCTTGTAACGAGGGTAGTCCGCCACACAAACAATATAGAACCTGATCTGCCATCGCATAATGCACCAGCAGATCAGGGTCTATGTTGTTTGTTCTACTGATTAGTCCTTACAAACAGCATAGACCCAGATCTGCCGGCGCATTATGCGACAACAGATTTGGGTCTATGCAGTTTGCAGTTGGTATCGGATTATATGCGAGTATAGATGGTAATTTCACTACGCATCTTACAATTTGTACTTAAAATTGCAGTGATTTATAATACTGTACTGTATCTATACTTTATTTTTTCTTTTTCTTATGAAATGAAATTTGCATTGAATATTAAGTCACTGAGTAATTATATCATTAATATACCTATATTTTATGGAATTTATATATTTTACCTTTATCTTCTATTGATTATAGTTACAGAGTATTAACATTTTTACCTTACATCTTTTATCTTGCTGTACTATGTGTTTATATTTATTTGTAAGGATTTATTTTTCTGCAATTTCTTTTTCAAATTCTTTACATTTACACTTTGAGACTTTTATCTTTTAATTGGCTCCATTTAGCCAGTATTGCGATAACATGCTGTTAAACCCGATACATGCTTAGTAATGTATTATGGGTAAATGGCGCACATGGCTACGATGATGGCCCAAAGAGCCAGAATATGAGGCCCAAATTTTTATCAGCTGTTTTGGTGCCCCAAGACCTCTGACGCATGGGGCAACCACCCCGTCCATGTCCCCCCCATTAGTACGCTACAGTACATGTTTATTATTATCATACCCCCTCTGTTAAACCCTATACGTGCTTATTATTATCATACACCCACCCAATCCCTCTGGTTTGAGAATCTAGAATTGGCCTGATACACCCTCCTGCATGTCCTAAGAGTCAACAAATGGCAGCACAACCCTGTAACAGTTATGTACCATATGTATCAGCGTATAATCCGTGTACAAATGTAAACAACATAGACCCTGATCTGCCATCGCATAATGCGTCAGCAGAACAGGGTCTATATTTGTTTTACTGATTAGTCCTTACAAACTGCATAGACCAGATCTGCCAGCGCATTATGTGATGGCAGATCTGGGTCTATGCAGTTTGCAGTTGGTATTAGGTTATACGCAAGTATATACGGTATGTACCCCTTTGAAATGCAAACAGAATGATGAATGAATGGTAAACAAATGATAAATGAATGCAGAATGCTAAATGAATGCAGAACAAATGAAGAATGAACAATAAATGTTATATGCCAAACATTGCTGGCAACAAATCCTGAACCATAAACGATAAATAGTGATCAATAAACAATGAATGATAAACCATAAAAATTATGATTCTGTTGGAGTTACTTCCTTTATGTAGTCTTTCAGAAACATTTACAAATGCATTTTGAAATGTATTCTTAAAGCATGTAAACCAAAATGACTTAATAAGAGACACAGTCATTAGGGCGAATCCAGTGAGGGTTGCTGCAGAGCCAGAATGTGCACCCCCTCCCCCTTACAAATGAGCATGAAACAACTGGAATGTTTCCAACAGTAAGTTTTCTTTACAGTTAGATGGTTAAAATTATGCCCTGCAAATGCTTAAAATGCAGAAGCTTCCAGGTTTGCCTCCTGGACCCCACTACTGGTTCCATCCAACAGATTCCTTGCCTATTTGTTTACCCCCTCCCCCCCCCCACACACACAATGATATTCTGGATCTGCCCCTGACCGTGAATTACGAGATGATAAATAGCAAACAATGTGACATTTGACTGAAATGCTAATTTTATCTTAATTGTTTCAGGGTACATACATACATCTTGCAAGACTGCATGTTTGCATTTACATGTATTTGGAAGGGTTTATCTTCTTAAAGTTTCTTGCAATTTTTACTTTTATGTTTTGGAACTTTTCTTTTAACTGGCCCATTAGAGTCAGGACTGTGCTGATAAGCCATTAAACCCTATTACATAGATACATATCATACTTAAGTCCTCTCTTAAATTTGTCTCACATGAGTCCATAGTTTATATTATCCAATAATGTTAACATTTTCCTTCAATTTGAGAAATTCCAGAACTATGTATTGGAGAATACAAAGAAACATTTATATAATAACCCTTTAAAAAAAACAAGAGCTCTTTGAAGGGGACTGATGCTTAACTAACTGAAAAGAAAAGCCAGAACTCCATAAGTTCATTTTTTGTTCTTCTTCCTGTATAAGAGTATAAGAGATCTTATATACAATTTTCAGTAAGATATCTTTTAAAGATTATATATATATATATATATATATATATATATATATATATATATATATATATATATATATATATATATATATATATATATATATATTTATATATATATATATAACAGAGACAGACAGAAAGAGAGAGGGAGAAAGAGAAAGTTAAAAGGTCTTTTTAACTTGGTTTATAAGATCTTGATCTCTCTCAACCAAGCAAAAAAGACCATTTAATCTCTCTCTCTCTCTCTCTCTCTCTCTCTCTCTCTCTCTCTCTCTCTCTCTCTCTATATATATATATATATATATATATATATATATGTATGTATATATACTGAGAGAAAGAGAGAGGGAGATCTTAAGTAGACCAATGAATTTTCGGTTGCAGGGGTCAGGGGTGGGGGAATTTATATGAAAATAAATTTCCAGCAACCACAAGAAATTTTCTGTTGCAAACCCCATGTTCATATGGCTTTCCATTTAAAATTGGTGACAACAGGATTTTCAAGATGGCTGCCACAGCAACCATATTGGATGTTAAACCAGCACCATTTTCATTTACAATCAACTAGGCATCATAAGACATTTTTTGGTGGAAACTCAACATCACCATGGTCATTCATTTTGTTGGAGTAGCACCATTTTAATTTAGGACCATTCAGACATCAAAAGAACTCTTCTGGTGAAAACCCCATGTCTGTACGACTTTCCGTTTATGAAGAGTATTGATAACAAGATTTTCAAGATGGCATCCATGGTGACCATATTGGTTCTTAAATTGGCACCATTTTTACTGACTAGAGATCATAAGAAGTCTTCCGGTGAAAACCCAATGTTGCTATGACTTTGCATTCATGAGAAGTAGTGATAACATGACTTTCAAGAGGGCTGCCATGGTGGCCATACTGGTTGTCAGAACGGCACCATTTTCATCTAAGACCAACTAGACATAAAAAGCTTTCGTGAAAACCTCATATTGATATAACCATTTATTCAGGAGGAAAACCAGTAACAAAATTGTCAAGATGGCCACTGTGGCAGTCATACTGGATGTCCAAATAGCACTATTTTCATTTAGGCCCAAATACATGTAGATGTCATAAAGTCTTGCAGTGAAAACCCCCATGTCAATATGACTTTCTGTTCAAACATAGTAGCAATAAAAAATTTTTCAAGGTGGCCACTGTGGTGGCCCTATTGGATGTCTAAGCAGTACCATTTTCATTTAGGATCAACCAGACATCACAAGAAGTCTTGTGGAGAAAAACCAATGTCAATATGACTTTCTGTTCTGAAGGAGTAACAATATCGAGATTTTCGAGATGGCCACTGTGGTGGCCATAATGGATGTCCAAGCAGCACCATTTTCATTTAGGACCAACTAGACCATGTTATGAATGTGTGTGTAAATTTTCATGGCAATCCTTTACGTAATTTAGGAGGAGTAGCCATAACAAACTTGTGCTACCAGATGCATGGATGATGGACAACAGACCAGACCATAAGCTCGTCTGGTTTATGACTAGTAGAGCTAAAAATTATGGATTTACATGTACTTTCATCTTTTCCATTAGGCATACCTCTACCTTTGGACAAAATTTAAATATTATAGCAAGAGTACAATCTGTAAGATACTGTACATGTAATAAAAAAATATCTCAATTTGATAAGAAATTTTGAACATTTTAGTGCAACTCTGACCTTTTGTCTTCTTAAGTTTATCGTAAGGAATAATTTGTAACAGTACTATACTTACAGAGTCTGAACATGTGATTTTAAAAGGTTATCTTATCTGGAGAGAGAGACAGACAGACAGACAGAGAAATCAGATTAAGGCCTTTTCAACATCAAATACTATATAGGCTTCACCATGACAAATTAAAACTCGTCACAAACTGGTGTTATGGAACATAAAACAAATTATACTGACTAGCTTATGGTTAGCAGCAAATCAGTTATGCCAGCTGTTGCAACTGCCTGCTGTCAGTTATGGTGACAGCTGCTACAACATCCTGCAGTCAGTTATGGTGACAGCTGCTACAACTGCCTGCAGTCAGTTATGGTGCCTGGTGTTTGTGGCTGCTTTTGATAGTCTGAATAGTTATACTGCAACCATATTGGCCCCATTTAAATATCAGAAAAAGACTGGACATAATTTGGTAAGTATGTTAACAGATTTAGGCCAACCGCTCAATTTGGGGTGGACTGACATGGGACCTGCGCAGCTGTAGTACCAGAAATTTCTGACTTCTATATTTAAACTGTTTATTGTAGTAAATATACATCAGGTATGTAGTTTTTTGGGGGGTAAAACTAATTTTAATTATGCAATACTTACCCATCACTATTATATAGCTTTATTCCTTTTTCGTGTCGAAAAACTCGTCCGTTCGATGTGAAAACATTCTCCCACTTAAAGTGGAGAATTTGTCAACAAGCCACGTCACGCCCGTGCATCTCTCTGCGCCTGCGTGAACATTCATCTTTTTCATAGACGAAATTACGCCAGGGCATCAGAGCGGGGTGGGAGGAGGGCATTTGATAATAGTGATGGGTAAGTATTGCATAATTAAAATTAGTTTTATACCCCAAAAAACTACATTTTAATAGCAGCAATACATCTACCCATCACTATTATATAGCTGAATTTGTCAGTTAGGTGGGTCGGCTGATGTTAAACTGATCAAAAACAGAGGAAAAATGTAAACTACTCACCATTTGAGGGGAGATGTCCACTTTACTATTTGCTGGAGTTCTTCTGGGCCACATGTTGTGCCGCAACTATGGGACCCAGAGAAAATATGCCTGCGCTTTGATGTGCTAATGAGCAGAGGTAGAAGGACGAAAAGGTAGTATGGGATCGCCAAAATGCTGCCTTCATGACGTCCTCCAGAGAAGAGTGATTTAGATAGGCCCATGAGGCAGCGACGGCTCGAACCTCATGGGCTTTTAGTTTCATAAAGGAAAGGTCTCTATCAGTAAGGGACTGGTAAGCTCTTTTAATTGTGGTGACAATCCACCTTGAAATCGTGGAGGCCGAAATATCAACGGAGCCCTTAAGAGGAAGGAAAAGACGTTTCCTGCCCTTTCTTTTCACTTTTGAAGCATTTAGATAGAAACGCAGTGCCCTAACTGGGCATAAGAGCCTATCTTGATCATCCCCAGCACAGATTCGACTAAGACTGGGGATCTCTATAGGTGATGGAGCTACCGCAGGTAATTGATTTTTGGCTAAAAATCCTGGCTGACAAAGGAGGGAAACGGATTCAAAATTGCCATTAAAACGGAGACAGCCAGTGTCCACCGACAATGCATGAATCTCGCTACGTCTTCTCGCAGACGCCAAAGCGAGTAAAAATACTGTCTTGAGTGTGAGATCCTGAAAGGATGCCTCACTCAATGGTTCATAGGGGGTTTTTGTTAAGGACCATAAAACACATGATAGATTCCATCTAGGCGTCAGAGAGCGAGTGACAGGTCTCTGTAGCTCAAAATACTTAATGAGATCGGCAAGGTGTGGATCTGAACCAATCTCCGAGCCCTGAGAGAATTTAAGTGTGTTAGAAATGGCGGCTCTATAGCCCTTGATAGTAGATACTATACATCTTTTGTTCTCGAAAAGGAACAAAAGGAAATCAGCAATGGCAGTTATAGAGGAACAGCTGGGATCAACACGTTTCCTACTGCACCAATCACAAAAGATTCTCCACCTGGCATCATAGACCTTGGATGTAGAAGCTCTCCTGGCCTGAATGATGCAACTGGCAACCCGGCCCGAAAACTTGTTCTGGCGGATAGATCGCTTGAGATGAACCAAGCGTGAAGGTGGAGAATGTGTGGGCTGTTGTGTAGGAGGGAGCCTCTGTGTTGTGACAGAAGATACCTCCGTTGAGCAAGAGATCTGGGTTGATCTATCAATAGATCTAGAAGATCGTTGAACCACGATCGTTGGGGCCATAACGGAGCTATGAGAATGATCCGGGCAGTGGAAGTTCTTACTTTTTGCAGAACTTGGGGAAGCAATTGGAACGGTGGGAAGGCGTATGCGAACAGACGATCCCACTGGAAGCTGAACGCGTCCACTGCCCACGCTCTCTGGTCCGGGACTGGGGAGACGTAAAAGGGGAGTCTGTTGTTGAGCCTGGTCGCAAACAAGTCCACGAGGGGCCTTCCCCATAGTGAGAAAAGGGACTCTGTCACTTCGCGGTGAAGAGTCCATTCTGTGAGAACTGATTTGCCTGACCTGGACAGACTGTCCGCTAAGATGTTCTTTTTCCCTGGGATGTGGCGAACTCGGAGGGAGATGTTCTCCGAGGTAGCCCAGCGGAGGAGGTTCCAGACCTCCACGCAAAGAGAAGGGGCATGTGTGCCTCCTTGACGTCGGAGATACGCTACGACGGACGTGTTGTCGGAGGAGACCATGACACAACAACCCCTTACCCTGTCGACGCACCCTTGTAACGCTAGAAAGACAGCCTTCATTTCTAGGTTGTTTATGTGGAGGGACGACTCATGTAGGGTCCAAAGGCCCTGAAGAGTTATCCCCTCCGGCTCTAGATGAGCACCCCAACCGGAATCTGACGCGTCGGCGAACAGGTAGGAGTGGGGATCCGGAGCGTGCATGGGGACCCCAGCTAGGAATCTGTCTCGATTCATCCACCATCGCAGATGATGATGGAAATCTGGTCCTAGAGGAATCAGAGCTGATAGAGAATCCTTGTGTGGTTTCCACCTTGCGAGTAGGAGAAACTGTAGAGGGCGCATATGGAGCCGTCCTAAGGGAACCAGATCTGCAGCGGCGTTCAAGGTTCCCAGTAGGGATAGGTAAAGGCGAGCAGACAACACGGTTTTTACTCGTAGTGTCTCTAAGAGTGCCAGGATTCGATCTATACGCTCTCCGGGAACCCGGACTAAGTTCTGGTTTGTGAGGAAGTTGATTCCTACATAAACGAAGTCTTGGGATGGAATCAGTTCTGACTTCTCGAGGTTGGGTAAAAGACCCAATCGAGTTACTGTGGACCAACAACGGAACAGATCCTGATGGAGGGACTGAACCTGAACGTTGTGGATTAACCAGTCGTCGAAGTATTGGAGGATCGGGGTTCCCCGTACTCGTAGATAAGACGCTATTACTCCCATAACTCGGGTGAAAACTCTGGGTGCGGAAGCTATTCCGAACGGCAGAACCCGGAATTGAAAAACTTCCTGGTCCAAGCAAAACCGGAGATATTTCCGATGAGGTGGAAAAATCGGAATGTGAAGATATGCATCTTGAAGGTCGATGGAGACCGCCCAATCCGATGGCCGCATCGCATTTCGGATTGAGGAGGTGGTCTCCATCTTGAAATGTTCCTCCAAAAGAAAATGGTTTAAGGGGGAGAGATCGATAATAAGGCGAAATTTCCCACTTTTCTTGGTGACCAGGAAGATTCGGGAGTAGAATGCAGGGGACTGATCGTTCAGGACCCTCTCGACTGCCCCTTTTTGTAAAAGGGTATTTACCTCTTCCCTTAGTTTCACCAGATTGGACTGATGAAAGAATACGGGGGTCCTTGATAGTGGAGGTTGTTCCTGAAACTGAATACGGTAACCCTCGCTTACAAGAGAAAGGACCCACCCATCGTCCGTGATACTTGCCCAAGCCTCTGAAAAGAGGCCTAGGCGAGCCCCTACGGGGATGTTTGGGAGAGGAATGGATGGCAGGAGAGGGTGCGAGTCCCTAGGGCCGTCCCCCCCCCCTCCTTCCTTGGGAAAGGAAGGTGGGTTGTAGAACTTCTTCCTAGGGGCTCCTCGGCGTCTAGGTCCACGCCTAGGACCTGATTGACGAGGAGGTCTCACTTGAGGTTGTGCACTATATTGAGGTTGTGCACTATATTGGGGCTGTACCTGCTTAAAGAATTTAGCAGGTGGCCCCTGAGGTCGATGCACATTAGTACGCTTCCTGGCCGATTGCGATGGGCCAGGTGCAGTTGTGAAGGACCTATGTTGATGGTCCTTCAAATCTTGTGAGGCCACAGTGGGAATGAGACCTCCGAAGAGACTCTCAGCTTCCAAAGGAGCAGCCCTTAGAAGGTCTTTACTGTGGCTAAGTAAGACCCTCGAAGAGTCCAGTGCAACATCACGACGGATGTGTAGGAGTTCCGCTGAAAGGGCCATTGCAATAGCGAGTGAATGCCGAGATGTCTTGGCAACAGCTTCCAGCACACGCTGTAATGCGGCTGGATTCAGAGAGGCCTCCCTCAGCATACTAAACGACGTAGCTGAGAAGAGGTCCGCATGAGAAGAGATGGTGGTCAGAAGACGGACCTTCTGCTCAATGGCTTCGATCGTCTTAATAGGAAGGCGTGCCCAGGTTCCCGTTGTCAAGCCAACTTGAGATGCATCTGCATCCAATTGAGGAGGTTTAACAGGCCACTTCGGGGAATGTACCCGGTAACTAGAGGCAGAGACCATAGGTCTTAAAGTAGAGGCTGGGACAGCCCACCCTTTGCGCCGTCTAGCGATGTCCTGGCCTGAGGAGAACCTCTGTGATATTTCCTCAATTGTAGAGGAATGCGGAAGGAGCAGAAGATCTGATTGTGGTTGAGCCCCGGAGATCTTTTCCAAACTGGAGAGGATCTTCTTGGACTGTGTACCAGATGGTTTCGGGCACAAATCCGTAGGTAGTAGGCGGTAAACTTCATTTACCGCCTTATCAAAAGACCATATCTCTTCCGCTTCCTCTGGTTGAGGGAAGCTGGGTCTAGTTGCTTCCAGTTCGTACTCGTTGGAATCGACGATGATAGATAATGCATCATCATCTAGAACACTCCGAGCAGGAGAGTGGCCAGGCGACACAATGTCCCTTGGAGATAGTAACAGAGGTACACTATGCGCCATTTCCCGTACTTGTTTGTCATGCTGAGTAGGGGCTCTATGGGTTCTAGATGTTCAGGAGAAAGACGAGACCGCTTGCCTTTCGCGGATGATGCTAGGCGTCAGGATCTACTAGTGGATGCTACCTGGCGAGGAGGCGATGGCGGAACACGAGCCGCAACATCGTTTCTACTCAGAGTCCAGGGTCCAGTAGCCCAAGGGGGCATAAGGGGCCAATTATTATGAGATGTTGGTCCCCACATCCCGTATGGATTCATTGGTATAATAGGGAAGGGGGAGATATCGATCCGATCCCCTTCCCTGGTCTGCGACCTTCCATACGACGAGGCCTCTGATTGTTGATCAGTGTGACGTCGGTGACCGGTACGAGAAGACCAGTGGCCTATGACCGGTGACCGGTATTGGATGACCGGTCACCGGAACGATGTGACCGGTGACCGGCGACCGGTGATCAACCAAAGACCGGTGACCGGTACCGGGTACCCGGTGACCGGTCACCCGACATTGACCGGTGACCGGACCGGTCACCCGACACTGACCGGTGACTGGACCGGTCACCGGTCAGAAGACATTGACCGGTGACCGGAAGACCGGTCACCCGACACTGACCGGTGACCGGACCGGTCACCGGTCAGTGACCGGTCAGACGACATCTCAGATGTCCGTCTGTCTTCATTACTACCCAAGGTGCGGTGTAGCCCCTCCTTGAGAGGGTGCGACACGCTACTTTGGGAATGTTTGGAGTGGTACACTTCCTTCCTGGTGGAAGGAAGTAACACACTACTGCTCTTTTTCGTCTTCTCCCTTCCCGGGAGATGTGATTTACTCTTGGAGCGTTCACTGGCCCCTACAGGAGGGACCTCAACTATGTCCGGGGAGGCTGGTGCAGGCTCTTGGGGCCCCGGAATGTTCTTGTGAACTAGAGTGGCCTTCTTGCTGTATGTTGCCTTAGTCTGAGTACCTGTAAAAGAAAATCCAGAGAAATCAGACGATGAGGGGGATTTAACTATTTTTTTCCGCCCTCTATAAGTACGCCTGGAATCAGCAAGATTCCAGGTTTCATTGGTCCAATTTGTACAGATATTGCAGCGACTGTTCCGCTTACACTTGGAACAGGTAAGACAGTCTGAGTGTGTATCCCATGGGGCCTTCTTATGGCCACACTTACCTACAGACTGATTTGCTGGCATTGTTTCTTTTTATCTGAAATAAATATTATCTGAAATAATTATTATTGAAGTATCAATCAATAATAATAACAACGTGTAAACTTACCTTTAAAATCTACACGTAGAAAACTCACCTTTTTTTGGTACGTCGCGTACTCTATACATACCCGTTCACCATATACTTTGCGGGCTATCTGCACCACAGTGGTTAGTTTGCTACAGGTAAACAATATACATATATATGTTCTTCCCAAGAGATATTAGAAGCTAGTTCACTTGACAAGCTTTATTGTTCTCAGGAAAATACAAGAAAAGCATGCGACGCGACACGCGTAGATAATAAAGAAACAATTGAAATAGTAGGAGAATAATATATAAATGAAATATTAATTCTGTAAAATTATGCGCCTGTTAATTGCGGCGCTATCACAGTTGTTCTATGTCGCGTTGTAATGACATAGACGACTTACCGTGTACCTGAAAAGAAACAAGATATATTGTTTACCCTAACCCCTCTAAGGGTAGAGTACACGTGGAGAACTAGAAAAACTCTTCCTAGAACTAAACACTGATGAATAGCGGCATAAAACACATATAGCCGAGACGGACAACTGTAACACAGATGAATTTAGAAGGAGGGAAGTCCGAAATGTAGTTGAAAAACCGCAGCAGACAATTTCCTCAGGTTACGTTTTTGCGACACAACCACCAGGTATGGCGTCCATGAAAAAGATGAATGTTTGCGCAGGCGCAGAGAGATGCACGGGCGTGATGTGGCTTGTTGACAAATTCTCCACTTTAAGTGGGAGAATGTTTTCACATCGAACGGACGAGTTTTTCAACACGAAAAAGGAATAAAGCTATATAATAGTGATGGGTAGATGTATTGCTGCTATTAAACTTCTATTTCTCATTGCAGTTTGGATCAAAGCCAATTTTTTTGGTATAAACAGCAGTGTACATAACCATTCTAAGAATACCAAATTATCTGGTCTAAACAGCAGGCTACAGAACCATTCTAAGCATACCAAATTATTTGGTCTGAACTATGTTTTATATGCAAAAAAAAACCAATGTAACAAGAGAAATATCACTTAATAAAAACAAATATTTATAAACTTTATTGATATTTATTGAGAAAACTATGAAGAGGAAGATATGTTAGAAGGTACACAAGTAACAAAACCCCTTTTTATATTCAACACATGATCTAGTCATGATATATAAACATCCCCAAGTTATGAAAAAAATGTATATCAAACAGTTCAGGAGAAAAGAATGGTGCACAATTTTTTAAAATGGGATGGGGAAGGTGGAAATAACTCAGAAAGTAGAAATCCAACAAAAGCCTCTTTTTGTACGTAACACACCATTAGTCATAATTCACACGCATATGAAGTTTTAAGAAGATATGTCAAACAGTTCAGGAAATATGAACATCATACCACAGTTTGATGGAGTGTACACAATTACATATATGAAAAAAGGGAGATTACTTAAACTGGACCTATCCCAGAAAGCCATCTTTTGTATATCACAAACAATCTATCCATGATACACTTGTATACCAAGTTTCATGAAGAATGTATTTCAAACAATGCTGGAGATATGAACAGCACACAACAGTGTGATTTAGTAAACACTTTAGTTTTATAATGGAGAGATGGCTTGAAAATTTAAAATTATCTGACAAAGCCCATATTTGGACATGGCACACCTTCTAGTCATGATATACATGCATACCAACTTGCATGAAGATATCTCAAATGTTTCTGATGGAGAAATGAAAGGAATACAAAATTTTGTTTTGTCTAGTCAAATTAATGCTTCAAGCATCACATCTGCTTCCATACACCACACCTTTGTATTCTTGTAAAACTTTCTGTACTCTCGGGTTATTACTACTGTAGCCACCCTTGCCCTCCTACTTTGCTGCCCTACCAATGAATTATGTAGCCACCCTTGCCCTCCTACTTGGCTGCCCTACCAATAAATTAACTTAATAGAAATAAAAATTCTTCTCCAGAATGTGTGTGCACACTTTAGTTCTTAGTTATTATCCTTTTCCTGTTCCCTGGATCTGAAATTATTTCAAATTCAGCTAATTTGAATAGTGGCTAGCACAGCATGTTCATAACTGTCAGTAGTTCTACTTTAGAGAAAAACCTGGCACTACAAGCCTAAACCTATCTTGTAAAAAAAAAACCCACTAAAAACCAAAAGGTCCTAATAATGAGTGGTGGGATGCCAGCTTTTACAATTTCGACTACAAGAATTGTCTCTTGGTTTGCAAAGAGTTGGTTCACACAATTATAGGAACAAAGACTTACATGTACAATGTAGACAGCCAAATGGAAAATAGCGTGAATCTCTTTTGCTAGTAATGGGTTGTTTTTGATTTTTGATTATCTACTTTGTGCTTATGTAAGCTTGTCCCCTTAAGAGTTTTATGTATATTAAACTCCCTAATTAAATGAAGATATAAATCCTTCTGTACCAAAGGAGTTTCTCATTTTCTTCCCATTTAACATGGTATCACTTTATACCTATACTGGGCTTATACAGCACAAAATCTTATCTACAGTAAGCCAGAATGTCTGCTTGTCTGACCCATTTGGGCAGGGCCAGATCAAGACCTTTAGAGGCCCTAAGCACTGAAAAGATTATGGTGCCCTGCCCCCCCCCCCCCTCTATTTAATTCAAAATAAAAACAATACTAAACTGTAATTTCTTGTGTTTTTTGGTGCCCCTGCTTTGCTGGTGCCCTAAGCACGTGCTTTAAGTCTGCCTATTGGGTAATCCAGCACTATGATTTGGGACCTCAGTTTGCCTGTTACCCTCAACTTGTGGATATGTGCTGGGGTCATGATTTGGGTCACCTGACTGCACAAGTATGGTCCCTCTCAGTATCTGTATCATGAATTAACTCGGATTGAATTCCATTTCTCTATTTATCCACTGGACTGATGGATTGATGGGTCTTAGCTGAAAGGAAATTACTCCTTAAGCCTGCTGGCATGGATTAAGGTCTTTACAAGCTTATTTGTTTGCAATCTCTCAGTTTAAACCTGTGATTACCAAGAACCTGGTTGATGTTGTATGGACCAACCCATTTGTGACACAATTTAGAAGATATACCTACAGGAACTTTAGAACAATGTAACCACACTCTCTGCCCCAAATGAAAATTCAGGTCCTTTGGACTTTTTATTGTCACAGTGTTTACTGTTTGTACTTAGCCTGAGCTTGTGGATGTTTTCCCTTGTTACTTTTCTATACTGACCTCATGACCTTTCAATAATTTTAGCCAAATGTGATTCAGCTGCTTTACCTATTGCTGAAGAGAGTATTAATACTGTAACAATGGGCATGCAATATTCTTGCCCAAAAAGACAAAAATAAGGTGAAAACTGTGTTGATTGTGTTGAAGGAATGACTCTATAGCAAAGCATCACACTTTCCAACAGATCTGGCCAGTTTGACTGCTTGTCACAACACAAGGCTCTGAGTGTAGTTGTGATGCTGTCATTTATGCACTTACAAGCTGAATTCCCCTCTGGGTGGTAACTAGCTGTTTGATATTTTTAAATCTAAATCTGGAAAATGTTGCACAATTCCTTGATTAGACACGAAACAATATTTTGAATGTCAGTAAGAATGGACTCAGGTGCCCCATATCGACAAAACAACTTGTTGTACAGAATTCTGACTATCTCTCCCACCTTGCATGTTGTTAGAGGGAATGCCTCTGGCCATTTGCTGAACACATCAACAATTAAACGGACAAATCTTTCCCCACTGTCACTTTTTGGGAGGGATAGTACAACAATGTCACCACACAATATATTGAATGTTTATCAACAATGATATAAATATTAAAACATATTGTTCAGTATAATTCTTGATTATTTGTTGATTGGTCAATACTAACCCGATGCCCCATATACATGTACATGTACCTTTTGTAATCAACTGTAATGAAATCAGTGCTTGCGGACAGTACACCAGGTTTGTTCTATGTGCATGGGGACTGTTTTGACAATAATCACACTAATTTACTTAATGAGTGGTTTAAAACGTGTCCATTTGCGCAGCGAGCATTTATTCGATCTTGTCAATTGCAGGATGTTGTCAGGTATTCAATAATCACAATAAACAGATAAATTAACTATCAGAGGGAATGTAGACCCACAACTGCTTCTAAACTGTCATGATAGCAATTAGCGAAAATTTTCACTGCCCAAACAGATTAGTGTTTGCTGGGTTTTAGTGATCCGTTGGCAAAATCACTAACCGCAGGATAGTGGATTAGCATTAATTTTGAGCCCTGTATTTGTGGGGATTGTCTTTCTACAAAATTCATGTTCATACAGAGCATATTTGTTTACCTGTATGTTTGGATGAAGGGGGCAGGTACATAGGTCTATCCCACCACACCACCCAATCTGCACCATATCCGATACCACTGATCAGGGATAAATCAAAACACATGGTTATTGAGAGGAAAATGTAGTTTGGGGGAACTAATTTTAATTATGCAATACTTACCCATCACTATTACATAGCTTATTACTTTTTCGTGACGAAAAATCTCGTCCGTTCGATGTGAATACATCCTCTCACAGAGTGGAGAATTGTCAATAAGACATGGCACACTCGTGCACCTCTTTGCGCCTGCACGAACATTCATCTTTTTCACAGACGACATTACGCCAGGACATCAGAGTGGGGTGGGAGGAGGGCATTCGGTAATAGTGATGGGTAAGTATTGCATAATTATTAAAATTAGTTTTACCTCCCCCAAAAAAACTACATTTAAATAGCAGCAATACAATACCCTATAACTATTATGTAGCTGAATTTGTCAGTTAGGCGGGTAGGCTGATGTGTTAAACTGATCAAAAAGAGAAAAATGGCAAGTGCTCAACATTTGAGGGAGAGATCCACTTTACAAATTGTTGGAGGGACTCTGGGCAACATGTTGTGTCTCAACTATGGGTCCCAAGAGAAAATACTTGCACTAATGAGAGAAGGTAGAGAAGGTTGTATGGGATCGCCAAAATGCTGCCTTCATGATGTCCTCCAAGGAAGAGTGATTTAGATAGGCCCATGAGGCAGCGAAGGCTCGAACCTCATGGGCTTGATGTTTCATAAAAGAGAGGTCTCTATTGGGAAGGGACTAGTAAGCTCTTTTGATTGAGGCAACAATCCACTGTGATAGTGGAGGCAGAATATCAACAAAGCCATTAAGAGGAAGGAAAAGACATTTCCTACCCTTTCTTTTCCCTTTTGAAGCATTTAGATAGAAATGTAGTGCCCTAACTGGGCATAAAAACCTATCTTAATCATCTCCAGTACAGATTCGACTGAGACTGGGAATCTTATAGGTGATGGGGCAACCACAGGTAACAATTTTTTTTTTTTTGTTGCTAAAATCCTGGCTGACAAAGGAGGGAAATGGATTCATAATTGTCATTAAACCGGAGGCAGCTAGTGTCAACAGACAATGCATGAATCTCGATGCATCTTCTTGCAGATGCCAAAGCAAGTAAAAACAAAGTCTTGAGTGTGAGGTCCTGAAAGGAAGCCTTGCTCAAAGGTTCATAGGGGTTTTTGGTTAAGGACCATAAACACAAGATAGATTCAATCTGGGCATAAGAGAGCGGGAGACAGGTCTCTTCAGCTCAAAATACTTAATGAGATCAGCAAGGTGCGAATCTGAACCGATAGCAGAGCCCTGACAGAATTTAGGTGTGTTAGAAATGGCAGCTCTATAGCCCTTGATAGTTGATACTGAACATCTTTTCTTTTCTCAAATGGAGCAAAAAGGAAATCAGTAACTGAAGTTACAGAGGAACAGCTAGGATCAGCATGTTTCCAGCTGCACAAATCACAGAAGATTCTCCACCTGGCATCATAGACCATGGATGATGAATCTCTCCTGGCCTGAATGATGCAACTGGCAACCCAGCCCGAACACTTGTTCTGACGGATAGATCACCTGAGATGAGCCAAGCGTGAAGGTGGAGAATGTGTGGGTTGTTGTGTAGGAGGGAGCTCCTGTGTTGCAACAGAAGATCACTGAACCATGATTGTTGGGGCCATAATGAGGCTATGAGAATGATATAAGCAGTGGAAGTTCTGACTGGCAGAACTTGAGGTAGCAGTCGGAACGGTGGGAAGCGTGCGTGAGCAGAAAATCCAACTGGAAGCTGAATGCATCCACTGCCCAAGCTCTCTGGTCCGGGACTGGCGAAACACAAAAGGGAAGTCTGTTGTTGAGCCTGGTCGCAAACAAGTCCACAAGGGGCTTCCCCATAGTGAGAAAAAGGATTCTGTTACGTAGCAGTGAAGAGTCCATTCCATCAGGACTGTTTTGCGTGACCTGGACAGACTGTTCAATAAAACGTTCTTCTTCCCTCGAATCTGGCAAACTCGGAGGGTAATGTTCTCCAAGGTGGCCCAGCAGAGGAGGTTCCAGACTTCCACACTGGAGAAGGGGTGTGTGTGCCTCCTTAACGTCGGACAGATGCTATGACGGACGTGTTGTCGGAGGAGGCCATGACACTTTGAGCCCTTACTATGACGATGAACTGTTGCAATGCTAGAAATATGGCTTTCATTTCTAGGTTGTTATGTGGAGGGAGTCCCGAGTCCAATGACCCTGCAGAATTACATCCACTGGCTCTAGGTGAGCGCTCCAACCAAAATCAGACGCAATGGCGAACAGATAGGAATGCGGCTCAGGCACATGCATGGGGACCCTGGTCAGGAATCTGTTCTAATTCATCCACCAGCACAATGGCAATCAAAGTTTGGTCCAATTGAAATTAAAGCTGATAGAGAATCCCTGTGTGGTTCCCACCTTGCGAGAAGGAGAAACTGTAGAGGGCGCATTTATGCGAGACGTCCTAAGGGAACCAGATCTGCAGCAGCATTCAAGGTTCCCAATAGGGATAGGTAAATATCAAGCAGACAACAATGTTTTTGCTCACAGTGCCTCTAGAAGTGCCAGGATTTGATCTATGTGATCCGGTGGAACCCGGACTAAGTTCTGGTTCACGAGGAAGTTCATTCCTACGTAAACTTAGATGGCATGAGTTCTGACTTCTCAAGGTTTGGTAAAAAAACCAAGCGAGTTACTGTGGACCAACAACGGAACAGATCCTTATGGAGG
Organism: Margaritifera margaritifera; assembly: GCA_029931535.1. Taxonomy (NCBI): domain Eukaryota; kingdom Metazoa; phylum Mollusca; class Bivalvia; order Unionida; family Margaritiferidae; genus Margaritifera; species Margaritifera margaritifera. The sequence continues at coordinate 1,136,167 of JAQPZY010001467.1, read as the reverse complement.
GACTGAACCTGAACATTGTGGATCAGCTAGTCATTCAAGTACTGGGGAATCGGGGTTCCCAGTAATCGGAGATAGGACACTACGACACCCATAACTTGGGTGAAGACTCTGGGTGTGGAAGTGATTCTGAATGGCAGGACCCAGAATTGAAAGACTTCCTGGTCCAAGCAAACCAAGAGGTATTTCCACCGATTTAACAGGGGGAAATTGATAATAATACGAAATTTCCTGCTTTTCTTGGTGACCAGGAAGAACTGGGAGTAGAATGCGGGAGACTGATCGTTCAGGACCCTCTTGACTGCCCCTTTCTGTAAAAGAGTGTGCACCTCTTCCTTTAATTTCACCAAATTGGACTGGTGAAAGAACATCGGGGTCCTTGATAGAGGTTGTTCCCGAAATTGAAGTCGGTAACCCTCGCCTACAATAGAAAGGACCCACCCATTATCCATGGTACTTGACCAAGCCTTTGAAAATAGACCTAGACAAGCACCTACAGGGACATTAGAAGAGGAATGCATGGCAGAGAGGGTGTGAGTCCCTAGGGCCACCCCCCACCCCCACTGTCCTTGGGATAGGAAGGTGGGTTGGAGAAGTTCCTACAGAGGACCTGACTGATGAGGAGGAGGTCTCATTTGAGCTTATGCATTGGACTGGGGCTGCATCTGTTTGAAGAATTTAATGGGTGGCCCCTGGGAGCGATTCACCTTAATGTGCTTTCTGGCTGATTGTGATGGGCCAGGTGCAGTTGTGAAGGATCTATGTTGATGATCCTTCAAATCTTGTGAAGCCACAGTGGGGATGAGTCCTCTGAAGAGGCTCTCGGCTCCCAATGGAGCAGCTTTTGGAATGTCTTTACTATGGCTAAGTAAGACCTTCAAAGAGTAACATCACAGCGGATGTGTTAGAAGTTCCACTGATAAAGCCATTGCGACAAAGTGAATTCTGGGATGTCTTGGCCACTGCTTCCAGCACGCATTGTAATGCAGCTGGGTTCAGAGCGGCCTCCTTCAGCATACTAAACAAAGTATCCAAGAAGAGGTTGATTGTTTTAATAGGAAGGCATGCCCAGGCTTCGGTTATAATACCCACTTGAGACGCATCTGCATCCAACTGGGGAGGCTTAATGGGTCACTTCGGGAATGTACCCGGTAACTAGAGGCAGAGACCAAGGTCCCAAAGTAGAGGGAGGGACAGACCACCCTCTATGCCGTCTAGTGCAGGCTTGTCCTGTGGAGAACCTCAATCATTGAGGAATGTGAAAGGAGCAGGAGATCTGGCTGTGGTTGGGTCCTGGAGATCTATTGAAACTGGAAAAGATCTTCTTGGGCTGTGCGTAAGATGGCTTTGGGCACAAGTTACAGCATTATCAAAAGACCAGATCTCCTTCGATTCATCCAAGTGAGAGGAGCTGGTGGGCCTGATAGAAGGCAACAAATGAACTGTTTCTACCTCGAACTCACTAGAGTCGATGAGGGTAGATAACGCATCATCATCTAGAACACTCCAAGCAGGAGAGTGGCTGAACATCACTATGTCCTTCAGAGACAGTGACATAGGTGCACTCTGCGCCATTTCCCGTACTTGTTCATCATGGTAAGTAGGGGCTCTATGTGTTCTAGACGTTCCAGGATAAAGACGAGACCAATTGTCTTTCATGGATGATGCTATGCCTCCGCCTTACTGGTGAATGCCACCTGGTGAGGAGGTGATGGTGGGACACGAGCCGCTGCATCTACTCTGGGCCCCACATCCCATACGGATTCATTGGGATAATAGGAAAGGGGGGATACCAATCCGATCCCCTTCCCTAGTCTGGACCCTCTGGACAGACTCCTAATCCTGTACAGAGAATGATGGTAGAGTGGGGAGAGGTGGTCTCAGTCCGATATCTATCCCTGTACCATGAGGCCACTGGGTGATGACCGGTGTAAGGTCGGTGACTGGTACGAGATGACCAGCGGCCTGTGACGATGTAACCGGCCATCATACATTGACAGTCATTTTGACTGGTCAATGCCCGGTGACCGAACTGGTCACTGGTCAATGACCGATCAGGCGGCATAGACATGTCAGAACCTAGTTCGTCTTCATCACTAAACAAGGTGAGGTGCTTCTCCTCCCATTCGAGAGGGTGTGACACGCTACCCCGGAAGTGTTGGGTGCGGTGCAGCTCCTCCCTCTCTGGAGGGTGCGACATGCTACCCTGAGACGAGCGGTGCACTTCCTTCCTCTGCGGAAGGCAGCATCCTGGTACTATGAATGTGAGGTGTGTTCGACTTCTCCTCCCTTCTGGGGGGAGGAGATATACTCCTCAAACATTCACTCCCTCCTGCAGGAGAGGCCTTACCTGACGAGCGGTGCACTTCCTTCCTTGCTGAAGGCAGCATCACGCTACTGTGAACGTGAGGGGTGTTCAACTTCCCCCTTTCGGGGTGAGGCAATCTACTCCTCGAACATTCACTCCCTCCTCAGGAGGAGCCTTACCTGTCTCCGGAGAGATTGGTCCCATTGGCTCCTGGGACCACGGAGTGTTCTTCTGAGCTATAGAACTAGTCTTCTCACAATGTGTTCCTGCCTGAGACTATGTAAGAGAAAAATCTGAAAATTCAGACGATGAGGTGGATTGATGTTTCTTCCGCCCTCTATACATACGTCTGGAATTGGCTAGACTCCAGATTTCATTAGCCCATTTTGTGCAAAAGGTACAACAATTCTTATGTGTACACTTGAACATGTGAGGCAGTCTGGGTGCGTGTCCCAAGGGCCCTTCTTGTGGCTACACTTCCTACAGACTGTCCCAACATTGTTCTCTGAAATAAATGTTATCTGAAAGAGAACAATAATAATAATAATATTGTATTATTTCTTCATACGTAAAACTCACCTGTCAGTATGTACTGGGTGCTATATACACCCCAGTGTATTCGCACAAGGTAACCAATTGATCCCTGAATTAAGAAGTTATCTGAAGGAGAACAATAATAATGATAACAATATTGTATTTTTTCCACAGGTGAAAACTCACTCGCTTGTATATACCGCATGCTATCTACACACCAGTTCATCTGACCTGTTTGCATACACTGCGTGCTAAATGCACCCCAGTGAATGTTCAAAGGTAAACATTGTTATATACATTCCACACCTCATCGCACCTGTGTTTAATAAGGATTAGACGTTCAGTTGTTTAAAACTTTTATTGCTCTCTAGCGGCAATTCAGATGCACACAATAACAATGTGAGATGTCACGCATGGTATTTAAATACAATGGTGAATTAAAAATTAGAAAAAACACCGAATTGATGTTGGATAAATTACTTTATTAAGGAAATTATGAATTCCTGCTTCTTAATTGCGGTCGGGCCTATGATACATTATAACTAACACACAAGACTTACCCATGAACCAATTGTATTTTGAGAACTAAGAGATGATGTACCCTAACCCCTAAAGGCTAGATACAATGTGGTAACCCAAGAAGACCTTTCCAGAACACAATACTGAAAAGAGCAGGGGCTACCGGCCTAAAAACAGAAGACGAGACAGATGAATGTAATACTAGATGAAATAAAGCTGAAAGGAGAACCAAACATGGTTTATACTCGCAACAAGCAAATTTTTCTCTGGTCACGTTATGAACGACACAACCATTTAACATGGTGTCCTTGAAAAAGATGAATGTTTGTGCAGGCGCAGAGAGGTGCATGAGTGTGCCGTGTCTTATTGACAATTCTCCACTCTATGGGAAAAAGTAATAAGCTACGTAATAATGATAGGGTATTGTATTGCTGCTATTAAAAGAAGGATTTCAAGTGTCATGTCTCATCGATCCCTGATAGTTGGACACTACAAAATCTATTGCTCTCAAATCAGTTCTGAATCATTGGCTACTGGCTAACATCCCTTCCATTTGTTAACATATCACTGGGCTCTCAGGGACCCAAGCTTCCGTGTCAAATACGCATATAATTTTCAGTGTAATGCGTCCAAGTGATGCACATCATTTTTCCTGTGCCAATACCCTTTTTATATTTTTGGTCAGCCATGGCCAATCTTTGGAATAGCAAATGGCTAGACTTCAGTTAACAGGCATGATGCCACTGTGACTAATTAACAGTTAATCCTTTCTGGATGTGACTTCAAAGAAACCGATGTTCTATCGAGTGTGCATTTAAGCACCTGCGATTGTTTTGCAAATAAACGATGCCCTTTTTTGTTTTAACAGTTTTTAAATAGGTGATGACACATATATAAATCATGATAGTAATCAAAGCTTTCTCAGCATTTGAGTTGGAGAATATTGTCAAATCATCAATATGCCATAATAATAACAATAACTGCTACTTCAGTACATATGATTTAGACTATGGCACTATAGTGCAGAAATTTACTATGACTCATTAGAAATAACTCAGCAGAATCTGCTTTCATTTTTCAGGAAGTGAACTTGCAATGAAAATTACACTAATGCTAACAAAAGGCAAAAAATTAAACAAAAGTGAGAGCTCAAGTGAAGACAACAATGAGAACTCTAACTTGGAATGTATATTTAATGCTTACTCCTCCTCAGCTTGGAGGAGTATTAAGCAGCCTTAAAAACCCAGCCACAGTAAAACAAACTTCTTTGCAGGCTGAGCGTGGTTGTTTTGTCATTGCCACTTCTAATGCAGATACAGAGAGTACATTCTCCATTCTTCACAAAACGCAAAGTGATTCAAGGAGAATCTGGACCAGAAAACTACTGAGAGCCTGTTTAGTGTGAAACTTAATAATCACAGTGAATGGCATTAGTGGTCACCAGTCAGAAAGCTAAAAATGCTTGTGGATTTTATTTTTTTAAATCTTTGCAGTGAACTATGAGATATACAACTCTTCTTTATTCATTTAATTGACAATACACTGACTGGTATTCATTACAATCTGATTTATGTTCAAAAGTTGCCGCTTTATTATAGAAGGAAGAGAATACACAACATGGAAAAAAAATCCACTTGTTTTCTTTTCAATCCCCTTAAAACATGTACAATTTATGCCAATAAAAAATCTACTGGTTTAGAAGCCAATCTACTATCAAAATGTGTAAATCTACTCGTTTGATTTTCTGGTTCTGTCACATGTATGTTAGTGTAAAAAATGATGACTGCAAAGCAGCACAGTTCCATACAATGAAACAGTAAATAAATTAATCAGAATAATGGAGGAGCATTCTGTACCTGATGACATCAATAACCAGAATACAGTGCTCAAAAAATCTGACAGCCCAACATCTGGTACCCCTCTAATTTCAGATCAGGCCCCTCTGGTATTCTAAGTGAAGTGCCCATTGGGCTTCTCGAAAAAAAATCTAATTTGCCTGAGAAAACTTTGATCGAACTGACGAAATGTGGAATTTTATTTTAAAGTTGTTGAAAGACTAGTACATTTTTTATATTTATCCCCATGTAGGCCCCTTACCCTTATGAAGATCATTTACTTATTGTACTTCTATCAAAAGCTGTAAACTTTGCATACAAAGTGAAGCATGTGACCTATGAATGGGAAATAGACTGCCTGGGTTACTTATAATTAGTGCTCACTTGGCTTTAACATACACGTGACTCTACCAGCGGTAGGACAAAAATACAGTTTTTAAGGCCATCTACCATACATACCATTTTATAGTTGAAATCTACCGCTTTTGAAAATTAAGTTTTTTTAAAAAAAATTTAAACAAGAAAGAAAAAAAAAATAAACAGCATTTTTACGCGTTCTATCCACACATTACAGCAACCATAGTAATATGGTTGTATGTTGAGTTTAGGCCATATGCAGGATGTTTTTTTTTTGAGATAATAAAAGGATCAAAGGTGCTCCATCAAGGTTTTTGAATATTTTATTAAAATCGGCTGTCCTTTGGCAGAGGTGAGATAAAAGGAAAGACCGACCAAAAATGATTTTGGCATGGACACTTGAGTAAGTAATGCAGCACTGGTTAAAAATATTAGGCGGCACCTATCAACAACATCAAAAATGTAAAGAGAAACTGTATAGAGCAAGACACATTTCAGATGCTAATGAATATCAACACTGCTGATCCAATGAGTAAGGAGGACATTGATAGAGCAATTGGGCAATGGTTGAAATCAGAACCTGGAAGAAAACATTGCTTTATATCAAATATTTTGAGATTTAAATAAACACACAAGTCAATTTAATATGATTTTGTTTATTTCTTTTCATATTTAAGGTACAGCAAATGCAACATTCTGTGACAAATAATAGTAAAAAGAAATAGGTCTCTTTTGGGTACATGGAATTTGAGTCAGGGCTTGTGGAATTTGAGTCGGGGCTTGTGAATTTTGTAAAGTCACCAATCCTGGGCTTGTGTCTGAAAAAAATATTTTTGAGCACTGCAGAATGCCATGTATGTATATATTTTTTAAGTCAACTAACAGGAGAAAAGTGAGAAAAAAAAAGATTTAAAAAACCAGTTTGCAGATGGTAGAGTGCATTATGATATACACATTTTTTGGACAATTAATGAAAAATAGTTCCTATCCAATGTGGTCTTATGAGGCTGAGAATTGAATCCAGATACATGTATGTAATAAAATAACGATCTACTTTTACATTTTCTTTTCTATCCTTTTGAAAGTGAGGGAATCGTGAGTTTTTGCCCGAGAACTCTCAGAAGTAGGCTGGGGACTCCGGAGTTCCATGAGTGAAAAGTCTAGGACTCCTCATCCTGAAACTCTCGTAAGAGCCCTGATATCCCTTAACATGTTACATGGAGGGAAATACGGTACTGTGTACAGTACAGTAACGATACAGTACCTAAACCCGTTTCCAACTTATTATGCTGTAGATTCAAACAGATAAAGCCTGTTTACTTACGTTTTCCTTTCTCTGGACAATTCTTTCAAACGAAGAATTCATGCTAAATCACTTTCTTCGAGTGCTCTGTCATAATTGTCAAGAGCTTTTCAACGAAATGAAAAGTTAAATCGACTCAAAACTTTAACAGGAAATATGCAGGATATATGCTTTTCGTTCGCTAAAGATCTTATAAAGGGAGGTAACCTGACATTATAGGGCGACAAACTTGAAAAAATGGCACAATTTGGAATCCGTATCTGTTTAGCTCTTTCTCGAGAAATTGCAAGACCATACGAAGCGATATAAATAGACCTGCGCATACGGGTCAGTTCCCTGAGTGCGTTGACATTGAAGAATGTTGACAGGGAGAGTTTTAAAACATTTTACAGTGACAAATATATTGACAATCAAAACTACGAATAAATCTGTGACTTGGAGTTATGTGAATAGTGTATTTAATATACTTGATGTAAAAATATGAACAGCCTTTAATTTTAAGTATTAATTAGAAGGCAAAGCTGTAGAAATTAAAGCACATGGTAACTTGATTTTTTAACTCTCATTAGTCTTAAGTGAATTTTATGATATGTTGAGAAACTGGATCCTGAGAAATTACTTACAAGTAGTATAATTATCACTGTGATAAATGACTATTATCATGAAATTTATATCATTATTGTTAAGTGTATAAGCAATGCATTAAAGTTATATTTTAATTTAATGAAGAAAAAAAATTAAACAAATTGGTAAGATACACTTACGAATTATGAAGACAATGCCTTCTATTCCTAACTTTTATATGAACATGATACATATGTTGATATTTGTATCTGGAAACCATATCAATGTCTTGTTAAAACAGATATGATCAAAACTTGGAAAACTTGTTTTTTAGTTACATATTGAAACAAGTTTGTATAAAATTCATTTTGACTTAGACATATAAACAATAAGAATGTTTGCAGATCATTTGGGATACTACTAAAAACACATAATATAATTTAGATAAAAATATTTAAGATATTACCCATGAATGGATGTATTTACATGCCTGAAATACTCTTCTTTAGTTTTTAATGAACATTATATTTAAGATTTCACTCAGAAAGCTTGAAACTGGTTGAAATATAATATTCTAAATTTTTTACCAGCTATATTATTAATCTTTTTTTTCTTCATGTATGTGAATTTATATGGACACTTGTTCTTTCTGCAAACAGTTTATGACCTGTTGAAACATCTTGTCAAAAACATTGCTCCTATTTGTATAATCATCAAAATGCTCTTGCATTATAATTTTACAAATTAAGTATAAAATTGTGGAACTAATTTCATAATTTCTTTTCTTTGTACAACATTGGGCCTTTATTAACTTACCATTATTTTGACAGAGCGGAGAATGCATGTCTTAGATAGTTATGTTTATTATTCGTGAAAGTCTTTCATGTTGATACTAATTTAATGTAACATTTAAGAAATAAAAAGAGGTAAAACATAAAATATAAAGTAAAAGGAATAATTGGAAAGAATACTGACAATAAGAGGAATGACGATACCACTCCCATGAAAATTAATTACACTTTGTCATTTGTTACTGTAAGCCTTTTTTCCACTACTAATTTGATATCATAGATATTGTTACATTAAGCATATTCATATTACCTTGAGATCTTTGCACATTAATTTTCATTTTGGATTTTTGACTATTCCAGGAGAAGATGGGGTTAATACCCATGCGCTGACTTGGCCAAAGGAAGCAGATGTCATGCCTTCATGACTGAAATATGATTCCAAAGGGTAATAGTATCCTTCCCATTAAGACCCTTCCTAGCTTTATAATATTCTTTTTATGCCTACATTTCAAAATATAGCATGCAGGCATCATGCAAAAACTTGGAATAGCCTTTAACAGGGGTGGGTTGGAGGGTGTGGGGAGCGGAGTGGATGATGCCCCAATACTCCCCCCCCCCAATCCTTAGAAAAATGAGTGTGAAACAACTGGAATGTTTTCTAGAGTAAGTTTTCTTTACAGTTAGATGGTTAAAATTATGCCCTGGAAACTCTTAAAATGCAGGAAGTTCCAGGAGATTTGCCCCTGGGGTCCCACCAGGGGTCCCATCCCATGGAATACTAGCCTACTTGTTTATGCTCCCCCTAAACCATATTCCTGGATCCGCACCTGTTTATAACTGAAGTATGGCTTCACAAGGAATCAGTATCTATTTCATTTAGACCTTTCCAAGCCACAGAATATTTTTTCAGGCCTACATTTCAAAATATAGCATGCAGGCATGATGCAACAACTTGGAATAACCATCATTACAGTGAAATATGACTCCACGGGGCTTTAGTAACAATCCCTTTAGACCTTCTCCTACCTTGAAAATATTCTTCTTTTTAGGTCTAAATTCTGACATAAATGGCATGCAGACATCAGGTAACACCTTTAATGGCCTTCATTATTGTGAAATATTGCTCCATGGGATGATAATAACAGTTTATGTAGACCTTTCCTACCTTAAAAAATTTCCTTTTAGAACTAAATGATTAAATCTAATGCAGCTGAAGAAAGAAATAAAGAAACATACACACACACAAACTGTGAAATATGGCGAGCTATAGAGCAATGATAATTGTCACTTTAGACCATTCCTACCCTCAAAATATTATCATTAGGCAAACATTTGGAGAAATTGCATGCAAGCACAATGCAACAACTTATTTTCCTATCTAATAAAGTAATTATTAAAAAATCACTCTGTGCAACATTCTTAAACAAAATATTTTCATTCAGCAATTTCCATCAGCATTCAGGGAACCACACTTTTTTATAGATATAATATACTGCAAAAATTATATGAATGGTTAAATATGGCTAATGCAACAAAATAAATAAAGAAAGAAAGAATAATAAATAAATATATTTAAATTTAAATATATTTAAATGTTAAAAATATTTAATTATTAAAGTATGTTTAAAAACATATTTACTCCAAAATATTTATTTAGAGTATATTTAGTGAGCTGAAGATCAAATTAATTGCCTGAAACAAATGTTTAAATATATCAGACATTAAGTAATAAAAGGAGATTAAATAAATGATTAAATAAATAATGAAACAAGTTTAACTATCTTTGAAAACAAATATAAAATAAGTACATAGTTTAACTATCTTTGAAAACAAATATAAAATAAGTACATAGTTTTAACTATCTTTGAAAACAAATATAAAATAAGTACATAGTTTTAACTATCTTTGAAAACAAATATAAAATAAGTACATAGTTTTAACTATCTTTGAAAACAAATATAAAATAAGTACATAGTTTTAAAACTATCTTTGAAAACAAATATAAAATAAGTACATAGTTTTAACTATCTTTGAAAACAAATATAAAATAAGTACATAGTTTTAAAACTATCTTTGAAAACAAATATAAAATAAGTAGATACTTGAGATAAATAGCAAGTTTTAACATTATGAATTGAATATTGTTTTGAAAGTAAATGCTTCTTTCTTCTTTATTTGGTTATTTCCATGATGGCTAAGTGGTTCAGGTTAAGCTATTCTAATTGTTTCCTATAGACAATTTTAAAAGACTCACGCTACTATTTCAACTTCCATAGTAAACCTATGGAAACACCATGATATTAAAAATTCAATATCTTTAAATTTCTAAATGTCATTATCAAACATATAATTTTCAGTATAGACCCATCCTTGATGCAAGCTTCTATGTAGAGAAAACCATATGAGCTGCAGTTTTTTTGCTTTGTTATCTACATGTGTTTTCAATTCTGCACCTAAAGAATCAGGTTGTGATTTCAGTAATGAGTGTTCTGTAAAAGGACTGAAATGCCATCAATAGAACATTGTCTGTATTTTTTCAGTTACAAATAGGATAAGCTCTCAAAAGATTCTTTTTATATAAAAGTTTTCTTTTCATTATCAATCAAACCCATAGATACTCTGTTTTATGTTCACCCATTTCTAGACAAGTGCCCATGTTTCCATATAATTAGTACTGTGAGTCCTAATGGCATGTCTGCACTTAGACAGCTGCTAAATAATATTTAGAAAAGTTTCTTTGCCCTATTGCTTAATATAAACTTAAAGTACACAGCAAAAACACACTGAGAATCATGACAATGTGTAAGATATTAGATTTCACCTTCAAAAGGGACAAACGATTGTCCACGAGATGGCCTAAAAAAAAATTGCAAAACAAAGTCACTGCTCGATATATATAATTTAATTTTGCAATGTCAACATTTTCATGCTTCTAATATTATAAATTAATATTGTGCAAGGCATACATTGTAAGATTACATCAATTAAAATCTCTAAAGAAGCTTTCTGATAAAGTTTGAGTTTGAAACACACCGAAAACCACAAGATGCAATATCTCCAGAAAAGAGCACATTGTACCACAATCTGGAAGTTGTTGGACACAATTTCTCAAGAAATTTCTTATTCAAAATTGTCGTCCAACACCAAAAACCCTCAGTAGGAACATCACTTGACCATTTCCATGAAGTTAAGAAATTACCTCGGAAGTAGTTGTAGGAAAACACATACATTTGATGAGTTTTGGTGATTTGCCTTTGGCTGAGTGCACCACTAATGTTACAACAGAATAGGACATCTTTGTTCTGATTGTGACATTGTCTCCTTCCTCCACCATCGTCAATCAGGACATACTTGGCCTTTTCTGTCAAGTTGAGAAAGATACCTCAGATGTAATTTGGCACCACTGAGAACTATGTATCAAACAATTTTTGTGCACATGGCATAATATGGTGGCAGAAAGAGACAAAGTCTTGAGAAAAGATATTTACCCATATGAATATATGGATAGCATTGAAATGATTAATGAAAAAGGTATACCACTCAGAGAAATGTTTCACTTAATGATTCAAACATAATTATTGACGATTACTGGTATGTACATGATGTGATTTCATCTCAAATTTAAAATTTGAGATGTGCAAAGACTTTTTGTTCAATCACAAGGAAAATTATAACGAGATGATTCGGGTCATTATAATTTTGAGTTCTATAGCATCAAAATGAACAAAGTTGCTTTTTCATCTTACAATTTTAAAAGTTATTAAGTGGATAATATAAACACTTTACCACATGGTTTCATCAGTACTCTGTAGTAAAAAGGATACACAGGTCCATGAAAAGTTTATCTCTCATTTTGTTTCAGAATATCTACAATTTCTACTTTCCTTTCATATGGAATAACATGGTTTTATTCAAACACTGTTTTCATTTCTTTTTTGTCCTTGCTGTCGAAGACAACCAAAAAGAGGCATATTTTCTCTAAAATCTTTGATTACAAAGTTGTACTTTTGCACAATAACCCATTCTAATATTTAAAAATGTCTACCACTTAAAGCTAGACTAGTTAGGTTAAGTGATTTCTTTTTTACATCATCAAGATTCACACAATCATCAGTTACAAGCAAAGTATTTGTACCGTGATACATATCATTCAATAACTCAAACCACTTATATAATTTATTTTCAGATCTATCACAATCACGTTTTCATCTTTGAATAACCACTTTCTCTCACAAGTCTTGTTGCACATAAATGATAGAGAGATGATAAAGATGTAATTAAAAAAGTTTTTGTATTCAATCTCTATTGGATTTAGTGCAAACGATATTTTCCAACAATTAGTCATTCAACAAATTATCATGTTATGAGGTTCTTTCAGATACATTAATCTGTAAGTACAAGTGACGCTATTTATTGATGCTTAAAACAAATAACTTGATCCGATTGTTTTGGGTGTTTACCTGAGCATCATACATGAAATAAATATACATTTTGTGAGCATCTACATTTTCTTTTTATTGATCTGAAACTGGATACCTTGTTGTATGTTGGCTAATTTAAGACCACAACCATGCATTCTAAACTTCTCAAGTCAACTCAGATGCAATGATTGTCCGTGTTAAAATTGTTAACATGTTACCAAATTCTGTGTGTTTTGTTGTTCATAAAAGAATCACTTAGTGGCTTCTGTAAACTGTTGTCCGAATTTGAAACACTGAAAAAAAAACATGTTTGGCAGTCCTTCTGTAGTCACCAATATTCTTTTAATTGCTGCATGGTAAAACATTTTAGGATCTTCTTCTCCACTATTTTTGCACAGCATAAAAGCACCCTTTTAATTCAACCTTATTTGTTCAAGGTTTGTTAAAGCTGTATTGGCTACTGTGTCAATTATTCTATCCATAGTGATGCAGTCTTAGATGAAAGCAATTCCATTTCTGTACTTACTTATCATTAATCAATTGCACAATTGATTGGGGATGGGGGTATTCATATCAAACTCTAGGCAAATGTTTTGCTGTTTATAATACTACTTTTGGTACGAAGAGGCTCTGTTGTCTCCGCCTTCTATCACTTCAAAGTCTTTGGCAAGTGTAATGTTAAATCTGAAATCCCAAGAAGAACAAGCATACAGTGTGCATTGATCAGTTAGTATATGAAAGTCAAGTGGTATTCTAAACCTTTTTTCCATACACCAAAAGCTGTAGAGCCTCAGTACCGGTATTTTGTGCATTAACTGGTCCTGATATCAACTTTCTCAATTTATCATTTATGGTACCTTGTTCAGTCATGTTTGTTCGAATAGAAATAGGCAACCACAAAGCTTTGCATGTCATTTAAATGGTATAGTCATTTAGGATGAAAATATGATCGCTTCTGTATGACATGGTGATGTGTTTTACAAGCATTCTTCCCAAAATGTTTACCACTGCATTGTTACCATCCCATTTCACAATCATATCAAATGACACAAAGAAACCACCAGGTCCAATCAGTATATTTGGAGTTAGCTTTGGTTTTGCTATTTGTTCGGGTTTAATGCTGCTTGCGGTATATTTGACACAATGATGTGTTGAGGTGTTTAACTCTTTGCGGTATGTTTTGTGTTCGTTAGGAGTGATGTATTTACTGTATGTCAACATGTTACTATTTATCTAGCAAAAGTACTAAAAGCCTGTGCCTGTAAAAACAGATCTAAAAATGCGAAAATGACATAAAGGAAAGATATAGAAGATCAAAAGAAAAAAGTTGAATCATTCAACATGGCAAGCTTCATCATTGAGTAGATTTTTTAGCAGTATCGTATAATCTATTTTCCATATTAAACTTCATTGCAAAATGTAAAGGGACTCCCGTAGCTGTCACTGTTGTAACAAGTGTGGTTAGAGGCACAAATGCATCAGCAAAATCTAACCACTATTTTTTCTATTATTTACCAAGCATTTTTGTTTTCAACATTTTTTAAAAATATTTTCTCTTTATTCTCATTTGGTCTTTTGAAATCTGTATGTTTGAAAGTTATCAAACCAGCACTCATTGCAGGCAGAGGCATACCTTGTTTAAATGACAAACAGCCTATGAAGTATCTAATTTAGTTTGATGTCCTGTAGTCATGTTTCATTTCAATTTGTACACTGTCCAAGTTGTCAATTGGAAGAAATTTGACAAATTATTCAATGCCACAGTGTAAATTACGACATTTGACAATGATTTGGAAATGTTACCAACTCTAGCATTTACAAATATTTCATGTCTTCTTGATTTTTTAGAATTCCTTTTCAGTCAGGTTTTTACAGATTATCTCTTTTCAACTTTGGAGATACTACGTAATTCTTATGTTTATATTCTATAAATCCCATATCTTTTTCTAACTTTGACGTATCCATTTCTTCGCTGTTTAAATCAATGAAAAAAATGTCCGAGAGTGCGAGAGTGATGACGAATATAAAATAAAAGAGCATGAAAATCATGGAGACTATACCAGAAATGACTATGAATATATCATTTGAAAATATTTAAACATATTTAGATGAACTGAACCTGTCAACAGAAGGTTTTACAACTCCTCAGCAATCTACACTTGCCAACATTTTACTTTGAAGAAAGTAATACTATGTAAATGGTAAATAGCACAAAATTTGCTCGATGCAAAATACCAAAATCTCAAAGAAGGAAACTGCAGCATCCTTTAATTTGTCTTTAAACTAAAAAGGAAATAAAATGAAATGTAAATGAAGCTAAAGTAAGAATTAATACAATAAAGATACAGGACTTGTCTAATAAACGCTAAAATGAATGTAGATTTTTACCTAAAAGAGTAGAAAGCGATCAAACAGCGTTTGATTGATATGACTGCCTTTTTATTTAAAGAATTTTAACCTCACTTAAGGAAAATAATATGCATGACAAATAAATTTGCTTAATTTATCTATTATACTCAGAATAGTAGATGATAGCAACAGATTTATTAATGTATTAATGTACATTTTTAATGAACAAAAACAAAATAGAAAGTAAAGTTCAAGAAATGTTTGATGAACTACACACAATATTTGGACAGGAAACGTGTAGATACCAAATGCCTTTTTTTGTTTTTTAAAATAATGGTTAAAAAAAAACTTTACACGCAGACAGATTTAGGCCATTAGGAGGAAATTCATACATAGATTTACTCATATGGATACAAGAAAAAAAACCTGCCTTAATGTATAAAAAAGACAATTTTTTCCAATAGAGTAAATTAAATACTGGTGAGGGATCAGCCATATAGGGCACAAAATTATAACTTCAATAAATATAAACACAGGTTTAATACATGTCACGAAACTGAATTTGATATATCTGCAAATGTACATAAACAAATAGATGGTGAGAAGGCGACGGGGCGGGACAGAACATCAGGACTGCGCTTCGCGAGGACTGTGCTTCGGTAGGATTCTTGTCAGGCTTCGCTGTCTTCGCTGGGACTGCTTTGCAGAAATTTATAATGCAGGTTAGAATAACAGAAAGAGAAAGAGACAGTCAAGTAAGATATGTTAATAATATTTAATGAAGATAATTATCATTATTGTTGAATGAAGGATTTATCAAAATTGGTGTCATCTCAGATTAACAAAAAGCATGGCAAAAAGCATTTGTGCAATAAGTGTCAGAATTTTTTAATTCTGAACTAAAGTTAGTAGAATACAAAATATTATGCAATAAAACAGCTAATTCAATAGACATAATGCCAGAAAGGTTCTGTAGTTACATTTAAGAACTACCAAAACCAGCCAAAGGTTCCATTTATTCTATATGGTGATTTTGAAAGTATTATTGAACCGATAAGTATTTGCAAGCTGAACTCAGATACATCATGGACAATGAAAACAGCAAAACACACACCATTAGGATTTTGTCTTGATCTTAAATCAAATCACAACAAATTTGAACCTATAATTCACAGAGGAGCAGACTGTGGAATTAATTTTACAAATATTTACAATCAATTTAAGAACTGTTTATGAGGAACTAAGTCAAGAAATGTTGCTAAAATGAGACTCACTAATAAAGATATTTTTTAAAAAATATTATAATTCCACCAATATATGTTATATCTGTGAAAAGGAGTATAATGACAAAGACAGCAAAGACAATAAGGAACACGACGAAGCCTATTCAATAGTCCCGTACATGTCTGACTCGGGTATATACAAAGCTGTTGATAAAATTTATGACGAAGAATTTAATAACAAAACGGGATTTGCTTCACACAATAACTATAAAGAAAGAAATTATGATCACCTAACTGGAAAATACGCAGGTCTTGAACTGTAATTTAATTTATAAATATCCCAAATATATTCCACTATTTATTCATAATTTATCTGGATATGATTCTCATCTGATTATCAAGGCATTAGTGAAACAAAAAAGACCTAAGTCAAGAAATATCAATAATACCAGGTAATGATGACAAATATATTTCGTTTAGTAAGATTTTATAGTTGATTTTAGAGAAACGGCAATGAGGTTCTCATAAGAAAGTTAAAAAATTAAAAACCAAGTAAAAACAATAAGATTTCTGGATATTTATATAAGATTTCAAGATAGTTATCGGTTTATGGGACAATCACTAGATCAACTTGCTAAAGATCTAAACAATGATATATTTACAGAAACAATAAAACATTTTAACTAATCAGAAGATAACATCAAAGATGGCGAAGAATGCAACCTACAATTTTGAGAAAGATACTTACCCATATGAATGCATGCATTGATTTGAAAGATTTAACGCCTGTGAAGTACCATCAATAGAATCAGGAATGAGCGATGAGGATTACCAGAATGTTAAAGATGCTATGAAATGTTCAGATTAAATTCTCTTGATAATCTTAACGACTACAATTTTAAAAAATAATGTAATTTTAAGTGACATTTTTGAAGAAAGCTGTGTATATGAATAACTGCAAATGAAATCCAGCACATTATTTCAGTGTCCCAGGACTAGCTCACGACGCTAGTTTGAAAGTAACTAATGCAGAAATAGAATTGCTAACAGATTATGATCTGTTTTTAATGATTGAATCAGGAATCAGAGGTGGAATAAGTATGATATCTAACAGATATGCCAATGGAAATCACGAATATAATGTAGGCGAAAGCAGTCCGGGCTTCAGCAGTCCTGATGTCCACGTCCACTGTGAAGGCCAAACAAGAAATGATGAAGAATAGGATACATCAAGTCCAAGGTCATACATTATGTACCATGGAGCCAACATTTTGTCTGACTGGGCCATGTGTCAAGCAATGCCTGTAAGTATATGTCTTGAAGTCATGACCATGCATTTGGAGGAATTTCAGAAGTAGATTTAGAAATACTCAACGTATCTGCACGACTATTTTAAAGATTATCCCCTTGCACCAAAAATCTAATTTCTAAAAAGGATGATTTATCTCCATTACAAAAGAAATTAATTATGATAATAAAAGGGTATACAACCTTGTGCAGAAAAGGTATTATTTATTTCAAAAACAAAGAAAGATATGTTATTTACTATCGTAATTTAAGTTTTACTTTTAACTGGGAATAAAAATAAAAGATATACAGGGCAGTTATTTTGATCAAGAGCCATGGCTAAAACCATACATAGAACTGAGAACATCTTTGACAACAAAAAGCAACTAACGATTTTGAAAAGACATTTTTAAGTTAATGAATAATGCTATTCTCGGAAAACAGACGGAAATGTAAAAAAGAGAACTAACGTAAAATTATGTACTGACGAAAATAAATGTTTTAGACTTCAAAAAGATATTTCATTTGCGAGATAAACAATAATTTATGAAAATATGGTATTAGTTAGTTCAAAGAAGAAGAAAATAAAGTTGATGAAACCAATTTATGGTGACTTTACTTTGCAAGAAGTAAGTAATTTGCCTATGTATGACTTTGGCCACAACAATCTTAAGAACAAATATGGCGATAAAATGAAACATTTAATGACTCACATAAATTCTCTATGCATAGGTGTTGAAACAGATAATTTTTCCAACAATATTAAAGAAATTATAAAGTTTTACGACACAAGCGGTTACAAAAGTGATAACATATATTCTGTTCCATTAGCTAACAAGAAAGCTGGATTATTTAAAGGTGAGATGAATGCCGTACCAATACAATAGTTTTGTTGTATTAGAAATATGCTGTGTGCTGTTAGAAGTGACATAGTTGAAAAATAAGTATGCAGTAGTATTATGAAATCCGCTGTTAAAGAGAACCTAAAATTAGATATGTATAAACATCATTTACTTAACAATACTATAAATCATCAAGAAATTAATTTAATTAGATTCTTCCATTACGAGTTATACAATGTCATAATACATAAGGTTGCTCTTTCACCATATGATGATAAATATTATTAAGTTGATAACCTGAATACTTTACCTTATGGTCACTTTTCCCTTGGAGTCTAACAGCAACTAGGTAATCCCCCCCCCCCATTTGCAATGAAACAGATATTCCAGCCTCATGTAAAGTATATTTCTGTTGTTTCTTTTAACTTTTCAACTAATTCATCTTTAAAAAAGGTTGGTACGACATTATTTTTTATTACAAATGTATTTTTCATAGACTTGTTATCTTTTGAGTAAAAGACTGTTATAAATCTAAATCTTTCGCGAAGATTTATTTATGACAGAGTTATATTTGTGTACTATTCCATAATGCCTTCCACTGAGTGCTAACTTAGTTAGATTGGTGACATCACCTGAATTCGCACAATCGTCTATAAGAAACAAAGTATTAATTTCCTGGTATAGGCAAATAAGTAATTCCGGCCATTTATCTAATTTATCATTAGGATCTATTATAATTACCTTGTCGTCTCTAAAGCCATCTTCTGTTGTAAGTCTTCTTGTGCATAAGGGTCGGGACAGATAATCACAATAAAATCCAATATGTTGTTACATTCTGTTTCCATCTAATCTAGCACAAACTTTGTTTTTCTGCAACTTGTAACGCCACAAAAGATCATATTATGAGATTAATTTAGGTACATTTAGTAGATAGTGATCAGGACTAACCCAAGATATGAACATTTATTACTCTCTGTCCTCTTTCAAGTAATGTGGTATCAATTAGTAAATTAGTAGTTAGTAATCTCTTGAAGAGAAAACATTTAGATGATTGTTCTGAATATTTACATGCGCATCACAAGCAAAATAATTTTTTTTTATGTACACATCTTTTCTTTACTATTTATCTGAAGGCGTATACCCCGCCGCACAGTTTTTTTTCTGCATCTCCTCAATTACGGATCATGTCTTATTCTTTCAGCTTCACTTCCATTAAAGTAACATAATACTATTTATCTGAAGGCGTATGCCCCGCCACACAGTTTTTTCTTTGCATCTCCTCAATTACGGATCATGTCTTATTCTTTCAGCTTCACTTCCATTAAAGTAACATAATATAAACAGATACTTACCTTCTCAAGCGTTAGCAATTATGACTTACATTATTGCTGCCATTTAGTGACGGTAAATTTTTATACTGCTCCCAAGTTCTAAACTTAGATCTAAACAATCAGGAATAATATCTCCAACTCCCTTACTGAAAAATATAAGACATGAAGTTTTCTAAATAATATACCTTTGTTTCTTTTGTTACAACTTTCTTTTCTATTGCTAATTGTAAACGATGATTCAATTATCTCAACTTGTCTCAATCTAAATTTTGTAAATGTCGGCGACTGATTAAAAAGAAGAAAAAAAAAATGAAAAAAAAAAATGACAAATAAATATGTTCATTAATATACGGGAAGACAATAAATGCTATTATTGCCGTATTGGATTCGTTTTATTAATGTTGTATGAGTAGGCCAACGATATAAGATGTTGAATCGTATTTTACAAACCTGGTAAACAAGGATAGAACGTGTCATTTAGCATGGCTAACTTGTCTAGTCAAATACGTCCTTAACAGCATGTGAATTACGTTTTTAATGATCGTAGGCATCATGAATTAAATGAAATTCGTGGACATCAGTCGTTCATTATTTACATCATGTTTGTCATTTAATAAAACCACCTATCCAATAATTTGAGACAGAAAATGCAGCGAGGTCACTTACTCGCACCTGCAATACTAGTATATACACACATGTTCTCTCTCTCTCTTTCTCTCTTTCTCTCTCTCTCTCTCTCTCTCTCTCTCTCTCAAATGACTTGTTGTTCATTTTGTTTAAGTATAATCTTTTTATAGTATCCAATGTGCGATCTTGGGCGTTATTGGATATCTGCTTCTGCAAGTCCCAAGAAAGTGAATCTCTCTCTCTCTCTCTCGTACACGCACGCGCACACACACACACACACACACACACACACACACACACACACACAAACACACAAACACAGACACACGCGACGATCGGGTCGAGTTCAATAGACCTGACAACGCTAACACGACAATAACCGGAAGAGCCAGTTACACGTTACAAATGAAGGCTACCTTCGTGTGTCGAAAAAAATTAGAATTTAAAGGCTGATTCATTCTAAACTGGTCAACAATTGTGGTCAAATTTTGCAGCTGTAATAAATAAAATGAACTCTAACAAATGAGTACATATTATATCTTGACTAGGATTTTAAATTTAATTATTGTGCTATTTCGATGTATTATATGTGTTTTTTTCTCTCAATACATATATCTAATTGAAACACACGGAAAAGCATAAAATTTAACAGTCTCCAACATCTGATGATTTATTGTAAAATATTATTTGAGAGTATCTGAAGCATATTGTAATCTGACTTTTAAATTAGTTGAGTGGACTGCATGCTGGGTGCTTTTCATGTGAGACATCATCTGTATTGGTTAATGAAAGTAACTATTGATGCATGAACGATGTTTGTACTGCTGGCTGTCACTCCAAGGTTACTCAAAACCTGTGGCTTTCACTCAGTAAAATCTGGCTTCTAGGGGAGCAGAATATATGCCAAATAGTCCAACCGGGAAGGCGCCCCGAAGGCTCGACAGATAGTGACGAAGGGGTGATAAGGGTGAGCAGGTGTCGGATGAGGGCGAGGATGCCATTTTCCAAACTCCGCGGCTTGAGTCTCTAGAGACGCTCCACTTTCACTATAAGTATACTTAGTCAAAATGAAAGATTATAATCACTACAAGTGGTTGCTGATTGGGGGAGGTAAGGGAGGAGGAAGGGCGGGAACTGTTTACCGCCAAAAGTCGTAGTTAAGGAATTACTGCAAAATTCATTCAAAAATAGAAAAAGGAAAGCTTTTTGTCTACGCCCTACCGTTTGCGTGGAAAGAACAATCAATCCGAATCCAGGCTCTGCCATCCATGTGGTAGCGATAACGTGCAGCATAAGCTAGTGTATATAGAAAAAAGGTCAGACGACATTATGGGTTCGTATTACAACAGTTGGTGGAGGTCCGACCTCCTATTTAGAGGCACGTCTCACAGGGCGCATACTTACAGAAAAAGGATCAAACAGTTGATAGAGGTTCGATTTATATTTGGAGAGATGTCTCACAGAGTATATACTTATTAATGGCGTATGCACAATGAGCACGTTTATTGCGCAATGAGTTCGAAGCATTGACGGGGTTGGACTCCCGCCCCCTCCCCCCTTACCCCAGGAGACGCACAGCACTGTAGCAGCCCAGGGAGCAACTTGATCGGTTTCTAGGTGGAGCGAGTTTGCAGAGCAGGCCCCGCAGCAGGAAGTTGACCGCTTGGACGCTATTGAAATCGAGGAACCCGAAGTCCCCTTTCAGGTTGACATGGTTGCGCAGCACGCTGCGCCTGTTCCCAAAAACCTAGACCTTAATTGGTAACGTCGTTTTCGTGACGCCGAGGAAGAGTTTGAAGTCGATGGCGCTGCGAACTATTTGTTGTTAGCACGTTTCGCATTGAAGAGTTCGACCCGCTCGGACTTGTCGACCATGACATCATGCTGGGGTACATGATCCGAGGCGATCGCCTGATCTTGAATAACCAAATGACCGCCGTACGCGCAGCCTCTATTTTTGCGGCCTTCCCATGAGAAGAAGGAGGCGTGGACAATATCTGACAAGAATGACCCGGTGGAGACAGAACACCGCAAGGGCGACAAGGCGGTTGAGATTAAGCGTGATACGAAACCTGGACTCCTAACTGGTATTGACAAGCCTTACTATGAAAATGATTACCGGCAGTGGTGCACGACTTCTATCCTATTTGAAGCCGGTCTCCGACAACCTGGCCCTTTTGAGGGATGGTGACCTGGACTTGCGCAGCGTGCGGTAGAACTCTTTGAAAACGCCCTTAGAGTCAAGGTCTTACAGAGGCCCGCCACCAAAAAATTACGGAATGGGAAAGACGAGTTCACGAGACAGGTGCAACCAGCAACGCCGTGGCCGATCTGGAAAATATCTCAAGCGTGCAATTATCTTGAAGGACGTGACATTTATAATAGAGGCAAATATTGCTCGAGGGGGCCGACAATAAAGCTTATAGCCAGGCAAAATAAAATTGCACTTTCGGGGCGCGCGCAGCGTTGAGTATTACGAGGGCGACGTCAGGAACGCCATTCAGCGGATTACGGAAGGCGAGCCAAAGGCAGTTTGGATTCTTGGCGGCGGAACGACCAAAAAATGGACCAGTTTGTGTTGTACGATGGTAGGTGCTTTAGAACCCGGAGAAGCACCTGCATATTATCAAGGCCTGCAGCAAGTACAGACAATCCCAACGAGTTGGCTACCAAAGTATTTAGCGAGGCCTCCGCCAGCTCTAGTGTTGCCCGAGAGCGAAACGCTGGAAGCCCATCCCCGCGTCCATGCTGGAGGACATCCAGAGGGCGGGCGTTAAGTTTAGACATGGTGGTCTCTGGAAAAGAAGAGAAGGCTTCAAGGTGTCTTAGATAGTGAGCCTTGACATGGCATCCCGTTAGCTCAGAAGCTTCTTGTATATGGAGAGTGTGCGTCATACTTTGAACGGTTTGGCCACCCATGCAGCGGAATGACCCGTGTGACTATTAACGGACCACTCGCTCAAAACCTCGCGACGTTAGCGCAGCTGCGCTCTTGGACCTTTGCCCTCGACTGCCACCAGGTCATCCCCGCCTGGCTTGGCCGCCACTTTGGCAAGCCTAAAGAAAACGAGTATGCTCGCAACGACTGACGCTGTGCCCACATCACCATGTTGCAGTTTATGGTTGAGACGGGCGTGCTCACGCACCGTGAGGTCTGGCTGCCGGAGGACAAGTAAATGGGTCAAATTGTTATCGGCAAATTTACAACCGGTAGTGCAAATGGCTGCAAACGCATGACGTGCCCGCTGGTTATCGACCGGGTCGAGCAGGATTTTCTCGTGCGCACCTGCAGCGAGACCGACTACCTAGTCGTGTATGACAAGACGCTACTTGGGAACGTCATTACGAACTGCGACGACTCACAGGCGCAGTAGGCGCACATCTGGGCTTCCATGTTTGGCTACGTGGGCATTAACCTTATCAACATGCTGCAGAGGTTTCCTACAGAGAACGTACGGGATGCAACTGACTTTATTTACATCAAGCTGGAGCACCTGATCCGACTAGATGGCGTTCGAGTTTAATCAAAGGCCAACTCCCTTTTTTCTACGAATGCTCCGCCCTCGTGTGCAAGAAATGTGATGCTAATAGTACGCATTTAGATGACTCCTGGGGGCAGTGCCGCGTTAAGGATGAAAAGCTCCATGTCTCCAGTGACAGCGCAGCCTACATACCAAAGCCCGAGTACTGGACATCAAAACAATAAGTTCCAGTCTCAACAACTCGCAGGGCTGATGATCCGCTGACAACGCACCGTTTTTATATCTCAAGGGTCGAGAAGGCTCTGGTAAGACGACGCGCAATGGCCGTCTTTAGTAAGCACAGCCACTTGTACACCGACTCATTGGCTCTCAAAAGAGATGTGACGTCGGTACGACGGTTGCGATATCCGGGCACAGAGCTACCCCAGCGCAAAAATATCTTTGTTACCGCTTCAAGGACAAACGAGCAAGGGGAGCTTCTTATAAACGACATCGCCTAGGTGACCGTTGTAGCCGCCGAGCGTGCTGTCAGCATATCGTTCCGACAGAGCACAGACTGGCGTTTTGGCTGTGCAATACTGTGTGTATGTGTGTGTAGGAAGGTGTGTGGAAAAGAAGAGAAGGCTTCAAGGTGTCTTAGATAGTGAGCCTTGACATGGCATCCCGTTAGCTCAGAAGCTTCTTGTATATGGAGAGTGTGCGTCATACTTTGAACGGTTTGGCCACCCATGCAGCGGAATGACCCGTGTGACTATTAACGGACCACTCGCTCAAAACCTCGCGACGTTAGCGCAGCTGCGCTCTTGGACCTTTGCCCTCGACTGCCACCAGGTCATCCCCGCCTGGCTTGGCCGCCACTTTGGCAGAGCACAGACTGGCGTTTTGGCTGTGCAATACTGTGTGTATGTGTGTGTAGGAAGGTGTGTGTTTGTGGGGGGGGGAAGTGGGGGGCTTACCATAACAAAAACCGGGCGAGGTATGCATTGTCGATGGCTACCTCCAATGGTCCAAACCCGCGTACTTGGCTGTGTCCAGCGTGGAGTGTCTGTCTCAACTCCAGCGTGTCGCTCGAAGGGGTGGGTGGGGGGCGAGTTTAAACGGCTGCCTACCGAGCAGGAAATCCGCAAGACCAC
This sequence comes from Margaritifera margaritifera, assembly GCA_029931535.1. NCBI lineage: Eukaryota > Metazoa > Mollusca > Bivalvia > Unionida > Margaritiferidae > Margaritifera > Margaritifera margaritifera. The sequence goes on along the minus strand of JAQPZY010001467.1, from coordinate 1,111,264 downwards.
GCAGAAAAAGCTAATGGCATATAAGTACCAAGACCATGCCAATGAATTCCGCTATGCCGTCAGAACGTCAAGCACACTCAATGTCGACGACATGCTCCGCCTTAAGAAGCCGCCTGCAACATCAATATGCTCTCGTCCTACGAGCCAAAAGACACGCATCAGTTCAGTGTAGACTGACTGGATAACGTCCAAGGACACTCAAACGGTGATGTGAGGTTTACCTGTTTGGAGTGCAATAAAAAAAAAAAGGGCCTACGCCTATGTGTCTTTCGGAAAGACTGCCAGCACATGTGCGATTACCAGCACAATCGGAACGACAGACTGTGGGCTTTGATTTTAGCGACGTGTATGTTGCATGAAGACTCGGCCCGGTTGTAATTGTGTATCAGGAGGCACAACTTGCAGCTCATAACGCACAAACGCGCGCTTAGGACCAGCACCGTCGGTGCTAAGCAGATAATATAGTACGGGCGAACCGGTCTCTAGTCTGTAGACCTTTACGAACTACACAGGTTCGGAGGCGCGGCGTTGCCCGCCTTCCAGCTCTCCCTTTGCATATAGGTATGGTATTTGAGGGCAGGCGTAGCTCTTCCAGACCGACCAACCGCGTCACAGATGCTGCAGACGTAGCCAGCGCCGCCGTTTCACGAATGATATGAATAGGTCTCTTGCCTGTAAGCCGCGTTACCTCGCCGTTTAGGGCCGCCACCACAGCCGGCAGCTGCAGAACCCTCTTAGTGCTACAGCGTTTGTCGCTACGTAAAGAAGCATCTCCTGGGTGTACTGATGCTCAAAGAGCCGTTGGTCCAGAGCGGGGTTGAAACGCTCCGCAATGTCCTGTGCGCGGTGGTTGTCGGCCTTACGCTGCCTCATCTGCACGCCGTGCTTGACCAAGAGTTGAGACGCGGCGCCCATAAACTTCCAGCCGGGGTCAATCTCCAGCAGATTGGGCCACTTTAGCAGCTCCCGCTTGTACATAAGTGCCAAAGCGTCGGAAACTTTGGAAGCCTCCTTTGTGGCTAAGGGCTCGGCTTTCTTGTAACGACTGGCGACAGCAACCACGGTCAGAGCACACTTATATGTGTGTCTCCCAACGTTGCAGAAACAAGAGGTCGGCCTGTTGCACCTTGTTAGTTGTTGTAACATCAAACCGCGACCGAGGCATTTTGCGCGGTACCGGCAGGTAAATCTGTCACATAGCAAACTTCTTGAGGCACTCTAGGAAAAGAATATAACCGTTCCAGCGCCTCGGCCGTCCGGGAATTTTGTTTAGATTCGTTCTCTACCCCCTCCCCCCTCTCCGATGACAAACATCATCTTGTATTTTTTCGTTCCTTGTCGGGTCTTTTTTATCTAGCTGAGATAAACGGAAGTTTGAGCCAGTGAATACAAGGGCGTTGACGACTGCCCCGCAAATCAGCAAGTGTGGCCATTAGACAGACTTAATGATATTGGGAGGAATAAAGCCTTGTTTAATTAGCATATCCTGCGTCCAGAGGCTCAGCACTGTGATGGTTACGGCCTTTGCTGTGTCTTCGAAGTCCAGGCGACCAATGTCGGCCGGTTGCATTTGTAACACGCGTTTGGAAATCATCGAAAACCCTATTTCAAGGCCGCCCAGTACTTCTCCGTGGTACAGGATGTTTCCGAGGTCTTTGGTGTGCGGTAGAGTAGACATCTTGCACCTGTGTTCTGTGGTTAGCAAGTTTATGTTATTTTTTTTTTTTTTTTTTTTTTTACAAAACACGCAATATTATTGCATATGAAAAAGGTCAGGCATATGTCTAATAGATGCTTTGTCGTTCCGACGGGTCCCCAGACGTTTCTTTTTGCATATGTGCTTGTCGTTCTTACGGCTTTTGCACCTGCGTTCCACGAACTCTGCGTGTTCAGATTGATATTCCAAGTATTATAAGCTCATTTTTACCGCCATCCAGCGATGGCGCAGGACTCAGGTGTACAAGATAGCCACTTCTCATATCTGCGTGGGTCACAACGTCGTACTGCAGAGAAATACCGACCATGGTGCAGCTCGCCTCCTTATTAGTCCTCTAAATTACCCTGCCGTAGTCGTTAAACGTCAACTTGAAGGTGAGGTGGTCTGAAAGGCCAGACTGGTAGTATGGCATGTGATCATTTAGCAGCTAGAAGTCGAGCGGCACGAAGAAGCGGTTCTTAAATATGGCAGCGATAGACGCATCGGGCAGGGTAACATTGCCAGCGCCTACACGTAAAGCGGCAGTGTTGGTGTTTTGCATACCCTGATAGGCAGCGTTAGTCCACTCTTTTTCCGTCAGCCAGATCCGTTTAAACGCATCCAACATCGGAATCGTTAATGCAGACCAATTCGTTTCCTTCAAATTTCACACTGATCTTTGTGATGATGGCGCGGCCGAGGTTTCTTAGAACTGTACGGTTGGCGTATGGCGCTGGTGAGCCTCCGCTCAAAACAATTGTAAACGCCAGCCTAGCGGTGCCGGGAACAATGACATCGTTGCTGGTGACGTTGGAAATCTAACGATAAGCTGATGGTTTTGACCTATGGTGCTCGAGTTATTAGTCACAACGACAGTGTTACAGACTCACTTTACGCCAAGCGCGTGGCGGAGGAAACCAAATGGATCGAGTTTGTTTCCGTATTAAGACATGCTTAAGTTTGGTGGTATTGAAGTTCACATGTATTTCCTTTAACACGTTAAGATTTCTCGTTGTGTTGTACTAGTGCTTGTTGAAGCATGGCTGATGACTTTGAAATGACCGACCTTGGCAGTCGTGAAGATGTTCTACCCGAGGAAGATGAAACAACATTTACCATCGAAGCCAATGAGACAGAAGCGCTACCAACGAAAACATTTTCTTGGGCCGGCGGCGATGAGGTGCCAGTTGGATGAAAGCAAGAAGACATGTCCACAGTAAGGAAACTAGAGCAATGCATAACTGAGTTCGATGCATACCGCAAAAACATACCATCAAACTCAAGTTTATGGCAAAGCAAAACTGCGCTCTCGCAGTAAAGTGTGGGCGGAACTGGATTCTGATAACGAACAAAAACGACCCAAGTAAATTTGTGGCCCCATCAACGCTACAAAGTGGATGTTAATTTCGTCTGAGCATTAGGTGTCAAAGATGAACGGCTATCGGCTAAAGCAGTAAGAAAGCTTGCCACAGCAGAAGAGATCACAACGGACACAAACAGGCTAGAAGATATTGAGCTCATCGCAGTGTCCGGATCTGAGGACACAGCGCTAAAAGAAGCAGCGGCACATGAACCTGACACCCACACGAAGCTAGACATTCTTGGTCTCAACAAGTCACTTCAGACGTACCGCGGTGCGCTTTCGCTTACCCTTGCGAAGTTGATATAGTTCGATGAACGTCTAGTGGTAGAGAGGAGAAAGCTAACTGAAGCGGAAGACGAAGCTATGTGCCAGGAGATAAGAGACTGCATTGCAGATCTGCAGTTGGTACGCGAGGATCAACTAAAGATCGCCAACGATTTACTAGGGGCTCTTCACAGCCATATTACCGCTATTCGGGAGACTATCAACACAATTCTTCACGAGGATACAACACTCGCCGAGCGGCTGCGAACACTCTTCTGTCAACAAGGTATATATAGCCTCGATTTTCACAGCGCTGGGGTTCATTTTAAGCATAATTGTACTCGTAATCATAGGCGGCGAAGGCGTACCGACGCTACCTCCTATCATCTTGACACCTAAACCTAAACCCTGGAGCAAAAAGAATGGGTAAAAAAGCAGCTAGAACGGCTGGCTGGGATGCTGAAAACACTCGCAGAAAAAGCTTTGGCCGCGCTTCCCGGCATTATTGACGCAATTGTGTCATTCCCACTGAAAAGCATCGGCAGTGTCGTTGGCTGGCTGGCCGAGCATCTGTTGGTACTCGTTATCGTGATAATTGCCGCAATATTTGCCGCTCTCCACAATCACACTAGTAAAATAGCTGGCAGAGCGAGAGCGATGATGGCGCGAAACATAGTGCTAGTCGTTCAAGAGTGGTGAAACCAGATGGTCGCAAGCCCTGACGCAATTGCAGCCACGACTAGTGCTGTTTTGTTAGCATCTTGGTCTTCGGCTTCATTGCGAGCAGGAGCTGCCTGCACTTTTTGCATGGTACCAGTCAGTCTTGCTGTACCGGCCTGGGCGCAGGCAGGTCAAAGCTGACCTTTCCATGCTTCGTTGGCTGTTGTCGTTGTGTTTGCGCTCCCTCCATGCTGGTACTGCTCGTGCTGGTTAGCCTTGATGCATTAAAACGGGTGTTGGTGCTCAGATTTAAGCCGTCTGATGCCGCAACAATTTCGTTTTTGTAATCCTGATCAAATCCAATACGAAGATCCATGTAGCTAGGTATCATGTAAAGGCCGCCGCCAAGAACAAAATCTAAATTGTTTTTAGCATAACGCATCACATTTTGATACTTTTGTACCGAATATTCAAGGACATATTTTTCGGCAGTCGTATCTTCGACGATTGTGAGGAACTGTTTTTGGGCGACAAAGGCTGGCCCTACGCTATTATCGAGGTCTTGGTTTAACTTTGCGTGCCTAAGAGTGCCAACACATATGCCCGAATGCTCTCGTCGAAACGTACTATGCCAGCCAACGTAAAGCCTTGCGAGTTGTCCAGCATGAATGTTGCCCATGCATTTACTGCCTCAGGCCCCTGCTCGAGGTGGTCAACTGTCAGTTCGTATCGGTTTATCATTTCGGGTTGTAAAACCGACTGTTTCTGGAAATGTTCTTTTGTGGGTCAGAGAATAGTAATACAATATGCCAAGCCCATATTGGGGGCTTTGCTTCTGGTGCCAGTCCAAGTTTTTATCCATGTTAAACTCGTTGCAAACCCTCTCGTATGCTGTCGTGTCAATATCCTTGTCAAACTGATTGGACCCCGTTTGCGTTGTAGTGGTGCACAGCAGTTGGTTGAGTAGTAACCTTACCTAAAAGTAGAAGTAAAATATGTTAACGCTGGACAAATATGAATCCTTCGCAAACAGATGGTCTTGAACGCTGACAACACAGCCTGTTGTTGCACACCAGACGACAAAGTTCGTCTGATTTTGCCAAAACCGCTTGGCGCTAGTAAAAACACTTGTCCTTCGTACCCTCAGGCCTAGTATTAGGAAGCACATACTTATCAGTTATGTCTATAAATTTTAACTGAAAACAAAACACCATCTCATACAGGCACTTTAGGATTGAAAAGCAAATGGCGGATGGCTGCTCATATCTGCATCACTGTATATAAAGATACCACCGGATATTTCGCGTCGCTATTAAAACAACACCATTTCATATATGAATGCTCGCACAAATGCAAACTATGAATGTTTTATTGACTAATCCTCTAGTTGAACCGGTGCCTCTAGAACAGGTGATACGCACAAGTGCAAGTACACACGTAGCACTTCGAGAGATTTCGTTTAGCCCAGGATGGTACAACGTTTTGGCTGCGCTTGGCAACAACAGATTTGTTGTGATTTGTTGTAAGCTCGACCCCAACCAACCCGACGGTAAAAGTCACCATTGCCGTTTGGTATTACAACATGGATACGCTCGTAAAATATAATGCAAGCTTCTATTCCTGGAATGACTGCGGACTTGGACGCGGCAACCGCGCGGGTCAGCATTACGCTCACTGACCCAAACTATCAGCTCTATCTCAACTCGCTCGCCCCCATCTTTGGATTCGAATTACCCGGATTACACGGCACCCAGTGCCCAGGCGTTTATCAACGTCCGCGGCTTTATGTTCACCTTGAACAGATGAATTCAGCATAGCATATTATTGATGGAAATAACGGCACCCTGCCAAAAGTTATCTGTATGGACGGTGAGTCTTATGGGGGAGTGGCGTACTGTCTCCTATGGAATGCCACGTTGGTGTAGACTGCGTGACGGAAGCATCCAGCAGCTCTAGATACGCATCTTAGACAAAATACATTCCCCGGTTAATATGCTGAAGTGCACTACCACCCTTGAAATTTAAGAAAAGTGCTAGCTCAATAGGAGTCTATCTGGTCCTGGCTTCTTTAGTAAGATGCAAGCGCCTTCGGACCATTGTTCTCGTTAATGCCGCCTCAGATGGTTCAACATGTGCTGAAAATTACCGCCACGTGGCAATGGTGCTGCCTTGAAGGACGTGTACTTAACGGCCAACAATATCACGTCGGTCAGCGGAGTTACAGAAATGAATGAGTCTGATTACTAGACTCAACGCAAAACTCTCAGAACGTTGCTGATTTTACCCTCAGCAACGACAACGACACTTTCACCGTCGGATTTTACTTTATTAACCTCCACGGGATTCGTGGTAACGGAACGTGGGCAACGCTTTCAATCCGTGTAAACGGAGTCGTACGGGTACATACTGACAGCAGTGGTCAAGCACTCAATAACGTCTCAAACGAAAGCTTTACAACCAATGATTTTAAAAAATATTCTAGAAAACAAACTTAATATCTGGGGTTTTTTTTTAACCCATTAAAATACACCTGATTTGATATTATAGAAAAAATTGCTCTTTTTTATTGTTTTATGTATTGCATGCCCTGTTACGGTAGGTTGATAGGTAGGTGGGTTGGTTGGTAGGTTGGTAAATGGTTTCATAGTATGTCAGCACAATACTGGCTATATAGTGCCTATTAAAATTTTAAGGAAATAAAACGATTATAAATTACAATATAAAATATGAAAGGTCTCAATAATCTTTAGTTATAAAAGGGGCCAAGATCACTTTAGTGTCATTTCATTTTCGGTATGATCATGTGTATAATGCCTACAAATAGAGGTAACCTGTGTAAACGTTGATAAACCTTTTGTTAATGTGAGAAAGGGGTGATGTATTAGGAATGATTAGAAATTTGCACACTTTATTATAGCCTAATATACAATAACTGATTGTTTCTATTTACATCAGTAAAATATGCAACGTCAAGATGAAATATCGGTTTTAAATGTCAAAGAAAAAAAAAAAGAAAAAAAAAAATGAGAGCGAATAAATTGTACCATACAAATGCAACCCGTGTGTCTTCCATAGACCGGTATGAAAAATAAATTAATGATAACAGTCTCGTCCATCATTAGGATATACGAGTCGATATACCAGCCTAAAGACCTAGATATAGTACGTTAGAAAATAGCCTAGGGCTGACACTATGTGGCAATCTGTTTGTCATCAACTTGACTCTTCTAAATGTAAATTATTTGTTCGTAAAATGCAGCGTATGCTTGTGAGTTTATATGCATTTATATAAAAATACTAATAAAGCTTATCATCTGTGAAGTCAAACTGTTCAGCTATCATATATACATTCACTGATAATATGAATTAATTACACTTTAAAGTGTACCTAGTAAGAAAAGGTTGAACTGTAATGATGTTGTATTTATCAATCTCCTTATTGCATTGGGTAAAGACGCAGTTATAATAATATTTATTTGGCTTCTTCTTGCACTGTTCATATGTTGTAATGCTGAATTAGCTGTTGCTACATGTCAGTAGTAATAATAGATATGATAAAATAAATATCAGGTGTAATACATTTGCAAATATAGTGTTCACAAATTTGTTCATTTGTATGTTATGGATATTTCTTGTTCTTAAAATTATCCGGGGACATTGAGCTGAATCCAGGCCCAATATCTGTATCAGATTCAGGTTCATCTGATTCCGACGGCTACAATACTTCACTTACGTCATCAATGGATAATACCTTGTCTTTTGTACATTTAAATATTAGATCTGTTCGAAATAAATTATATTTCGTCGTTATATATTTTGATAATTTTGACAGTATTGCACTTACCGAGACTCATCTAGATGATACCATTAGTAACGATGATCTTAAGTTAGACAGATATAAATCAATTAGGTGTGATCGAACAAATCATGGGGGAGGTGTAATGGTCCATATTGCAGAAAATTTGATTTTCAAACCCTGTTTTGATCTGTTAACCTTGAAGGGATGGGGATAGAAAAAAATATGTGTAAAAGGTATGAAATATTTATTACGTGTAATCTACTTCTGGGACTCATTAAATATTATGATTTAGCGGGGCTTCAATGTCTGTGATACTATTATAATTGTGGGTGATTTAATCGAGGGCCTACTCAGCGCTGAATTCAAAGGTTTCAGAGAGGTGATGTTGCTTAATGACATATAAAATATAATAACTGAGCCGACCAGGGTAACAGATAGCTCTACAACTGTTAGATCCCATTATTATATCTCCAACCATTGATGTTCTTTATTCTGGAATTATCACTGTTGATGCAAATGTAAGTGTTCACAAGGCCTCCTTTTTAATTACTCGGCTGCATTATGAATCTTAAACCTGTTATAAGAGAGAAATATGGCTTTAAATAAAGCGGATTTCAAAACATTAAATAATCGTATAACAGGTATAGATTGGACAACTAAGTTAGGAACTTGTGGTGATATCAATGATGCCGTTGCAACTTTTACTTCGTTGTATATTCAATTTGCTAAAGACTGTATACCGTTTTGCACCGTAACCTTTCGGCTGAGGGACAAATGTTGGTATGATAGCACATTACGCAGAACAAGCAGGAAGCGCGACCGCATGAAAAAAAAGCTTTTAATAGTAATAATCCAAGTCATTGGGAAAAATACAAAAAAGTACGTAACAAAACCAATAATCAGAAAAAAGTGCCAAGGAAATATTTATTCGTAACTTGGAGAATATTGATTCTATTTATGTCAACTCTAAAAGACTAATGGAAACTTGTGCGTCATTTTGTCAAAGAAAAGTTTTCAATCTCAATACCTCCATTAAGGAGCATTACTGCGAATGGTTCGTTAAATGTAGCATTTTAAGATGTCGAAAAAGCAGAATGTCTTAATTCCTATTTTGCTGCTACGGCGAAGGTTGATGACACCAATATCAATATACCGGATATACACTTGAAAACTAATAAAAAGCTAATTAATATATTAAAAACAGAACGAGACGTTTTTGATATAATCAACACTTTACCCACCCATAAAGCATGTAGCATGGACAAAATAAGTCACCCTATGCTCAAAGGAACCGTCGCATCCGTAGTTAAACCACTCTGTGTTCTATTGAACACGTCCTTTGTTACAAAGTGTTCCCATCTTTATGGAAAACCGCGAAAGTAATGCCAATGTATAAAAAGAGATGTGCCACTAATCCTTCAAATTACAGGCCTATTTCATTATTGAGTTGTGTTGAGAAAGTTATAGAAAGAATTATTTTGAAGCATCTCTACAGCCACCTCCGCCCAAATGATCTTATATTCAAATATCAATCCGGTTTTCTTCCCAACAATTCTACAGTATTTCAGCTCGTAGATATGTACCATAGTATACGTACTGCGTTTGATAACAAGGATGACATGTGTGTGGTCTTTTGCGATGTCTCTAAAGCATTTGATCCGGTTTGGCATAAAGGTCTAAACATAAATTAAAGTGCAATGGCACCGATAGTTCTCTTATTGATTGGTTCTCTGACTACCTATCTAATAGACCCCAAACAGTTTTTGTAAATAGTGCCGAATCAAGTAGCCAGTATGTTGCGGATGGCGTACCACAGGGCTCTGTTTTAGGTCCGTTATTATTTATTGTGTATATTTACTAAATAGGCGACGGCCTTTTTTAGTGCAACGAGACTCTTTACCGATGATAGCTCACTGGCGTATTCATCAAATTATACTTATGAAATTGAATATGTACTGAACACAGAGTTACAAACGACTGGCGATTGGTCAAGGCAGTGGTTAGTTGACTTCGATCCAACCAAAACAAAGGTAATGTTTTTCTCGCGTAAGATAGAGCCAGTTTTTCCTGAACTAAAATTAAAAACGAAATCCTTTCTTTTGTTGAGTTCCATAAACATCTTGGCGTAACTTACAGTACTCGAGGCAACTGGGCCAAACATATTGATAACATATTTATGTCGACCTCAAAAATAATAACGGCCTTGAAAATACTTAAATATAAATTTAAACGAAAGACGTTGGAAAGGATATATTTTACATACATCCGCCCCTTACAAAAATATGCTGATGTTGTATGGGATAGTTGTTCGGCTTAAGACTCTCTTAAATTAGAAAAACTACAATTAGAAGCAGGGAGAATTATGACTGGTCTTAATAGAAGTGTTTCGTGTGATAAGATTTATGAAGAAACTGGTTGGTCAACCTTGGCAGATAGACGAAAGATTTATTTCATAGAATTGTATACGGTGTCTCTCCTTATCTTGCTGACGTTCTACTACCACTGGTTGGTGAGACAAACATGTACAATCTTAGAAATAGGAATAATTTTAATTGAATTAATGCCAGATTCGAAATAAGTAGAAACTCATTCCTACACTCTTCTATTCATGTTTGGAACTCATTCCCAGATTGATTCAACAAAAGGTGAAAGTAACTATTCTATCTTCAGAAGTAAAACAGAGGCTAAGACAAGTGCCTGCCCATTTTTTCGTTGGTAACAGGAAATGATCTATTCTGTCTACTAGAATTAGAAATAACTGTAGTGATTTACATAATGATTTATATTCTAATAATTTGAGAGATAATCCATTATGTGCTTGTGGTGATGATATAGAAAGTGCATACCATTTACTTGCAAATAATACATTGAACAGAGAAGGAAATTGGTTCAAAATCTAAATCACCTCTATATACCAGCGACTATAAATAATGTTTCATAAGGATCATCTGATTTTACAGCGAACGTTAATATTCGCCTATTTGACTTGTTCCAAACATATATTAAAAACACGGAACGCTTTACATAATTAAGGAGTATTCAAAATTTAATTTCTCTACGCAATTAATTACCGCCAATTTTAATTAAGAAAGACATCATGTTACTAATTTTTACCGACTGAATTCATTTTGGTGTATGTATTCTTGAACAATTTCTGCCATGGTCATTAATCTCTCTTTCTCTCAATCTCTCCTATTTTCCCTGAATCATGTATGTTTACATATAATTGTATGAAATCATATTAATTTAGTGTCGCTATCCATGTAAATTTCTTATCGATTGTAGGGAAAGTACTTATTCTAAGTTGTGAGAACTTGTAGCCCGACCCTTTTCGTTAACATTTATGACAAAAACATATGTTTAAGCTAATTGTGTTTGTCGACGTTTTTATTTATATACCTCTCAGTAGCCGGAGGCAATTGAAACACGTTTACGTGGATACAGTGAACACGGAGGCAATTGAAACACGTTTACGTGGATAAAATGAACTCGGGGGCAATTGAAACACGTTTACGTGGACACCGTGAACACGGAGGCAATTGAAACACGTTTACGTGGATAAAATGAACACGGGGGTAATTGAAATACGTTTACGTGGATACAATGAACACAAGTGAATTACAATTGAAACACGTTTACGTGGATACAATGAACACAAGTGAATTATAATTATATATAAACGTTGAAAGTGCAAATACCTACTGGAAAATTCAGAATAAATATAAATACAAGTCAGTATGAAAATGGAATAAGTGTGACAAATGATCATTATATGAACGGACAGAGAGATTGATAGACTGGCAGACATACATACATACATACATACATACATACATACATACATACATACATACATACATACATACATACATACATACATACATACATACATACATACATACATACATACATACATACATACATACATACATACATACATACATACAAGATAGATAGACGGTACAAATCCCTTTTTATGATGAGGTAAATAATTCAGTACATTCGTATGTGCTTGCCTTGCTTACCGTTACAAGATAAAGTGAGACAAAGATAAGTAAACAGTTTAACAACCTGTGTAGCTTCATTTTCTCCTATCTTACCGCTCTTTCGAAAATACTATAGTCTTTGCGGGGTTTTAAAAAAAAAAATTGTACACACCACTTTTACTATACTTGAAATGAGTATCAAACATTGAAAGCATTTGGTCCTTAGATTCAACTAATAAAACAATATCAGCAGCAAACATTAGAAGAAAAATCTTTATTTTATTAAAAGAAAGTTCAAGTGAATTACTGATTTTTAGACAATTTCATAAATCTTCAATACACAAAGAGAATAAAATTGGTATTAATACTGCCCTCTGCCGAAGACCAATTTCAGAATCAAAATAATCTGTTAAGGATTCTACATGTAAATTTGAAACATAAGATTTAACTCTTGAATATACAGAATGGAGTATTCTGAACTTTTTGTCTGTTATGCCACTTTAAACATTTTGTACCATAATCCATTTCGATAAGCACAATCAAAATCTTCCTTTAGGTCAATAAAAACAGCATAATGACGTTGTCCCGTAATTACATACATAATGGCAATATTGCTCAATATAAAATTGCATCAATAGTACTTACTCGCTTCTTAAAACCGAATGGAGTATTTTATATTGAATTATATTTATTTGACCATTTACAAATCCTATTATTCATCACACATGGACACAGTTTAGATCTTCAACTAACTATAGCAATGCCCCTATAATTGTTAGGATCATCATCATCATCATCATCATCTCTCTCTCTCTCTCTCTCTCTCTCTCTCTCTCTCTCTCTCTCTCTCTCTCTCTCTCTCTCTCTCTCTCTCTCTCTCCTTTAAAATAGGAAAAATAACAGTCCAAATACAAGAAAATGATGATCATTAGAAAAAACTGAATTAAACCTCTTATTAGATATGCGCAGACTTTCTCAAATATTTATGTGCAAGATAGCCTGAAAGTGGATTTTGTCCACTGACCCCATATTGCCATATCTGCCCGTATTATGCCCCCATAACTACTAGCGAAAAAATGGGTTCGGAAATATAAACACTCCCAACATCACCACCGTTTGCCTTTGATCTGGCTGAGATAATGGTTACACATACTTTAGAGGTTAGTAACGAAAATGAAGAGGAAGATAATGAAAATAATGTTGTGATGAAGAGAAAGAATAAGAAGACTGGAGAGAGAGAGAGAGAGAGAGGGGGGGGGAGATACATTTTCTTCATCCGCCACTTCACTGCATGATACCCAGAAAATAAAATAAAAATATTTTATAAAAGTGAGACAAAACACGCATGAGCATCCCAAAAAACTTGAAGATCCCGTTATATTGAATTCATTGTTTAGCTTGGAAAGGAAGAAACATTGAAAACAATTTAGTGGAAGGGGGTAGAAGCAATAGATCACGTAATCTATTTGAAACAGGACTATTCTTTTCACTTTCAGCAAGTGTGGGACAACTTTGAGGTGGAATATTTTTTGTCGTTATTGTTAAGAGTAACTGGACTTCTAGACAAAGGAAATCTCTAGATCTTGAAATATCAGTGCATAGATTAACAGTAACGACTGTATGGATTAACAGTAACGACTGTATAGATTAACAGTAACGACTGCATAGATTAACAGTGTAGACTGTATGCTTCCTGAAGTTGCGATTTTCAAGTTTGAATTAGGCACCTACGATACTTTCTACAGAGTGAAATATGATACGTTCTACAGAGTGAAATATGATACTTTCTACAGAGTGAAATACGATACTTTCTACAAAGTGAAATATGATACTTTCTACAGAGTGAAATACGATACTTTCTACAGAGTGAAATATGATACTTTCTACAGAGTGAAATACGATACTTTCTACAAAGTGAAATATGATACTTTCTACAGAGTGAAATACGATACTTTCTACAGAGTGAAATATGATACTTTCTACAGAGTGAAATATGATACTTTCTACAGAGCGAAATATGATACGTTCTACAGAGTGAAATATGATACGTTCTACAGAGTGAAATACGATACTTTCTACAGAGTGAAATATGATACATTCTACAGAGTGAACTATGATACGTTCTACAGAGTGAAATATGATACGTTCTACAGAGTGAAATATGATACGTTCTACACTAGAAACCTATGGATATACTGCAGAATCTAAATTTCTTTGCGTGTTATTCTGTATAACCACGGTTTCAAAGGTAATGTAAGAATGTGATTGTATGGTTATTTGAGTGACAGTGTATTGGATCCGTCATAGTAATAAGACACATTCACCTAAGAAATCACAATTTCCGGGGGGGGGGGGAATACAACATGCTCTGGGTGACAGAAAATAGTACCTAGTTTGTTTTATTTATTTATTTATTTGTTAGCGCATCACAAAACATAGGATGATGCTTTCAAATATTTCCTACAATGACATATATTTATACTACTTTATTGTTGAACTAGCCTCGGACAGGTTATTAAAATAATGGATGTGGATTTTTTCAAAGTAAGGTGCCAAAAGGCCGTTCTACTACCATGCTTACATGCATTTTTGACAGTGGACCATTTCAAGAGGTTATAACTTCATTAAAATACTGCACAACATATATCTTTTCTCTTTGCCATTTTATGTGTAGTATAGGGACAATCTGCAAAGTGAGGTACAGGAAGAATTTATTAAGATTTTTTTGTTAATATTTTTATTTTATTTTTCATTTAAAAAAAAAAATTTGGGTGTTTTTTGTAAAATAACTTTTTTGTAAAATGGTTTGTTGTTGAAATAACGTATAATAACTTAGACTGAGTTCAAATAGTTGCTTGAGACCTGTACTTGGATAGATTAGTGCTATCGCAAGTTGCCTCCCTTACACGTATACTGAATGTTACATGCCGCGGTCAGACTATGATTCATTTTCCTATATATTCAATACATACATTTCTCCAAGCTACACTCAGAGCGTCATGCCAGTCACACTCGGATTTCAACGGGTGACAGTGTCATTATAGGCCATCACACACACCGAAACTTGGCACCGGTCTGTGAATGACAGTTTTAGTTACCTGAAACTACTATAAGAAAAAAAATCGCATTTAGCCAATCGCGTATCCTTTCTTATACGAATTTCAGGTATATTTTCATAGAAATGGCTGAAATACCTTCGGAAAATTTATATGCTCAATCAATTTATATTGGATGACTCGTATCGTTTGTAATTCAACCATATAAATTGTAAACATTTGCCTGTGTAATATACATGTATGTATTGCGTCAGCCTGAACTACTTAAAACACCTTTATCACAAAGCGAATATATGTACAGTTGAGGAAATAAGAAAAAATCTGCCGCACAGATCGGCATGCAAACAGCTTAAGGGGGTGGGGGTGAGGTGGGTAGGTGGGAATGACACAGTCACACAGATTCCAATATAATAATATATAAGGCTATGAGAAAACCACCCTTGTTGCACAGGCAATTCAATTTATTTCTAAAGGACAATATCCCTCGAGTCAGTCCGCAATATACCTTCCCATCTCTCGGCACCATATACCCATTATTGTGATGACGTGCTGTTAAATGCTAATACATACTTACCTTCCCACCTCCGTATATATAGTCCCTCTGGTTTGTAGTTACAAACAGTGACTTGGTAATGTGTTGAATGTTCTTGTAATGATAGTTGTTATTACTCAAGAACGAATGGATAAATGGGATCTAGATGCAAATTACAAACTCTGATAATTTTCAAAACAGTAAAATGACTTTAATTTTTTAATTAATTGTACTGACGCTGTCTGGTTTAGATAATATCTGATGCAACAAAAGGGAAGGGAGAAATATGAAAGGCTAGGTCCCATATTATAAAATCAAACTCGTCTTGCAGCTCGATTCAAGAAATTTGAATAAATAGACAGAATAAATCATTTCATAACATGTCCTATAAATTGAAAGGAAAACATAAGATTTTGGGCACATGGACGAGTCCGGTGCATTTCTATTCTAAGTTGGATAGGGTGGGTGGGCAATTATTTCCATGTGATATTTCAAAACTGCAGACGCACAAGTACGCTGTCTAGGTTCATGTGCTTGGCACAGTTGTCTCTAATTTGAAGTGACTTTGACTTGAAAGCATCCTGAACATCTTTCTGCAGAGTATTTCGGGACCTTTAATGACAAATTCGTATACAAGTCATCTTTTTTAAATTCAAAAAAGGATCCACAACTAAACCGAGTAAAAGAAGAGGTAGTGTTTTAATGCAGAATTTACTTTGTTCTTAACTGTATTGGTAAATTAAAAATAAACCCAAACTGCAATGATAGCCCTGTATTCATACCCATGCATTTCTCGTAAAATATTAGAAGTGACGTCTCAGATCTGAACATTTTTTAAAATTAATATCCCTCTTTCCCCCCCCCCCCCTTTAACTTGGCGTGTCTGTTTTTTGCAGCTGCAGTCCTTAAGCGCCCCGCTATGAAGAACGCCTTTACTCGATCATCACCGTCATCGTCATCATCACCATCAACACCATCATTATCATCATTGTTTCCTTCTAGTGTGCAAATTCTTTGTAATCATGTCTGTCTCCGTGTGCGTGCGTACGTCTACTTGCTATATGGTGCATTTCCTGCTTCGTATTAAAAAAGGAGGATTGAAGAATACTACCAGAAATATATTTTAAAATATGTATATTAATCATGTTTTGGGAAATTCTCTGTGCGATACAAAAGTGACCCACAGAATGCTAGGAGAGAGAGAGAGAGACAGACAGAGACAGAGAGCCAGAGACAGACAGAGACAGAGAGTGAAACTAACGGGAATTCAGTGTGGTACTTTTGGTTTTTACCTATAAACTTTCAATAGTGCGATAAATTTATTTTATTGTTATTGTTGTTGCTATTGATGATGATGATGATGATGATGATGATGATGATGATGATGATGATGATGATGATGTTATAATTCAAAGTGCACTGCAACCTATATCGTAGTGAAAATATAACTGTTTGAAATTTCATGGTGCTCATGCAGTAATAAGTGACGATAATCGTTCAAAATACCAACAACGAAGTGACAAGAATCGTTCTGAATTTTAGACATAAGGTCGTCCCTCCTAAATTTTAGACATATTGTCGTCCCTCCAAAACAGCAAAACACAAATCAGCAATAAAATAAGTTTCTAAAAAATACTGACATTTACTCAGTTTCCACTCTGTTTATGATCTTTTCTTGACCTTAATAATAATAATAATAATAATAATAATAATAATACCGTATATACTCGCGTATAAACCGATATCAACTGCAAACTGCATAGACCCAGATCTGCCGGCGCATTATGTGACGGCAGATCTGGGTCTATGCAGTTTGTAAGGACTAATCAGTAGATCAAACAACAAAGACCCAGATTATACGCAAGTATAGACGGTAATACTACTACTACTCATCATCATCATCATCATCATCATCGTCGTCATCATCATCACTGAATAAGAAAATAATGATGAAGTTTCTTCTCATTATTCTTTTTTTCTATTATGATTATGATTATTATCATTATTATTATTCATCAATGTTTATGATAAAATATGCTTCTATACTAAATTTAAAATTTTAACAACAGTCTCTTTATTTAAAAAAAAGGAAAAGACTGTAAAGAATGAATCCCAGTTTGTATAGGCACGTGGAAAAATTAAGTTTTTAATGCACTTTAAAACAAAGAGTCACAAAATTCATAATAAAAGATGTGACAAATTCTGTCTGAACAAATAGAGATCTGCATGCTCACATGAAGCCTAGTGCAAATCTCATAGTATAACAATCCGAAATTAAACTTCCACAAAGCCTGAAGGATCCACTATAGTGAATTCCTTGTTTGGTTTGGAAAGATATAAACCTTTTAAAAGTTTAAGGGCCAAGAGGCAGAAAATGTATATTAAGTTATCTATTTGAGCAGGAATATTCTTTTCAAGTTGAGTAGGTGTGGGATAACTTTAAGGTGGGATTTTGTCATGTCTTGTCATTGCTGAACGTAATTGGACTTCTAGGATTAAGGAAATTCCTATATTGTAAAATACAAGTGCACGGATCGGATTTCCTCTAGTCACATACATGCGCTTCTGGTTTGACGCAACAAATGCAATGCAGTTTACTGGTGACTCTCTCTCAACATGGCTGACAGACAATAGTACCTTGTTTTGCTTTGTTTTTTATCGTGCTCTTAAGCCTAGAATGATGTAAAGTACTTATAATTATTTTCATGCATTGAGAGATATGTATAATACTATATCATTTTATTGGGAATTTGTTACCTGACATAATATTAAACTGATGGATGTGGATTTTTTTTTCAGATGAAGTGTAAAATGACACTTTTAATTCCATACTTACGTGCATTTTTTCATATGGTGGACCATTTCAAGAGGATATAATTTCATTGAAGTACTGTACAACGCATAATTTTCTCTTTGCCATTGTATGTGTCTAGGGAAAAAAAAATCTGCAAACTGAGGTACAGGGAGACTTTTTAAAGATTTTTTCTAATTTCAATTTGGAAATATTTTCTATGATAGAGTGGATTTAAATAGTTATTTTAGCCCATGTAATTGAACAAGTTAGTACTCATTCGGAGCACGCTCAGGTCTTTCGACCAATGTTTGGAAAAACACGTGGGAAATACTATAGTAGCCGTCACTGTGTATACATGTACTTTGTTTACCAAATGACGTCAAAAGTTTCTGGTAAACATGCTGCATCTTTACGGAAAGGAAGCATGATGCCCAACGCGTTTCGGGGTTTGTGTGGTTGGGTGCAGGGTCAGGCTTCAATGCACTCGATATGGAGGAAATGTTCTAGAAATGCATGGTGAGGCAACAGAGAGATGAACGAGGAAGCAATCTGAGCGGGTGATTATCGAGCTAATAGGAATAAATTTCAATTTAGACATTCCTTAAAACTAAAGTAAAGTTTGGTAGACAATAGAGAGACGTACGAGGAACTAATCTGAGCGAGTGATAATAGAGCTAAAGGGAATTAAACTTCAATTTACACATTCTTTAAAAATAAAGTAAATTTTGGTGGAGCATTGATAAAGCAACACAGGAACCGACACTACTACTAAAGAGCGAGGTGATTTCCCCCGAGATCTATGCAAATGGCCTTGCTGCTCTTCGTGTGCCAGCCCCATGACCAGTTCTAGTCCAGCGGCTTATTTCGGCAACAAGTCGTAATGTCTTAAGGCCTGTTCCACAGGATAAATTTGATGATTTGATAGACGAGCTGTTTTATTCCTAAGCAGCCAGCTCTCGAGTGAGAGACAGCAAATCCACCTGGACAGCGTGATGGCAATGACACAAAGAAAAGTGAGACCAAGAAACGCAGGAAATTACCAGCATTTGTAAAACTAGGTACTAGAACGGCGACTGTAAAAGACTATCGCGCCACAGTTCCATGAAAGCACAGGCTTGAAACCGATGCTTCCGTATTTCTTAATAATGTGGCGCCTAGTACACAAGCTGCCCTCGACAAGGAATTGAGGATACTAGACAGCCTGAAGTCTAGCTTCGTGTTGACGGCACAGCTGGAACAAAAACTGTTCCAGACCTGCAAAACGTCTATGACGAAAAAGTTAAGCTAACAAACATCATTATAGTGAAGGCCTATTTTCGAAACGAGGCCAGAGCGGCTGGTTGTCCAAGCTAATGCCACCATATTAAGCGACGTTGAAAAATACATGCACGATGGGTCTGGATGGGTATTTGATAGCTGTAAAGTGTTTGACCGACAAGTGTCACAATACCGTCCATTTCCCGGCCGGAGCTACATTCTAATACGAAAGTGCATACCACCTCGGTCCGTTATTAATGTGAAGAACAACGACAACCCCTGCTTTGATCGGGGCTTCCTGCCAGTGTTTTCCCCGATAGACAATATAAACGTTAATAGGCCAGGTAAGTATCGGCAACACCTGATAAACTCGACTTTGCTGGCATTGACTTTCCCGTTAAGGTTTGTGACATTAACAAGTTTGGCGCCGCAACCGAAAATCGCAGTTAGTGTCTTTGGCTGGAAAAATGGCCTGTACCCGCTGTGCATTAACAAGTCGCAAAATACGAGGCGACTTTTGATAGACCTGTTTTTGCACACTTGTGAAATGCAGAGCAGAAGTGCGGGAAAGAGTCATTATGTCTGGATATAGAACCTCAGTCACTTGGTACACAATAATAGCAAAAATAAAAACAAAACACACGATAAACAGCCGCAGTATAGGCGATAAGCCACAGCCTGTTTCATTACCAGAGCCAGGAAAGAACATTTTAGCCTTTTAGCACCACCACCGACAGATGCACGTCCTGTAAGTCATCTATACGGATTCGGAGGCACTGAACGTGCCAGTGGAAAGCATCACCGCCGATCCACATAAAAGCTGAACACAAAAGATTGCTGACCAGGTCCCGTGTAGCTTTTTCTACATTGTAGTCCGCAGCGACGGTATCTCTAAGGAGCCAGTGTTATACCGTGGCAAGAATGCAGTTGCCACTTTCATCTAGTGCCTTGAGAGTGAGAAGGATGAAATCAAAGAGAAGCTTCGTTATCCGGCTGAGATTTTTAATCGATGGAAACGACCGTTAGTCCTTTCAGGAAGCTACAGTCTACTACGTTTGTGGAACGGCACTCGCTCATGGAGAAGTCGGAACGACGGATACGGTGCAAGACCACTGCCGTATAACCGGCAAGTACCGCGGCGCAACACAAAGCGTGGAATCTCAAGCTGCGGATCAACCCAGGAAACAATAGGTGCCAGCTGTGTTTCGTAGCCTGTACGGCTACGACGGGCACCTAATTATAGAGGCTATCGGAACAGCCTCGTCTGAAAAAAATCCGCGCCATTCCAAACAACATGGAGAAGCAGAAGACGTTCTCGCTAGGGCAGCTACAGTTTATGAACTGCAGCATGGAAAAGCTTTTAGCTGACCTACAGAAGAAGCCATTTCACGCCACAGCAAGACACGCGGCGCCCGCTTCCCTCGGGGAGCAGAATATCAATCTCCTTACAAGCAAAGGCATTGGGATCGATTTGAAGAAACGCAGCTTCTACCGAAAGATGACTTCTATAGCCAACTCAGTCGTGCTGATATATCTGAAAAAGACCATGAGTATGCGCAGATTATGTGGATGACATTTAGCTGTTAGACTATGGAAAGCATTCATGACCTATACCTTAAAACTGATGTCCTGCTGTTGGCGGGCGTGTTTCAGGCATTCAGTGCCACCTCGCTAAAAAGCTACGACCTTACTCGGAATAAGCTCGGACTCCCTACTAAAAATCACAGGTACCATGCTCGAGCTACTGACAGTCATCAATATGAGAAGTCCGTTATGCGCTCGTCGCTGACCGCACAGACGAAGTACGAATGACATCAATAGGTCTCTTACCTGTGAACCGCGTTACTTCGTCGTTTAGGGTCGGCACACCAGCTGGCAACGGCAGAACCAACTCAGTGCTACGCGAGCGTGTAGTCTCGTTCTCGGAAAGCAACATCTCCTGGGAGTACTGGTGCCCAAAGAGCCGCTCGACTAGAGTATAGTTCAACCGCTCCACAATTTCCTGTACAAGGTGGTTGCCGGCCTAGCGCCGCCTTACACCCAGGCCGTGCATGGCCAAGAGTTACGACACGGCACTCATAAATTCTCGGCAGGAGTCAACCTGCAGTAGATTGGGCCACTTTAGCTGTCCACGCTTGTAGATACGTGCCAGAGCGTCGAGGACTTTGTAAGGCTCCTTTGTGAACAAGGGTTCCTTGTAACAGCTGGCGACATGGACCATGGCCAGCGCATACTTACACGTGTGTCGCCTAACCGTGTCGTGCGGAAGGAACAAGAGGTCGGCCTGGTTCACCTCGTTAGGGGTTAAAACATTTAACTGTGGCCGGGGAATTTTGTGCTGTGCTTCCTGGTAAATCTGCTAGATGGTCTGCTTTTAGAGCCACGCCCTGGAAACATCTTGTGAGACTTTGGCGGCTTCTGCCAACAGCTGCCACGCCCTTCCAGTAACCTCGCAGGTTGTAGTATATTGCAGCAAGCTTAGTATCCATTGTGTTTTGTGGTTTAGCTGTTTCCGTGCTAGCCGCTCTTAAGCTACAAACGACCAGCTCGACGGGGTACTATAGTAAAGCACATAACCGATTCAGCGCCTCGGCAGCCTGGGGGAAACTCAAGGTCTCAGAACTCACGCACTGCGGTCACGCGGTTTAGCGGAACGCGTTCTAATGATAGCTCAGCAAAGAACAACAGCCGTATGGTCCTGTGCGTTGGGTTGTGCCAGCTCTGCAGCGAGGGGTCGGCGATGTGTTTTATGTCGCGAAAGCAGGAAGCTTTCTCGCGGTGTGCCGCCGAACTTACCCCGTGCATGTTTGACTAAAACTCCTCTGGTAGTCCCATTTTATGTCCTGCACATGTGCGAGACGTGGCACAATATATACAGCCGCCCAAAGACAGCTGTCGATTGTTTGCGTTCCGCAATGCAACGCTGAAAAGGGTTAGAGATATTTGCAGGTCACGTAGCTGACGGTGGTGAGTTCCCCGACGTTAAAATAGCATTTCGTATTTTTACTGCTATAGCGAGGGCGTGTAAAAGTCAGAAAACCTTTTCTGCCGGTCACTTAGTAGTATTCGCGCATTGCGGCATCGGCATTTGTACATTCGTACTGCCAGACTCTCATTAAAGTAATCGAGATGTTCCTTGCGTTAGCGGGGTTAGTCGGCTTGCGCAGCTTGTAGTTCTTCAATCGCACTATCATGGCTGGCGCGTTCAGTGTCAGGATCTTTTGGATTTAACATAAAAAAGGTAGTTTTAGCCGGTGAACGCTAGGGCATTGACAACAGCCCCGCCTAGCATGATAGCAACAGAATCCATTATGTTGACGATATTAGTAGGAATGATGCCTTGTTTTTAAATAAGATTTACTGGGTCCAAGGGCTCAGCGCTGTGATGGTTACCACCTTGGCTGTGTCTTCGAAGTCCAGGCGACCAAAGTCGGCTGGTTTCATTTTTAACACGCGTTTGGCATCCATCGAAGATCCTAGTTCAAGGCCGCCAAATACAGTTCCGTGATAGAGGATATATCCGAGTCCTTGACGTATGGTAGTGAGACATCTTGCGCCTGAGTTCCGTTATTAATAAGTTTATTTTGTTATTTTGTTTAGAAAGCACACTCTATTATTCCATATGAAAGGGGTCAGGCGTATGTCTAATAGATGCTGCAGACACGCGCGGTACCGGCGTTGCCCTCTTGCGTTCCGTTAGTTGTTTTGTTTTGTTTTTTGTTTGTGTTTGTTTTTTGGGGGGGTGGGGGGGAAGGGGGCTGCTCTCGCACATAGTCATTCCGAATACTTTGACACAGGGTATGTCGGGTGCGGAAACCGAGGCGTGAGTGGCCGTCGTTCCGACTGCCGGCATGTCCGTTTCTGAAGTCAAATCATATAGTATCTCGTCCAGATCCGTGTCACTTACAGCAACCGATATGGTTCTTATAAATAATGGATATGATTGATTGAGCACTTAACTCTAAGTTGCGTATAGATAATATAGGTTAAAGTCACAAGTGTTATAGTGTATCTGGTGGCGTACACAATACACAAACTGGTAGGCCACTGGTAGGTCGGTACGGTGGAGTAGCTTGCCAAAATTCTTCTTTCTGAGAAACTGATAGGCCTCTGCTCGACGCTCGGCTTCAACGATATCATGTTCATCCAGCGCGTCAATTAATCAGCCTTTGTCTCTACAGCATAAGATGTCTAGCCACGAGATCGCCTCGCGAAAGTTGTGCTTTGCTTTATAACACGCTTGTGCCGGCGTGGCGGCTAGTATAAGCAAACTTAGTGAGTTCCGTTTCCTTAAGCCAGACGCCAGAAAGAAATGCGAAGTCGTCGAGTTGAAAAAGCGTGGCGGTTTTCTCGAACATTATATAAAGCGAGTACACAAAGCAAGCCATTCAGATCACGGCCGTCAGGGTTGACCAGATATACATCCACGTCTTTTTTGCCGCGGGCCAACGATATGTTGTATGCCTTGTTTAGGCGTATTGTAGGGCAAATAATGACGATTTTATAATGAAAATAGAATCAAAGTGGTACTTAAATGCTGTTTGGAGCAGTTTGCAGCCAAACACGCTCTTGGCGCAGCCACGGTGGCCTACGATCGTAGCGCAGAGTGGCTGCAAGTTATCAAAGCTTGCGGAACACAAGTGCAGACTAGTAGATGGCCGATATGAATTGGCCATTTTGTATGTTGAGCTGCGCATGCATGATGAGTACACCATTAATACGCTTGCGGCCTGGGACGTCTTTTTAACTTGCAGCGTTACGCCTTCGCTAGCGTTTTCGATGTGTCTCCCTGCCTCGTGGAGCGTGTGGTCTTCCGTTGACCTGCTGGTATCTCGGCTGTCCCTAAGCATAGATTTGGTTGGTGATGCCCTCAATCGTCACCGATTAGGGGGCTGTAACAATTCTCGGTATTACGGTCAAACGCAGCACTCTTTGCTGCATCCTTGAAGAGTGAAACTATCGCCTACATGCTTTGCAGGTTGATGTTCCACGTGTCGTCGCTCTTATTCACCACAATCTTGTCTGAGCAAAGCAGTCGGGTGTACAAGACACTTCATATCTATTGCTGCCTGATCACACGTGCGAGTTCTGAGTGGGTCACAACGCCGCTGATGGAGAAGCTCACCCCCTTGTTAATGCTCTGGATTACCCTGCCGTAGCCGTTAAACGTCAGCTTGAAGGTGAGACAGCCTGTAAGACCGGAGTGGTAGTATGAGATGTGATCATTTAGCAGCGGCACTGAGAAGCGGTGTTCAAATGCGGCAGCGATAGACACATCGGGCTGGGTAGCAGCGACGCCATTACAAGCACTGACACGTATGGGGCACTGTTGGTGTTTTGCATACCATGACAGGCAGCGTTAGTTCGCTCTTTTTCCGTCATCCAGAGATCCTTGTAGACGCCCAAAAATCGGCATCGTCAATGGAGGCCAACTCGTTTCCTTCAAGCGTCACACAAATTTTTCAGACGATGGCACAGCCGAGGTTTTTGTACAACTGTACGGTTGGTGTCTGGTGCTGGTAAGCCGCCGCTCAAAGCAATTGTAAATGCCAGTCTAGCGGTGTCATGCACAATGACATCGTTGCTGCCAAGGTTTACAAATCTGACGATAAGTTGCTGGTTTTGGTCTATGGTGCTCAACTATTATTCACAACGACGGTGCTCTGGACACTCTTTACTCCAAGCGCGCTGCGGAGGGAGAGAAATGGGTCGAGTTTGTTTCCGTGTTGAGATATGCTTAAGTTTGGTGCTATTGGAGTTCACATGTCCAGCCTTTAATATATTAAGATTTCTCGTTGTGTTGCACGATTGCTTGTTAAAACATGACTTAAAAAATGGAATGACCGACCTTGGTCGCGAAGAAACTACTTTTCCCGGGAGACGAACTATCAGATTCATCGAAGCTGGTGAGGCAGAAGAGCTACAGACGGAAACCTCTTCATGGGCCGGCGGCGATGAGATGCCAGTTGGGTTGAAACACGAAAATATATCTACACTAAGTGGACTAGAGCAACGCATAACCAAGTTTGATGCGTATCGTAAAACAAAGGACTTTTTGGAAGAACGCACCAGCAGACTGGAGTTCAAAGCAAAGCTCATCGTAAAGTGGGGGCGGAACTGATGCATGCGCTGGGGTTTATTATAAGCACTATTGTGCTCTCAATTACAGGCATAGTCGGTACACCGCTGCTTACAACAGCCAAACCTGACCCCAGCAGCGCAACAGAATGAGTATAAAAGCAGCTGGCACCGCTTTCCGGCGTTATTGTGCGCCATTGTGTAATATTTGTTGAAAACCGTTGGCTGACTAGCCGAACATTTGTTGGCAATCGTTGTCGCGATAATAGCCGCGATATTTGCTTCTCTGTGCAAGCTCGCTTGCAGACGTATGAGCAAGGACAGTTCTAGAGGGGAGAAACTAGATGGATGCAAGCCCCGACGTAATGTCAGCCACAATTAGTGCTGCTTTGCTGGCATTATGGTCTTCGACAGGTGCTGCCTGCGCTTTATTGACAATGCAAGTCCACACTTGTGCAGTCGGAACGAAAAGCACGTCTTTCTGTAACGGCACATGCGCAGACAGGTCAAAACTGACCGTTTCCTGCTTCGTTGGCGGCTGTGGTTGTTGTGTTTGCGCTCCTTCCACGCTGACACTGCTATTGCTGGGTAGCCTTGCCGCATTAATACCGGCGTTGATGCCCAGATTTAAGTCGTCGGCCGCCACAACAATTTCGTTGTTGTTACCCTTGTAAGTGCCAAGACGAAGATCCATGTCGCTTGGAATCATGTAGAGGCCAGCTCCCAGGACGTAATCTACCTTGCTCATGGCATAATGGAGCACTTCTTGGTCATTTTCGAGAAGTCTTCTTCACGGGCTGCCATAGCTTTGAATTTTGTGAGATAATGTTTTTGGGGGTCAAAGACTGACCCTAATCCTACTATTGAGATCTTCGTTTGACTTTGCGCACTTAGAATTGCCCACACATGTACCCAATCGCTATCGTTGTGACTTGTTCAGCATGAAATACACCAAGCCCTTGCTGGCCCACCATCCTGTGCGATATAGTCAATATGCACCTTCTCGTTGGTTGTCTGTTCTGTAGACGACCATTTCGATAGCGTTGATAAATGAGTTCCACCAGTTTTGGGCCAGAAGGGGCACATCATCTGGTTGAGGATATATCTCACCTGGTAGTAAACATAAACCAATAACAGCTGCGCACCATTTAGCTTCCCACCCTGGCGCTGAGATGGTCGCGGAAACTGACGTCACGACCAGTGGTCGCGCACCAGATTGCAATGTTCAGCTGAGTTTGCCAAAATCACATTTCGTTGGTTACTCCCTGGTTGATGCCAAACCAGCGGTCTGCATCCTCCTTTGATTCGACACACAGTAGCATATACTTCTCGGTTATGTCGATAAATTTGGCTTGGAACGAAACACCCTCTCGCACAAACACGTTGGGGTTGAGCAATAGCTCGCGGATGCTTGCTCTCTCCGTATCATTGTAGTCATAGGCACCGCTGGCGCTATATTTCGCTTAGCTATTAAAGCAAAATGCTTGTGGCAATACCATCGCTATGTCGTTCTGACAATCTATGCTGTATTTTCTAATCCACTAGTTGGGGCGGTGGCTCTTGAACAGGTGATATACAGCACACACGTTGCGTTTAGACAGATTTTCTTCATCCCGGGATGGTACAACGTTTCGGCTGAGCTTGGCAACAGCGGATTTGTTGTAAGCCCGACCTAACCAGCCCGGTGGTAGAAATCACCATTTCCGATGGATATTACAACGTCGATACGCTTGTGAAAGTGATGCAGGGTTCCATTCTTGGAATGACTGCGGACTTCGACGCTATGATCGGGCGGGTGAGCATCACGCCCAGATTAGTTGCTCTATCTCGACTCGCTGCTCGCCTCCATCTTTGGATTCGAATTACCCGGGTTTTACGGAGCTGGCACGCACACAGCACACAATGCCCCAGAGTTTATCAACGGCTTTATGTCCACCTCAAACAAATATATTCAACTAGGAGTAATGTTAATGGTAAAATCAGCACTCTGCAGCAAGTTATTATTGTAAGTAGTGAATCCTACGGGTAGTCGTGTACTGTCTCCTATGGAATGCCACACTGGCATAGACTTCGCAAAGGCAGCATCCAGGAGCGCTCAATACGTCTCTGAAACAAAAGACATTCGCCGGTTAATATGCTGGCGTGCACTATCACCCTTGAAATAAATTAAAGAAAAATGCTAGCACACTATGATGATTTACGTGGTCCTGGCCTCTTTAGTAACCACGCTGCAAGCACCTTCGGGCAATTGCCCCAGTTTAATATTGCCACAAATGCTAAAACTCCCTACCACGTGGCGGACCAAGCCAACGCAGATGCTGGCACTGGTGCCACAATGACTGACAGTATCACGTCGGCCATTGGAATTACAGCAATAAATGCGTCTGGTTACTATCTCTGGGATTCAACGCAAAAGTTACAAAACGTTCGTGGTTGTACCCTCAGCAACGACAATGATACTATCACCGTCCCGGGGGCCAAATTTTACTTTGTTAACCTGCACGGGAATCGCGGAAAGTGGGCAACGGATCGAATCCGTTTAAACGGAGCTGTGCGAGTACATAATGACAGCAGTGGTCAGTTACTCAATAACGTCTCAAACGAAAGCTTTACAACTAGCTTTGAGCCTATGTTTTGTCGCTGGAAACACCATTTGGTATAAGGGATTCAGCGTAAACACACAAGTGTTAGGATTCTCAACCACACTGACCATCTTCGGCTTTCGCAATTAGAACCTGCGTTATACTAGTTAAAACAAAGTCATTGGGAAGCGACCAGATTTTGGCAATGAACACAAATCATTGGTGCCGCCTGTCGATCCCGCAATCGATGAAGAAGACTGAGTATTGGTGCAGCACGTACAACAGTTGCATGACATCGACAAGGAATAACAAACAATGGTGTGATAGTATCTGCGTCTCCTTAGAGTTGACACGTACCTGCTCAGATTGGGGTGAAACGATGATGCAAAGCATATAGACATCGAGCACTGGAGCTACCCAGAGCATCTTAAGCCAACCCGCAAGCAGGTATGGTTAATTGCGATTTCGTTGTCATAACAACAGCCGAAAGTACTGCCAACGGCAATACAGGCGCGATTGTTACTACAATGACAACTTGGTACTTGGCGAAAGGTTCTCGTCGATAACCTTTCCGTCGGAGGTCGCGCTGCCCTCTATGACTCGTTTCACCCGCAGAAAAACAAAGTTATATTCCCAAAAAAAACGCGTTCTGCCGCATCACAGTAATCACTGAGAAAACCAAACAGTCGCTGAACCTGCAGAAGGCATGATATATGTAACTCTTTGCAAGCGTGTTGGGGGGTGGGGGTGGAGGCGTGTTGAAGACCGTATCATTTCCAGATCTAATAATATTAAGCAAACTTAGATTTTTCTTTGACATCACCGCCGTCTTGCCAGTAAGCCATGGCGACAGGTTAGAGTAGCTTGTCCGCGGATGGGGTAAATCCCACCCCCACCCCCAGACCAATGAAACTTTTATATCACGCTGCTTATAGAGGACGTTTTATGTCTATATATCAAAAAATGCAAGACCTCAAGTGGTTCCCCCTGGTAAAAATCAGCGAATCTGAAATGTCCCTAAGTGTAGAGGCTGCTTAGCCGCGCACCCTCTACAAAATGTAGAAGCGCGCAGTAAACGCGGTGGATGTTGTTGATACCACACTGACGGCTGTATCTCTGCGCACCGGTGTGGCTGGGATTAGGATATTGTGAACAATCATTGCTACCCCCATTGCGATTGTCCTTGAAATCACAGCTCTAAGCTTTGGTTTGATTTCTGTAGCTGGGAATTTTATCAGCTGGCGACTATCCACGAAAACTAAAAAACACGATGAAATCCGCGCCTTGGGGGAAACAAAGCTCAACACAATTGCAGACCACATATCTAAGACGCAAAGCGACAACGCCATCTCCAAAGAAGAGTTCAAACTTATCCTAGATGAAGTCGACGAATGTACAATCATGCAAAATGAAAGACGGGCTTCGTCGCACAAGGCATACACTTTGGTTGTAATGAACGAAGTGGCAAAAAACGAGCTCATAGCACGCAGACGAGCCGAAACCCACGAGGAGCTCATGAAAAACTCGCTGGGTATTCATTATAAGTTGTGTATTGTCGTTTCAACGTGCTGAACTTACTTACTCAAGGCCTAATCCCAGCGTACCTACGGCATACATTGCAGCTTTTCGATAACAAGATCGCGCTGCCGACGCTGCCTTAACCAGCCGCAATATAAATTAACATTTTTGTTACTAATGGCACTCCACGCACGTCTTTTCATGTTTTGCTTACTTTCACGGTGTTTAACCTTAGTGAGCCAGGATCTCAGTTCACAATGGTTGCATTATACAACGCAGTACAAATTTAGCTGACTAACTCACAGATGAGCAGATGACATAATCATTGCGTAATGTTCCAAAACTTCTGTGACACTTGGTAAATACTGTGACCGATGAGAATTCAGTCAGGTTTGTGACACATCTATGTGTGACAAATATTTCTATCAGGTCTAAATGGTGTAAGGTAAGTAATAAACATTCTATTTTGCTCCCTGTAACACAAATGCTGCCGATAAGTACAAACAAAAAGCAGCGGCACAAAGTTGCGTTGCATATTACACGGCCTTTTTATGCACTTGTGCAACGCTTCCTGCTTTTTATAAATTTAAAGATTGGTAGCCGCCTCAGGTGCCGTCGTCTAATCCGATATGGCCTGCAGATCCGCAGGAGAAAGTCGTGAACTACCAACGCCACTGTCAACATCGTGGACCTGCTTTGCTGCGTAAATTCAAAACCCAACCACAAGCAAAGCTGCCACAGTCAGATTCACCAAAGGTACAAAGGCACCAACAAGAAAATATCCGGTGCACATTTCAACAACAATACTACAACATTTCTAAATAAATAAAACTATCGTTTTGCGCCTACCTCGATGGCAGGGTGTGTGTGTGTGTGGGGGGGGGGATCTTGGATCACCAACCGGCTCAACAGTCGATTGACCAGTACGCGTTGTTCTCTGGTTGGTTCCGCCCGTCATTCTGTGTTTAGATTTAGATGCTGGAGCTCAGTTTGCTAACGTGGGAGGCTGACGCAAAAGGGCCAACCGAGTGCTAGTAGAGTTAAAGAGATTGGTGTACTGTCAGCTCTATCGGGCATACGCGAAATCCTTTACGTTACCAGATTTCTAATGTCTGCAAGATATGTGTAGTGTGTGACAGCCCGTGAAGCTCTAGAAAGTTTAATAAGATCCAGGTTGATATGACTGTCATGATTGCCAAGTATTAAAAGGGCAGTTAGGAATTAAAATATTTTAAAACTAAAGATTAAATAATTATGTGTCCCTATACCCTCTTTCGGATGTGCCATACAGCCAATTTCCAGGGATACTATCTTTGTAATCTCTACGGGGAAGGAAGGATTTAAACAGATTAAAAAATGCTGCTTGCACTCGACCATCATCTGATATACAAAGACGCGCAGTAATGTGATTCCTGCTTGTGACAAATTGCTGATAGGAATGCTACCATTGGCAGCCAAAATTGTCTGCCGACTGCCCTACTTCTTACTCCAGCCAGTCTCCTCACAATTGAAAATACGTTCGGGTTTGCATGCAATATCCATACGATGGAGAGGGCCTGCCATAAACTTGAAGCATTGGTCCATAACATGATAGTTTGCCATTCTGTGTTTAGAGAAAGACCAAAATGTCAAAGCAGCTTTTGGTGACGTAGTCATTCTCGACCTACAGGTGCAAAGAGCGTCACGTGATTCCCGCGGAAGTAAACAGCATGAAAATGGGCTCATAAGATTCCGTTCTACAGTTTCTTTCTTTGCACAGAGAGTGATTTTTAAAGAAAAAGAATTTCCCAGATTTTGCTCACAGGTAATCCTGTTGTTTATAAAAGTCCTTGTATACCTTAGGTATTCTTAAAAGAACTTTTAATTCCCTTTAATTTGGTGTGTGATTGATGGGTGTAGTTTGGGTTAGATAGTATAGACAAGGGTCTTACTTCAGTTGTGCATCTTTCAAAAGTCTGATAGCTCCGGTCATTTTCACTTCCTGGACTTCAGAGGTATTTTAAACATTTTTTTAAAAATTGCCAAAACTTTTTTATTTCTTTTTTTTTTATATTTAATTCATCAATTGCACTTTCAAAAGCTAATATTGTCTACTCTGGGAAAATTCATTTTCCCTATATTTAATTTATACCTGTCCATCTTTCAGAAGTAATTAATAACTGTGGAGCGGAACCTAAGGGGTGTATTTTCTGTACCTTTGCTTATTAAACGTACCTATAGCTTTTGTAAAAATGTTAGTCGAGTCAGTATTTTATTTATGTTACAAACTCCAGAAGCTGCAATTTGAGTACGCTGGCGAGAAATTATACCCATGGCAATAATTGGTACGTGGTGACAAATGGTCGCCGGCCACTTTATATCCAGTGGATTTGTTCAGTGTTCAGTTGTTTATTCTCCCAGTCTATATTTATAGTATGAAGGATATCAAACATAAAGAAGAGCAGTAGTATTAGAACTAAAAACGTGACACAAATTAAAAAAGACAGCAAATAATATAATCTGTCATATGCATAATAAAGTAAAGGTTGTCAATTACAATCAGTAATAAAAAGGCGAAGAAAAAAAATACAATGAACAGAACAATAATCTCAACATATTATTTGGATTAAAATAGAAAACGAGAGAAAACAATTTTCCAAACACACATGCAAATCAGATTTGTAAGAAAAATATTAATGTCAAGGAGGATGACGAAAAGTGATTCACTTTTGACCAAAAGCTTACAAATATAAAATAAAAGCAATCTATAATTGTACTTAGTACACTTATCAGTTTGTACTTATCTGGATGATCAAAAAAGTATGAAGGTATGTACATTCTCCTAATTTCGTGAAGAGCTGTGCATATAGCCGAGTGTTAATTTCCGCTTGTCTTGCAATTGAGTTCTCGTGCACGTTGAGTCCTTTCCTTCGATCTGTTCCATCCTTTTCTGGGGGTGGGATGGGGGTGGGGGTGGGGGCTGGGGGGATGAAAGCATGGTCGAAAAAGTTAAGGCGCTGGTACATGAGAACTTGGCGATAGGTGCCATTACTCGCGGTATGGGTTCAATTCTTGCTAGGAACAAATCATAACTTCTAAGCTGTTTGATTACATCGGTATCATTCTATATAAATTTCTGTCATGATTATAATCATGTATTCATACATTCTTGTCCGCTCAAGTGTGAGTCGACTCGTGATCAATTCGCTTCTTGATTCGAGGATAAAGTACCGCTCATTTCAGTATCATACCCACCAAATAAAGTACCACTCATTTCTGTATCATACCCACCAACTAAAGTGCCACTCATTTCAGTATCATAGCCACCAAATAAAGTACCACTCATTTCAGTATCATACACACCAAATAAAGTAACACTCATTTCAGTATCATACACACCAAATAAAGTAACACTCATTTCAGTATCATACGCACCAAATAAAGTAACACTCATTTCAGAATCATACCCACCAAATAAAGTAACACTCATTTCAGTATCATACCCACCAAATAAAGTAACACTCATTTCAGAATAATACCAATCAAATAAAATATTTACGTATTCTTAGAAGAAAAATAAAACATGTTTTCATACACACTGACTAAATATTTAATTGATCTCGGAAAAAAACTGAAATGCTTTCAAACAAACTGACTAAAATATTCAAATGATATTGGCAGAAAAACAAAACATGCTTACATACACACTGACTAAAATATTTAAGTGGTCTTGGAAGCAAAATAACAACATGATTTTGGTATATTACACAAAATTTTCCCGAGAAATGTGCGTAAGTAACTGTTCCACTGCAAATTCGCACAAGTGTTAGTAACGATGAAAATCCCCACCCCAGTGGCGGCGCGATGGTTTGAGGCGCCCGGGGGCAATGTTCTTTTGTGGCGCCCCTACCGAGACGCCCGGGGGCAATGTTCTTTAATACCGTCCCTACTTTGCCACAAAGAACAGTTTTTATGTCAGTTCCCAACCTCTATCCACTCCATCTAAATATAACTTTTGTGAAGAATTGCCCCCATTACACTAAATTGAGGTGAAATACCATGAAAATTTTTTAATCTGAAAAAAAAAACTCCCGACTGCGCCCCCCCCCCCCCCCCCCCGTCGCTGGCGCCTGGAGGCAATTCCCCCCCCCATCGCGCTGCCACTACCCCCCCCCCCAACGATTAAAACGCCCTCTCCCCACTTCCGTGTATTTAAAATGAGGAGAGGAAAGAGGATAGAACTGTAATATAACTGTTTAGTGTCAACCGAGAGTTCAGAACTAGACTTTTATATGCTGATTTTTCTTCAATATTTTATCAGTAAGAGGGTACAGAATACATAGTATCTTATTGTCCACTCACGAAGAATGTGGTGCCCATTTATTGTAGAGAAGTTGTATTCCACATATTTTTTTTCTTTTTAAATTTTTCTTGTCGCACCATACAAAATTGCATTTGAAATTAATGTCATTTATGGATACATGGTAGTTTTTTGTATCTATTCAAATGGCAAATATGATAGTTTTGTTTGTGCAAACATATGGTAAGGTAGTTCCTCTACTTCATGATTTTACTGCAAAAACATTCCAATTTCTCCATATGAATTGATCAGGCGATAAAGTTAAGACAATTTTGCTTAATATGAAGATGATCTTCATATGGTTTTGCTGTATAACAAACACTATTAATATTGTATATTGAAATAGTTGGAACTGTGAATTTATTTCTATTTCACGCTGCAAAAATGTACATATTTAATGACAAATTAAAAGATTCTTATTAAATTATTGCATTGTTCTTCATGTTATCCTCATAACAAAAGTTAATTGTAGAACGTTTTCTTGTTTATCTTAGGATTTCGATTTTGTGCTTTGCTCATAGACTCATGAGTGTCCTTAAAACCTAACGCATCAGTGTTCTTATAACTTAACGCATCAGTGTTCTTATAACCTAACACATCAGTGTTTTTATAACCTAACCAATCAGTGTTCTTATAACCTAACGCATCAGTGTTTTTATAACCAAACGCACCAGTGTTCCTATAACCTAACGCGTCAGTGTTCGTGTAACCTAACCCATCAGTGTTCTTATAACCTAACGTATCAGTGTTCTTATAACTTAACGCATCAGTGTTCTTATAACCTAACGCATGTGTTCTTGTAACCTAACCCATCAGTGTTCTTGTAACCTAACGCATCAGTGTTCTTATAATCTAACGCATCAGTGTTCCTATAACCTAACACATCAGTGTTCTTATAACCTAACGCATCAGTGTTCGCATAACCTACCGTTTCAGTGTTCTTATAACCTAACGCATCAGTGTTCTTAAAACCTAACGCATCAGTGTTCTTAAAACCTAACGCATCAGTGTTCGTATAACCTAACGTGTCAGTGTCCTTAAAACCTAACGCATCAGTGTTCTTATAACTTAACGCATCAGTGTTCTTATAACCTAACACATCAGTGTTCTTATAACCTAACGCATCAGTGTTCTTATAACCTAACGCATCAGTGCTCTTATAACCAAACGCATCAGTATTCCTATAACCTAACGCATCAGTGTTCTTGTAACCTAACCCATCAGTGTTCTTATAACCTAACGCATCAGTGTTCTTATAACTTAACACACCAGTGTTCTTATAGCCTAACGCATCAGTGTTCTTGTAACCTAACCCATCAGTGTTCTTATAACCTAACGCATCAGTGTTCTTGTAACCTAACTCATCAGTGTTCTTATAGCCTAACGCATCAGTGTTCCCATAACCTAACGTATCAGTGTTCTTATAATCGAACGCATCAGTGTTCTTATTACTAACGCATCAGTGTTCTTAAAACCTAACGCATCAGCGTTCTTATAACCTAACGCATCAGTGTTCTTATAACCTAATGCATCAGTGTTCTTATAATCGAACGCATCAATGTTCTTATAATCGAACGCATCAGTGTTCTTATTACCTAACGCATCAGTGTTCTTACTACCTAACGCATCAGTGTTCATATAACCTAACACATCAATGTTCTTATAACCTAACGCATCAGTGTTCTTATAACCTAACGCAAACAAAGAATATAATACTGCAGCACATCGGGAATATATGAGGGCGTCAGAGCAACTGATTTGTTAAGGATATTCCCGCAAGCCTCTTTATTCTCTTCTATTCTTCCTTAGTCCTAATCTCCTATCTAGATAATAATAATAATAACAATAGCCATTATCATCATCATCATCATCATCATCATCATCACAATAACTTGAGTAACTTCAATGACTCACCATCGAAAATGTTCGTGCTCTTCTCATATTGCCTCATCTGACACAGTATCGTTTAAAACTCACTCTCCACCCCGGAATGGCCCCCATCCACCTTGGACCGTGACACTGTGTTGGTTGTTTGGTTGCGTTTTAACGGCATTTTCAGCACTTTTTTGACTTTTTCATGCCTAGGAAATATAAGCTAAGTGCCTTTCCCAAGAATACACTGGGGGAACCGGCCAGAGCTGGTTTGGACTGTATCGAACCCAATACATGCTGAATTACGAGTCCGACGCTCTACCAACTGAGCTACTGAGGTCTCCGCCTGGGATCCTACTCCATATATATATATATATATATATATATATATATATATATATATATATATATATATATATATATATATATATATGATTTAGGATAATGTCAATGGTCACTGTAATTCAAACTTTAGTACATGTAGCCTAAAGACCTTCCCAGGGACCTCCAGAGAAAAATGTAAAAGTACCCCAACAGTAGTACCTCTTGCTCATGGTTACAACACTGGCATGTATACTATAGAGTGTATTATAGCGAATTTCAACTCAGCTGTGTAGGAGATAGGGGCACAGACAGACAGACGGTCTGACATGCATACTGAAGGTATAAAACTATTCACAACGGTTTTGTTTTTGTTTTAGCTTTCAATTTTTTTCATAAAACGAGGTTATGATGATAGTGATTATAATGATGATAATGGCGACGAAAAAGATGATGATGATGATGATGATGATGATGATGATGATGATGATGATGAAGACGATGATCATGATGGCGGTGGTGATGGTATTGAAATGAATGAACTTCCTAACTACAGACAAAAGGTCTATAGAACAATATATACAAGGGCACAAAACAGAACTATGAAATCATAGACTTGATATTAGAACAGAACTATGTAGCTATGTATAATACTGACCATTCCAATACATAATCAAGTATGGTATGCACCATATAAATGATATAGCGAGATTAAGGAATTTTATGGTAGTGGTGGTGGTGGTGATTCCATGGAGTAATTGTATCTTAATTGGAATTCTTCCTTCAAATCTTTCCAATCTTTCTAAAATGTTAAGAAACCGACCGAGGATTTCCGTGTGTACATTTTAGCTATTCTAAGCACGTTCCGCAGATACTCAATTCGTCTTCTTTTCCAGATGTCGTACAAATTCCCAGAAGTGTCTGTTTCCATTCTGAATCGGAATGACGCATATTCTCTGTGTGAATATCGAGATACTTTGAAATATTGACACTTGTTTCAGTCAAGTTCCTAAGTAATATTATTTGGATAGATTTCTGAGCGTGGCATTTTCCTAAATTTATTTGTAGACCAAAGTCCCAAGAATGAAATCAAGCCTCAATAAAACGGAATCTTAATGTTGAGCATCGTGCATACTAATGAGTACCTTGGTACATTTCCTATCTCAAATGTAACGACAATCTGAAATGTTTGACATTATGGTATAAGATTTGAGATAGTTTTTGTTCCGTAATATGAAGAATTAGTCAAAATTAGTAGTCAAAATTAGTAAAAATCAATAACATAATAAAGCCGGCGCCTTACTCACAGCTTGATTCAATTTGATCACAATACAATCGAAGACGGTCATATTGGAATGGCATTCCTTTTAATACTGAGGGAGTCCCTACCAATTTGTAACTTCGTTTAACATTATTTCCTTGACATTCTGAGTTCTAATGCAAGGAAGCGGATCAACTTGAGGACGTCATGCATCTCAAAATGACGTAAAAAGGCTGAACAATATTTACTAAACAAGAGACCTGTCATTAATTTACACGAGTTTTGAAAGTTCAGTACACAAAATAAAGCAAGAACTTCCTTGTTTGGTTTTTTTGTTGTTGTTTTTATTTTTTTTTATTTTTTATTTTTTATTTTTTTGGTGGGTTTTTTGTTTGTTGTTGTTCTTCTTTTTTCTCACTATATAATATATGTCTTCCTGCTTTATCTGCAAATATAAGACTTTCTAAACAAATCTTCAAAAATGTCAATGTGATTTAAATTTGAGTACATTTTACCTTTTTTTTACCCTTCCCACAGGGACTTTAGGAGAAGTAGCTAGAATTAATATCCCTCTTGCGCATGGTTACAATATAGATTTTAATGAATTTCAAGTCTGCATTTTAAGAGAAATAGTGACATGGACAGACGGACGGACATGCATACATCAGAGGACAAAATTGTGTATGTATGCATATATGCATGCATGTATGTATGTATGTGTGTATGTATGAATTACCGTAAAATGACCGGTAACAACTATGGTGTACGGATGATGTGTGACTATAGCCGCAGTCTGCCGGATCATCTAATTTATATGCGGTTTTGTAAGAAAGCACTGACATACTCAATCATCGTGTCGTCATGGCTTAAGACTGATCACTTTTTGTCGGTTTAGCGTCTAATATAAGGTATTTTCATTTTTACTACGTGACAGCAAAATGGTCAAAGCAACCAGTTTTATCCACAGAGCTGAGACTATTTTGTATTTATCCATCTATTTCTTTCTTTCTTTCACGAACACATCGTTGACCTATAAAATAAAGCACATATTAAAACAGCTACTTTTTCACAAAAAATAAATAAATAAATAAAATCTGGTTGAGATTAGGGTGGGTATTCGACATGGTTTATGTATGATGAAAAAAAAAGAAACGAGAGAGACATACAGGTAGGAGGTACACATGGAGAGAGGAATGAAAGGAGAGAAGAGGAATATTTTAATTTTGACACTCGTCGTTAAAATGCGATTTATGATAAATATTCAGATTCAGAATCTTGCATATATACACTGTATATCGTCTAAATCCCGGATTTGATTGCTGAAGTTTGCTCAGTGTGTCTGTGTGCCTGTGTGTGCGTGTGTGTGTGGTTGGTTAGATACCCCATTTACATCATAAAGAACGCAAAACGACGTAACATATGTTATTAAGGGTATATTGTTTTTAAATTGCATAAAAGACAGAAAATTAAAAAAGAACGGTTAATGGGCAGCTCTATGGTGACACAAATGGCACGATGGCGACAATGGGAATTAACATTACTACCGCCATCTTGAAAAGATTGCACTTTGACGACAATAGGAATTCCACTTTAAAATGTCCGTAGGTTTAACATTAGATGGAGACAAGGAGAAATCTAATGTTAAAAATACCCATAGGTTAAACATGATGGGACGGTATGGGCACAAGGGGAATTGAACATTAACATTATATTTCCCCTTGTCGCCATACTTTGTTTTGTTGTTTGTTTTGGGTACTAAAATGGCACAAATGGCTACAAGGGGAAATGGTAATGTTGAAAACGCCCATAGAATTAACATTATGGAATGAGCTGGGGTCAAGGAGAATTTAACATGGACATGATTGACCATCACCCATCCTGACTGACCACCTACTGGCTAATACACAGTCTTACTGACCAGCATCCACCTCTACGCACCAACACCTACTAATCAAAACCAACACCTACCAACCAACACCAGCACTACTGACTGTTGCCCACCTCTACTCACCAACGCCCACACCTACTCATCAGCACACACTGTGAACGTGGATGTAAAGTAGGAGGTAGAATAAGGAAGAGTAACACCTAGAGCAGACAAAACAAATACAACCTTAAAACCCCAAACAGCAGTGGTGGAGTGTAAGTGGAGAAAGGGTACGAATGCTTGCACTAACACACACACAAATACTGTCATAATTATATACTATCACACATGAAAAGGACAGAATAATGGAGAGGGGCTTAAGTTTTGTCTTGAAGATAAAACAATAGACAAACATACAAATACATAAAACATTAAACACATAATTTTTTTTGGCAATAATCTGTTTCTGAGAGATCGAAATGGCCCTAAAAAAGTCCGTTGTTATGTTAACAAAACATTGTTAACACTGGTTACATCATTTCACTGTTCTTCGTCGCAAGCTTCTCCTCACTGCAGGTCCATACACCAATACACTCTTCAAACATCCTTGCCTTTTAATGTAGACTCTTCTTTTCCATAGGGCAGTGTCAGTGATGCGTGTGATCGCCCACATTAACTTGACATACGTGAGGTAGTCTGGATCAAACAGCATGCTTGAAATTTTAGCAGATAACTCGACGTTGGTCCACATCTTGACTTGTCTTGAGAACGGATGACACAATGGGTGAATGTACTGCTATATATAGATTAGGACCGGACTGAAACTGAATTGAAGTCTCCACCAATCAGAACGTGTGTGACATAATTCAGCCAGGTCACTTTGAGTATATATACACTAGAGCGTTTCTACAATTCATAATTGCGGGACAGTTTAAGTACAGTACACATGGCAGAATTGAAGACGAAGACTTGGCGTTGTGGTGCGCTTGCAGTGAAATCTAATACCCGGAGTGACAGTACTATCCTCTACTACTGTGGCTAGTATTATTTCAATAATAGTATCCTCTGTTCCAGATAATGACTCGGATTTGGATTTGACTTTTGATATCTTATCATCGCAGGAATTTTTGTCGGAACCATCTTCTCCTGCATTACTACTATCACTGTCAAAATAGGAGGATTTTAAAAAGAAACAGAAGGAAGAGCTAGAGACCTTTTAACAGCGTCATAAAGAAGAACAAACATTTGTATAAAAACAAGACGAGGAAAAGAGAAAACAACAAGAGATGAAAACTATGAACAGTGAACAGAATGAAGGGAATGCAAACATAACTATCAGACTCTTACAGGAAATGCTGGTGGAAGAAAAACAACTAAGAGGACTGTATGAATCCTCTTTGGCGAAATCCAAGAGAAAGAGACCTTCAAAATCAAAGAATTCTAATCCTTCCATGAAATCAACTATATTGACTACACCGAGACTCGAGCAGCGACAGCAACTACCACATCAGCAGTGGATTTGAACGTGAGAAAGGTTTAAAACAGTTGAAGCAGATGTTTAAAAGTCCATGAATTTTATTTTCAAACACAATGTCCCTTTTCAGGGCCACCCATATCTCTCAGAAAATGGATACTACTCATTATTGCCAAAGCACACAACAACAAAAAAATCCCTCCAAAAATATGTGTCTATATCTTATGAATAATTATTAAATAAACAAATTAAAACATTGATATACTTACTTTTTTTGGTGTATTGTCGTGAATAAGAATCACAATGAAATTTCAAACAAATCACAAACGTCCTTGTTTTCCTTGTAAATGTCTTACTTTGTTGATTTTCTTCGCAATAATGTTTTTTTTTCTTTCTTTTTAGCTTTTGAGATGTCCTCAATTTTCTCTTTCTTTACTTTCCTTTTCATTGTTTTAGAGGGAATGGCTTTTTCTGCTGTTTCTTCTGCTACTGAAAGCTTCTCCTTTTTCTCTTCCTTCACTTCTTTGGACATTCTGAACGCTCTGAAGACCAATTTCATTTTTCGTGACAACTATACCAGTAATCTTTACTTTTGTCTCTGGACCTAGTTTCTCCTTCCTTAGAGGTTCATTTTCTTTGACTTTGTGGACATTCGGTATCCCAATGTCATTTTCTTTCGACAGACATAACAGGAATCTTAACTTTTATCTCGAGAAGAACAGTCCTGAGCCTGCCCATAGGTCTAGCTGGATGACTTGTATTATTGAATCACGCTCTGTAGATCTCTGACCAGAAGAGTAATCTTGGGTTGCTCTTTCATCTTCACAGGTTGAATGTGGGACTGAATGACAGTAGTATCCTCTCACGTATGGGCTCTGTATACACACACACACACATAGAGAGAGAGAGAGAGAGAGAGAGAGAGAGAGAGAGAGAGAGAGAGAGAGAGCGTAGTCCAATCAATCTTTACTCGTTCGCCGTCATGAAACGATCACACCATTCCGAGGAGAAACCAGAATCAAAGCAACGACGACGTTATGTGCCACCTCATATCCTCAGAGAAGTTTTGGCAGACGCTCGCCCTAGTGATTATTCCTTATTCAGCACCATCCTACTCTTCCTCCCCAAAACCAACAGAGTCATGATCGTTCGGTAGCCCCTGAGGATTATTTTCACATTCAAGCTACTCACAAAGTGACTTCCAGAAAAGTTAGAGCTTATGCATACACTTACACGGTAAAAGTGTACATGTCCCAAGTACCCGCAGATAAAGCGGCTGAATTTATTACCGACTTGTTGGAGTCTATGTTAGATGAGCTGAAACGATTTGCCAATCTGAAGGCCAAGATCTTTTGCCACTTTCTATTACTCATGGCAGTTTGAAATCTCCTGTCTGGATTGAAGTTAGTACACCTGCTGAATTAGCCTCTTCCAAACTCCTGGACACAATTCAGCACGTGCAACAATCCAATGATAAGTTTGACATGAGTGATGGAAAAGTCACCCTCATTATGACACACGTTTTTTCATCTGCTTCGGGCAGTGGTTGACGCACAATTTTTATCTGTGGATCAAATCCCAGAGAAAACCGATACGCCGAAATGGAAACGATTAAGGAAAAGCATTGGTCCGTCGGACAGAGACAAATAACACGGAGAAGCAGAAGTCCTTTTGGAACAAGCAGGAATTTTGAAATAGACCGCATGTGGACCTCATGAAATGCAGAAATTTCAAGAAGTGTTAGCCTCTCGCTACACTTTGAAATTACCCTCAAGTCATTCGTGGAGATCTTCAGTTACCAGGACCCAATTTTCCAGACGGAAAATACCGACTATCAGCACCAAAATCATTTCGAGGCTATTACCAATATCACAGGAATTCACAGATGCAGTTACTGTTGTGACAAATATTACCAAGGATTAAGCAATTCCAAGCAACATATTTATTGTGGCGAGAGATGTCGTAGCTGTTTAGCGTCGAGACCTTGTGTTCCTGAAGTAAAAGGATAGGATTCAATGCTTTACCTGCATACGAGCATTGGTGAGTCAAGCTTGTTACAACCAACATCACACTAAACAATTCCAGCGACAGAAAAGTGCTTGCGAATTACTGGAAGCATATTTAATATTCGTTCGAATTCCAAGATGTACACCTTTGTCCAGGAAAGAAACGATGCCCTATTTGTTCTAAAATCGTCGAGTCGGATCATCAGTGTTACATTCAGAGATATGACAATGAACCAGATGAATTATTGGATAATCGTAACAAGAAAAAGAAACAGAACAAGTGTAGATTTAGTCTTTGTTTTACTTTGAATGTTCTCAAGACACAGAGATTCACATTCCTAATATGTGTGTCGCTCATTGCACGTGCCACGATGTATTCAGGAACCTGTGTTTCATCACTGTCGGAATTGTAGCATGCTCCCAGGTTGACGTGAAAAGATAGTTTGTGGCTACATACTCGTTCTGATTTTGCTTAGTGGGTCTCGGACACCACTGACGACAACATGAATGGAGATGAAGTGAATCGTTATGGTAACTGTCGTCAATACGCAACAGTGATCGTTCACAATTTCTCTAGGTACGAAAGTCAGTTTCTATTGAAACATTTTTCACAACAAGAAACAGAATTTGCAAAAGTCAACATAAATGGAGCCAAGATTGTTTACATAAATGAGGGAAATGTACAGTTTAAGGATACCATGAATTATCTGGCTATTCCTTTGAGTAAAATGTCCAAAACTTATGGTTTGACGGAAATGGCCAAAGGATATTTTCCTCAGTTTTTCAACACTGAAGAAAATCACCACGTCGTGCTCCCACATTTACCAGAAGCCCACTACTACAACCTCGAGGGTATACGAACAGAACAATGGGCAGCCTTCTACGCCTGGTACCACTCCCATTGATCGGATCCTTCTCCTTTTCAATATGAAATCTCGAAGGATGGTCGGTCCAATGTCGACATTCTACGACGTTGTTGTGGAACATTTCGACAGCGATTACTCGGGCACGTAGGTATCGATCCCTCGAAAGAAGTTTCAATCATTGCAAAAGCTTATGGATTGGTGTTCGGAAAGAACTTTATGCCCGAGAACAAACTAGCGATTGTACCACCTCAAACGTGTCAATTTGATATTCGGCTCAAGCTTTGCGTTGGTTACATTACTTGTGCCAAACTCAAGACAAGTGAATACAACATGCCAGAGACGGTGGTGAAAAGAAGATTGGGTCTTATTCTTTCGATGGCTGGGATTTGGAAAACCCACAGATCATGTAAGAATTCCATGGATGTTTATGGCACAGATGTCCCATGTATTATGCCAGCCAAGAATTGAAAAATCCCTGGACAGAGTCGAATATGGAAGATTTGTAGGACAAAACTTGCCAACGATGCCAGAGTTGGGAAATTCAGGGATACCGCGTGGTGGAAATGTGGGAACACGAATACGATCGACGTTTGAAAACAGATGCAGAATTTCGACCCATCGTCAAAAGCTACCATGTGATGGATATTGAACCTTTGAATCCTCGCAACAGTTTGTCTGAAGGTCGGACCAGTGCCATACGCTGTTTTAAGAAGCACACGAGTCTCAAGTTGAGCATATCAAATATGTAAATGCGTGTTCGTTATGCCCATGGGTGTGTAAATATGCTCGGTTTCCTAACTGTCACCCTGCTGTTTCCCTTTTGTTGTACCTGTGCTGGAACGTGTAATCAACACAAACATTGTCGTCACGAAGACCAAGAGTGTTCCTTGACAGGAATGTGGGTGAGTGTAGAATTGTTTCCCGCTGTCGATCATGGATACCATTTGTTAAATGTTTACGAAATTTGGCCTAACGCAGAACAATACCAACAGGACAACGGTTGGAGTCAAGGGATTTTTTCAGGCTACGTCCACGAGTTTCACAAATTGAACCAAGAAGCGAGCGGCCATCCCTCCTGGTGTCACACTCCAGAAGAAAACGATCAATTCAAACAATGGTACCGAGCCCTAAAAGGCATCAACTTG
The DNA here is from genome assembly GCA_029931535.1 of Margaritifera margaritifera. Classification (NCBI taxonomy): domain Eukaryota; kingdom Metazoa; phylum Mollusca; class Bivalvia; order Unionida; family Margaritiferidae; genus Margaritifera; species Margaritifera margaritifera. The sequence continues at coordinate 1,066,528 of JAQPZY010001467.1, read as the reverse complement.
GAACATGTGGTAGAGAACGAAGGGGGACAAGCGTTGGCTAAAGTAATGCTCAATTGTTTTGGGGGGGGGGGAACTCGCTTAGCTCCACGTAAAGCCTCTGACTGAATACTTGGTGGATCCAAGTCAATACTTTCAGCTTATCGACGATAAAGAACACTCATGAAACACGTGGAAATTGTACATGAAGATTTGATCCTAGTAACGTTTGTTCCACCCGACGAGTTTGCCAGTGTCATCATTGCTGCTTTTCATGACAGCCAAAGCCATTTTAAAATTGTACTCTGTGTTGGAACCTTTAGAAGACCGCTTCATTTACTTTGACACCGATAGTTGCATGTACATTAATCAACCTGGATGCTATCACCCTCACATCGAAGACGTACGTTTAGGAGTGTGAGACGACGAACATCCCGATAAGACTATTCTGAGTTTTGCCAGTGGCAGACCAATACCGAGATAAAAAGGGACAACTTCGTACCAAATGCAACGTAATCCATGCATTCACAAGTCACTCTTTACACCAGGGTTTGTCTACTTGGGTCAAGGAGACCAGGTACAGTGTTTCAGCTGTGGTGTCAAACTCCACGAATGGGAGTTCGGAGGCAATGTATCTTCGCCATCCATTTAACATTTTGATTGCTAGACCGAGCGGTTACAGCTTACTTTGAACATGCCAGATGGTCTTCGTGCGGTCACTACTTTCCCTTGGTTTGTCCAGATTATTATCACGATGGATATTTTAGAAGATGGGAGGATTTGTAGTTTACCCCTAGAGCTGCGATAGCGCATTTTACAAGTATTTTGTACAGACTCAAGTGAAACGCAAACGACATATAATTTCTACATTTTTTACACTGTTGCTATCTCAATAGTATAAGAAGGCTGATTCTCATGAAAGACTATGACAAACATAAAACTTGACATGGATATAAAGCTCTCGATGCCACGACTTCTGCAATCAGTGTGGCACTAAATTCTATCTTGTGAATGGACATTTTAGAAGAACACATTCAGAATCTACCTTTAGAGCTCATTGTGAACTCATTTACAGGGACATTTTGCAGATTTAAATGAAACGCAAAGAACAATTGTATCCAAAACCGCATGGACCTGTTACTCATTGGTATCTGAATCTTATAAGATGGTTGATTACTTGGAAAATGTTCAAATGGTAGGACATTGATACTCTATGGACACGTCATAAAACTCGCCATGCCGCGACTTCTGCAGTCATTGCTGCTCCGAAATCTATGGGAGGAAGTCAATGAAAAGATTCAAAACTTAGATGAATAAAAGAACTGATTCCACAAGATAATACAACTCCTTTGACTCGGAGAAGACGCTTCGTGTGTGTGTGTGTTAGTGGCTGAATTTCTTCCATTTCGTTTACTATCAGGTCCCTTTGACAAATTTATGACCGTTTCTTTCAAAGACATGACCACCAAGACTTTGTACACGAAAAAATCATCCTGTGGAAAGTTCTGCGATTCATGATGAATACTTCTCTACACCTGTGTAAAGAAGAGATTCGTTGCGCTCTATCGACGAATCATACTTACCAAGGAGTGTGTATGGCTAGTGGTGTACACCAACAGATTTACCACTGGAAGGATGTATGTGAATAGAAAAGTCTTGGATTCGACACTTGGAAGGAAACAAGACGTCGCTGACTATGCAAAAGATGTGTGTGACTAATCCTAAGGAAGAAAAAAAAAAACTTTTTGAAATGTTGACATTTTGTTGTAACATGATACCAAAAATAAACATGTTTGTTTTTCTGTATAAAATGGCTGATGTCCTCTGTGGTCGTCTCGGAATTTTTTCACGACAACTCGAGAATTATGTCTGCATTTTCCGTTCTCAAGTGATTTACAAAAGGCCAGATCGTCAAGGTTCAGAGGCAATGTATCTTCGCCGTCTTTTTAACATTTTGATTGCTGGACCGAGCGGTTCAGGCATACCTGGATTTGTCAAACATTTGATCGAACACAAATCACTTTTGTTGGATCTTCCTCAAGAACGTTTAGCATGGTGTTACAAAAAGTGGCAATCGGCTTACACGTTACTGAAAAAAGTCAAGGAGAAGCCAATGGGATCGTATCTTACTCTAGTCAAACGCCTCTCGTCATCTTCTATGACATGTTAGGAGAACACGAAGTAGAAATTAAACTTTGGTTTACACGAAAATGTCATCTTCGTAAAGCTAGTATTATTTACATTACTCACAATGTATTTAAACAAAGTTAAGCACATCGCACCATCAGACTTAATGCTCATTGCGTGGTGTTGTTTCAAAGTCTGAATGATAAATCTCAAGTCCAAGTCTTGGCAAAACAATTAGGAAAACCATGGATGTATTATGCTTATAATGATGCCACTTTCTAACCACATGCATATTTACTGATCGATTTAAAATCTACCACTTCAGATTATTTTATGTTTGCATGATTGTTGTCAATTACTACAAGGAATTATTCACATTCCTCATGAAACACAACTTTTGTTTAAAAAGCATCAAGTAGGTTTGACACAACTCGCATCTACGAAGAGATCCTAATACTGTAGCCAAAGCTAAAATAATTAAACCCACCAAAAAAAAAATTTTTTTAAAAATTACAAATTACTAGAAAACAACGAAGGGAAAGCTGAGAGTGGCAGCGAGTTTTACATCAAAAATCCTCCTCTCTCAAAAACAAAACCAAAAGAGCCACCGCTTCACCCTCAAGAAATAAAGGCACTGCGGCTAAAACGCGCACGTACTCCCGGAAACTTCAACCTGTAGGCACCACTTCTGCTACAGTCTTCTCCTCTTCTCCTCCGTTAGTGACCAGATATACCTAATTTAAACATGTATTTTCCAATCACATGAAGAAATGAAAATCCATCTCTAAAGGGACTTCTACTCATCCGTCGTCGTCCTCTTCTGTTCTGGCAGTTGCTTCCATTACCAGGATTACAGACACAGCAATATGGAAAAGAAGAATGTATGTGGAGAAGCAACGGTGTTTGAAGCGGGTCTTACTCCACGGACCCGCCGTGCGACGAAGTTTGAGAAGAAGAAGACCAGTGAAGCGATGTCACTTATGTTAATTGCCTTTGGTTAACAAACTTCAAACGCTTCTTTTCAGGGCCACCCAGATCTCTAGAAAAGAGAAATACTAATCCTATTTACCAAGAACTTTTGTGTATGTATGTGTTTTTTTGGGTATGTTTTTTTTTGTGTATGTCTTTCACAAAAACAAAAACTTAAAATCCCCTTTTACCCCTTCTCTTGTGATAGCGTGTTTGTATGTAAGGGTACAGTTGTGTCTATAAATACTTCCTACCCTTGTATGATAGCATAGTATGTTTGTGTGAGAGTGTGTGTTTCTTTTATCTCCCTTCTTTATATCCTATTCTTTATTCTTGTGTGATAGTATATTTGTATGTTTGTGTGAAAGTGTGTATAAACCCTCTTACCCTTTTATTTGGAGTATAGGAGTGTATGTTTGGATAGTATAGTTGGTGTGTGTTTGGATAGTATAGTTGGTGTGTGTTTGAATAGTATAGGTGGTGTGTGTTTGGATAGTATAGTTGGTATGTGTTTGGATAGTATAGTTGGTGTGTGTTTGGATAGTATACTTGGTGCGTGTCGGATTGTATATACAAATTTTAACATTACATTTTCCCTTGTCCCTATAAACACTTTTGTCCCCATAAACATTTTTGTCCCTGTAATACTATTCCCATGTTAAATCTATGGACCAATTTAACATAGGATTTCCCCTTGTCCCCCAAGTGGCATCTCCGTGTATCGTATGGGCTAATGTTAATGTCCCATTGTCCCCCAAGTGGCACACACAACTATTACCATACAAAGTCACTTTCAAAGAGATAATGAAGCTAATTGTGTATGTATGTGTTGCTGTCTTGACTAAGTACTACTTAATAAGCATTAGTTTATTGCCCGGTAAGATTCTACGCTATTCATTTTAAAGTTGACAAATCGGCCAAAAATAACAATAAACAACATATAAACAGTCCTTCATACTTACAATATAGGTATATATTTATGTATTAAACAGATGACGTGTTCTAAAGAAGTCGCTATAGTTTTTTAGTCTATTTTTTTATAGTTATTATTCAGTCATTTAGAGTTTGTTCTTATATTTTAATCAGCAGCGACGTGAAAAGAAGTTTTTTCCAAGATTTTTTAAAATGTTGTATTTTTGTCACTTTTTAGTACAATTTTAAAAAATGAAAAGCACTCAAAAAACTATAGCAGTCTTGCAGGAGAAAATGTATCCCGTGTCTACCCGGTGTGAGACTGTTCATTACGATAGCTTTTATCGGACCCATTTCACTCCGCCTCACCCCTTTTCAAGGACATTTATCTCCAAATGCGTCCAAACACCAGAAAGTTTGTGGTAACTTTAATCAAGAAAAACATTTTGCGTTGGGTACTGGGCGATTTGGTACACACTATCTTTATTGTCTCAAATGTTAACATTATTGTCTAGCGAAAATTAATGAATGGTTTGAGCGGTATATAGATAGATTGGTTGGTTGGTTGTTATGGGTTTAACGCCATTTTTCAGCACATGATACATGGCGGCCAGTATATTTGGTAGAGGAAGAACCCGAGAAAACCACTAGGCCAGTCAACCTTTTTACTAGGCCAGCCAACCTATTTTCTTAGGCCAGTCAACCTTTTTACTAGGCCAGTCAACCGTTTTGCTAGGCCAGTCAACCCTTTTACTAGGCCAGTCAACCGTTTTGCTAGGCCAGTCAACCCTTTTACTAGGTCAGTCAACCTTTTTGCTAGGCCAGTCAACCCTTTTACTAGGCCAGTCAATTCTTTTGCTATCAAGAGATTCATTCTAGTGTAAATTCAATGGTCGTCAAAAGTATCTATAAGTATGACATTGGTATAAGAGCACGTGAAGCGTAAATTTAATATATCAACATCAAAGCATCTAAAAAAATACACGTTGCATCTAACTATATACATGAATGAGCTATAGGCAGACAAATAGACTGAAACTTTCGTCCTGTTTGCATGAAAAATGAGCTACAGATAGACAAGCAGACAGAAACTTCCGATCAAGCGTACAGCGTCCTGTTTGCATGAAAAATGAGGATGAAGGTTTCATATCTCCATTACTTTTTATAATGAGATTGTTAGATAGAAAGATTCCAAATTAGAACATATAAACTTACGTATGTATGTATGTATGTATGTATGTATGTATGTATGTATGTATGTATGTATGTATGTATGTATGTATGTATGTATGTATGTATGTATGTATGTATGTACGTACGTACGTACGTACGTATGTATGTATGTATGTATGTATGTATGTATGTATGTATGTATGTATGTATGTATGTATGTATTAAGAGCTTCATGTTTCCTGTATATGTGTGACATTTCCGATATGTCAGACAACCTTATAATATCTTCTTATCCCATTACCTACAGCCAATATTAGGACTCCCATTACCTACAGCCAATATTAGGACTCCCATTACCTACAGCCAATATTAGGACTATCACCTAAAGCTAGTCCAACGTGCAGGACTAAAATAAATAAATAAATAAATAAATAGTAACTTTGAGCTGAACTTAAAAAATAGTACTTTGTTTTTGCTTAGATCTGAAACTTTTCATCGTTGTAACTAATGTGTTAAGCCTGCGAAATTTCATAGTTTTTAATATGTTAGAAAAGATTTCCTTATACAGATGAGCGTGGGCGGGACTTGGAACAAATTTTGTAACGGTTCATTGCACATAAACATTGGGCAGGGACAGAGACTTTGTCTTGTGGTATTGAAATGAACGTCGTTGTCTTGATGTTAGTGACGATTATGCATACTTATATACGATTATGATTCCAATATATATGCATTATCTCATTTAATTACAGGCACGTTTGTTTTGGCGTTTTAGTGGAATGATTAAAATGTAAAAAAAAAATCACAGTCTATCTATACATTTCATGTATATGCCTTACTTTCCTCAGTATAAATCCCTTAAGTTTGTGCGTATAGCTGAGTGTTAAATCCGCTTGTCTAGCGAGCGCGTTTTCGTGCACGTAGAGTTCTCTCTTCCGATCCTGTTGCATCCTTTTGGGATATGAGGGCATTTTTTAATAGAAATCCTGTGAGTGGGGCTGGTGCATGAGAGTCAGGGAATAGGTTACGTTACTTGTGGCATGGGTTCAATTCCTGCTTGGGACGAAGTATAACCCTCTAATATATATATATATATATATATATATATATATATATATATATATATATATATATATATATATATTATATATATATAACCATAAAACCCCGTTTTCTTAGGTCTATGTAGGTATCCCCTACGTACAGATACTATCGATGATGCAATAAACACAAAACTGGTATGAAAGGAAAATGCAGTTTTATTTGGAGTGATACGGTAAAGTTTCGTCATTACCTGTAGCTTCTGAATGAAAGATGTCTATTTCAGTTGACAGGCGATGGACCTTTAGAACAGGTAAGCTCAGCCCATTTCTGACACGTCACAAGTTTCCCCTGTAAACTCTCATATCCATCATTAGGACGACGTCCACAATTATTGTGTACACTGTCTCCAAGGCAGTTTGCAACGAGTTAACTTGAGCATAGAAAGAAGTAACAGAAGAACAAAGGTAAGATTATATAATATTATTTTTTGAAATTGTAAAATTTTTAACAATGTGATATATGATGTCCACCCTTTCTAAGAGAGAGAGAGAGAGAGAGAGAGAGAGAGAGAGCATTCTTAACACACTAAGACGAACTTCTTAAAATCCACTACATCGTTGATGAAAATAATCACTTCCTTGACAATTCTCATTTCCACGCTTGTGGTCGTAATTTTGTTGAAATTATTAACATCGCTAACAATCTTATTATGTTTTCTTTTTTTTGTAAAATCCTTTTGATACATTAATAAAGCGGAGGTGAGAGCTATCGGTTATCTCGACTTGCTTGAAAAAGGAAGTTTTTTCATTTAGATTCCACGTGTCAAGGCCAACCTTGAATGTGAAGAAAAAACAACACATTGTAAAAACAAAGCAAAACTAACACCTATGAATGACTAAAGGTACTTCAGTTGAACTTACAGGTGTATAGAAGTAATATACAAAGATTCTTCTCAGTTACTACAAGTATGCGCTATATAGATGTATATGTTTGCTGTCACTCCAAACGTAGTACAGAATCAAGTCTGATCAAACACGTGAAAGACTGATTTATACAACATATATATCAAAAACACATACACACGCACGCATCCCCCCCCCCCAGCGCTTAATGTCAACCAAATGTAGGCCTAATTACAAATAAAGATTCTCTCCTCATATCCCCCTTCTCTCTCTCTCTCTCTCTCTCTCTCTCTCTCTCTCTCTCTCTATCTCTCTCTTTCTCTCTCTCTCTCTCTCCGTCTTATCTCCTTGGACTATTTATCCAAAGGCCTAAGACGCTACCTGAGGCCAAATTTCCATAATGGACTTCTTACGTTTGTGACCCCTTTATTGCCTTTTTATTCTTTCTTTGTTATTGTATGTGCGGTATCTCACCATATGCAAGTTTCCACTTTCATACGTTCATGTTTAGATTCTGGAGTACTTTTAACTTTTTTTAAAGGTTGGAAAAAAATTTACATTAGAACTCAGTGAATACTACATAAAAACGTTCAGCGTGTTAAACAGTGCTAACGAAAATGCACATGAATCGACGGGCTGCAATAATGATAGACTAATAATTCTCTTTTAACTCCCTGTATAAACATACTTAAAGGCTTATGGCAAAATAGGGCCCATCAACATTTCACGGTCAATTGCTTTTATTTTGCTCATAAAGAAAATTTAGTTATAACTAAAAGAATACTTTTTCATAGTTTCTTTCTCAACAAAATAAGACTAAATGCTTCTGAAGATCCTCACAGCAATTCAAACAATTATCATTTCGAAAAAAAAAGATATCATTAATTTACTATAGAAGTCGATGGAATTTGTTCTTAAGTGGAAACTTATTTTTGGTAGTGTACTGTAAACATGATAAATATACAAAAGTCTTAATTTCTAACTAAAGAGTATGTTTTGGACACATTTACAGATTTACAATATAGATGTTTTAGTTTACCACGAGTATGTATATATGTATAATGTCTAATAGCGTGTAAGTTGACTGGATAGGTTAGTTTTTACGTATGTAGGCTCATAATGTCTAATAGTGTGTAAGTTGACTGGATAGGTTAGTTTTTACGTATGTAGGCTCATAAGTTCTGGAACTTCCGTGTTTGTGGTCCCTTAACTTTTATTTCCTCACACCATGAAGAATTGATGACACTATTAAGCTTATTAAAGTACCTATACTTTACATTTGTACATTCGTATTAATATGAGTATTATTTTCCATTTTTGTGCTCTGATGCATGACTATGCATTACTGTCAGTGTTGCTCCTGGAGCGCGGGTTTGCGGGAATCACGCGGTTCACGACAAGCTGGCCCAAACTAAACAAACCAATGCGCTATAAGTTCCGCCGCTAGATTGACGTTGGGGCATATTCTGTATTTGGATGTGGGATAATTTTTTAAAAAAAATTTTAATCAAAGGAAAGAGAACGTGTTTGGACAAAACGTACAAAAGCAGTGAAATCGCTTAGTGAAATCTTCAAGAAGAATACCCTCCCCCATCCACCACCACCCTTTCCGGTAAATCTTATCTGCCAAAATAATCGGCTCGTCGGGGCCTTTCAGACACAAATCGTGCGATCCTGTCGAACTGGAAACTAGTTAAACCTATTCCCAAACGAACCTAAGCCCATATAACGGTTCTACAGGCTGAAAAATGTACAAAAGGCAGACGTTTTTCTTGGAGTCACATGCACGGTATGATAGGAACAATGTAAAAGAGATTTCATCCCGGTATATTTTTTTTTACCTTCAGAGACTATGATCTTGAATTATGTTCGCACGTTTTCCACTTTATTTTCATGTCTGACATAAAAAGGAAAAAAAATCTTGTTTTTTTAATTTTTTCTTAATGAGTACCTAGGTGGAAATGAAATAGGAAATGACATTACATTTCCACCGTTTCGTATATGGGTAAACAACCGTAGGCGGCTTTGACATGTGCTCTCTCAGGAGGAACGCGCAAGTTTGCGTGGAATATCTAAACGAATTTTGCAGGATTATTTTAAACGAAGAGACAGCGAAACAGAACTTCTTGTTGGAACGGAATCAAATGATTAAAACATAGTACCCCGACGCAGCAAGTGCCAGCAGAAAAACAAACATTCAAGCATAACTTCCAATCGAACTAGCATGGGAAAATGGTTGTGGTTAGAAAAGTCAGAGATGGGGATGTTGGGAAAACTGTGTGAAACACAGAAAAACAAGCACTTTTACTGTAGGATGCACAAACTATAGGACCAGTACAACGGACAGGTACATAAATTCAGAGGATCATTTGGCAGCTGTATGGGCAGATACCATGAAAAAAGATTTCGAGCAGGTAATTACTGTTCTGACTAACTCTGGCTTCTTTTGCGCTTTTGTTCTGTGTTGGTATTGCTGAAGACCATACAGTCTGAGTCGTTTATAAAGTTCTTTCAAAAGTTTGTCTTCATGTTTTTCTTGTTTTCCTGGGTTTCTTGTTTTAATTATTTTACAAATTTAATCGTTTTCTTTATAATTATTTGCTACCTGTCATTCTTATCTGTACACTTTATTACACCCATGCATGACATACATAAACACCACCAAAAAGGAACACACTTGCAATTGGTAAATATTTTAAAATCGTTTTTAAATAATTGCTTAGATACAATAAATCTCACAATAGCCTTTTGCTTGCCTTTTTTATATTTTTTTTTATTTTAAGGATGCTGCAATCACTTCAAATATGTTTTTCTGTGTGACCCATATCTCTCAAAGGAGAGGGCCAACTTGTTCCCATTGAATTTAGAATTGGCTCACATTTGGAAAAGGGATGGGGAAGTTGGCCCTATTTTTAAAAATCCTGTAAGCAATACTGCATTACCATGTTTAAATCCAGAGATGGGAAAACTATAGCACGGTGTCAGTAAGCAAAGACAGACAGACATTGTTCGGGTACTATAGGTATTTTAGGAAAGAGAGCTTTATTGCCAATATGGTTATACGATGGTGAGATGCAATATGACCGTGCATAGACGAGAAAATTTTAAAAAATAAATTGAATCGTTATTTAATGCTCATTGCTCAGTTTTACTTTATTTAAGAGATATTGCTGCGTTGTTGTAAGGCGTGATATTTTTCGCTTATATCTGACTGGGCAATCATGTACATGTGAGACAAAATCCGCTTAGTCCTTTCTACCGCGAAAGGCTTAGTGTTATATACATGACCACCATGCCTTTCATGAAATCTCCATGAATTCACTACTCATATCTGCAATAATATTGAAAATTAATGACCTTGTATCTCCTTGCCTGTTATATATATATATATATATATATATATATATATATATATATATATATATATATATATATATATATATATATATATATATGTGTGTGTGTGTGTGTGTGTGTGTGTGTGTGTGTGTGTGTGTGTGTGTGTGTAACTCTTTCGCATCCTTAGAGGGGGCGTATATGGTCTTATAGAGGCCACACAAGGATTTGCTTGAGGAATGAGTACAAGGTCATGATCAATGCACCGAATAATTAAGACAGAGGCAGTTTATTTACTTGTTTTGCTGTAAATTGATATACGGCATTAGTAGACATTTTCTCATAGTCTGTCTCTCTCTCTTAATTCATTCTTTCGTTCACACGCATGTACAAATGAGAAACATAGACGCAAACACACATATAAACACAAAACGAACGACAATCGGTGATTACTGTTCACTCTTTCTGTAATTTGCTCTTTTGACTATGGCAGATAGTGTTCTGTTATAGTGGTATAGTACTTAAAGAGCGTCGTTTTTTGAATTATAATATGTGTACTGATATATACATACACCATGAAAGCCGCAGTATATGTACCAATATATACATAAACCATGCAAGGCTCATGTCGTGCACAGATACATACACCGTGGAAATCTCAATATGTGTCCCGATATATACATACACCGTGGAAATCTCAATATGTGTCCCGATATATACATACACCGTGGAAATCTCAATATGTGTCCCGATATATACATACAATGAAAAAGACTCAATATGTAAACTCATATGTGCATACATCGTGGAAATCTCAAACTGTGTACTGGTATATACATCATGGAAGTCTCAATATGTGTACCGATATATATATATATATATATATATATATATATATATATATATATATATATATATATATATATATATATATATATATATATATATATACCGTGGATGTCTCAATATGTGTACTGATATATACATACTCTGTGTACTGATATATACATACACAGTGGAAATCTCCATATGTGTACTAATATGTGCAATCACCATGGAAATGAATACATATCGGTTTATAAAGCTCAAGGAAATATGTCATATTAGCTAAATGAGAAGGTTTTTATTATTTGTTTTAAATTTTTAATCGTATGCAGTCTAAGACAGAGTACCTAATGTTATGCATTCACAGAACAGCTAATAGATCTTTAAACCATCTTCTGTCATAAATTTTGGGGTCAAGGGCGGTACATTTAATAACATGTCTGAACATGTGCCTTATTTCCCCATGCATATCAACCGAGCTTCGATAGATTTTGGGATTATCTAAGATTGCGGTGCTAAAATAAAGGCAGATAAAGTTAACCGACTCAAAGGCTCGGGTATACCTGAAAGGTAAACATTACATATGATTGAAATGAATTCTGGATAATTGTACAACAGAATCTTTCACATATCATTTGATTGGTTAGTTCATTCTTTGAGACATGCAAAACAAAGACATCTTTGCATCTTTATACCGTATCAGTTTAGGAACCGACCACAATAACTTGGATTTTATTTCCAAACAGGATCTTTTTTTGCAACTAATATGATGGACAGAATTAGTATTTTTCTCTACAAATCAGAGCAAGGGTATTTTTTTAAAAAAATTATTTGGGAGCCGGATGTCCCCCCCCCCCCCCATTAAATACTCTGTCCCTTATTGTTGAAAATAAGCTTTCTCAGACTCAGCAGTCTACAAACAGCTTATAAAAACATGCATTATTTACATGTACTTTTTAAAAAATATTCCTTCGTGACTTAAAAACACTTCATCATTTAAAAACTGACACTATTTTACAATTATTTCAGCATATTAGCCTTTACAATGACCGAGTTGTTTAAGATGGTAAAGTTCATGGGATATGTAGTGTTGAGCCGTCATAATGTAACCTGTTTACAAACCATCTCACGAGTGTACGTGTCAACATGTCATGGAAATATGCGACAAGTCATATCTTTATGGTACACTGGAAGTTTGTACGTAGCTTAGGACTAAACCCTTGTTTCTATATTCAGTTGTATATGCTAGGTCATTATCCAACTGAAAATATTCCCTCAAATATATGTCTGGGTCGTGTAGTGCTCTAACTATTTATTAATTCTAGCGTAAATGTGTACGATAATTAAAAAAGTAACACACTACAGTGCTTATGGACGACAGTTAAACTAGCAGCTGGGCGCGGCATATGCCAATGGACCTTTCTGAAAATTTGCTCTAAGGGCCCGCGCTCTTTTAAAATAAAATAATATGAACTTGTACATAATACTTGATCTAAAAGAAAGATAACCTAAAATTTTGGGCAAAATCAAAGTAGTATACTATTTAAGATATTTTAGCTCAAAGTTACTATATAATTCTTATATTTAAGTCCATTTTGTGGGACATTTCCAACTTGTTGACCCACATTAACATGATACAGCTACTCGCACCAGGTCCAAGCTGATAGCCCATACATTGGCCATAGGTAATTACATAAGTAGGTGTTGAGCAGGTTGATTGACGTGTGGGAAAGGTAGATTAGCTATTTCGTAACAAACATTGGCATGAATCACTCACTGCCCAGTCTCTGCACCAGGGCCGGATTAAAACATTTAGAGGCCCTAAGCACTGAAAAAGTTATGGTGCCCCCCCCCATATGTAATTAAACCCCTTCCCCCCATAATTTTTTTTTTTTTTCTTTTGTGCCCCTGCTTTGCTGGTGCCCTAAGAACGTGCTTAGTCTGCCTATTGGGTAATCCAGCATTGATCTGCATCCATCTGTAACTCTTTACTTTATCGCGTATTTTACACGTGAAGATTGGTAGTCGGACAAGACTTTGTCAAACCGAATGGGTCACCTACATAATTTTTGCTATTATAAGATGTAGAATTTCAAATGTGTATAACTTGGCACTGTTTTGTCCAATTTCATCAACTTCTAACAACTTACTTATACGTATTATTTTAATCACCACGAATTTTTGTCAGAGAGAAAATGCCGATTTTAAATAAATAGTTGTGCTAATTAGTGGACGAATCATTTTCCTGAAATCCGATGTGTCATTTGCAACATGTCGTATTTATCCGACTGCTTATTAAGAAGCAGTATGGACCCTGATGTCCAACGATCAGTGTTAGGATCTACGCTGCTTGCATTTGGGCATGCGTTATACACTGCTTACTTCTGTTACAAGTATATGGATGATCATTTTTTGAAATATGGAGAATCTTAACTTTTTAAATATATTAAAATATTATATTTTTACATAGGGTAAGATCCAAGCAATCCAAAATCACCATATATATATATATATAGGTTGGTGTATTTGCTTGAACTATACTTAGTTGAATATATATCCCCAATTAACGGTCATTACATTATGAATGGATACTTTAATTCTGTTTACAACCTGTGTAACAACTTCATACATCAGAGGTAACTAGGGGGTACTAATTTTCACTATAACAGAATTTGCTTTTGGTCATGCTGAAATAAAACCGTATATTTTATACTTCTCTATTGTCACTTTTACCGTTGAGTTAAAATTATGCATATTTTGTGCATTTCAAACGTGTGTAATAAATTGGAATCGACATCATATTAAATCTGATGCAATCTGCTCCTACTGACCTCCGACTTGCATTAATGGGGCGTACTATCCATTTTCGAAGAATTGTGGGTAAATTCTTGAAATATTTACATTATAAGACGATGTACTTAGGTTTAGATGATCATTGGGTCAAAACAGCCTTCAGGCAGCGATATATTCTTAAACAGTATAAGCTGCGATGATCGTGGCCCCTGATATGTATGCGGAAGTGACGTGTCAGTTGAACAAAGAACTCGCTAATGTGTAGATTATAGTGCACGGAATCTACGATAGGTTTTGAAATGAATCGTGATAATGTGGAAATTGACAAAATTGAAACGACTAAAATTACACTTACGGTCAATATGGTCATCGAAAGATTAAGAAAAAAGAAAAGAAAAGAAATTACTTGATAGAATTACGAATATGCTGTGCATTAAAACGCAGAAGCTCGATCTCTGAGTATTTTCTAACTTTTCTTATATTTAAACCACATTGAGAAAATAAATAAATCAGATCACTTTTTTTTTAGTAAATTAATCGACAATGACTCTTGAAAAATAAACTAGTTCTTTGAAATGGCACACGGTGGACCCAGCACTTTAACTGTAACCGCTTATCCCCTAACGTAATATTCCGCCATGTTCTACTTGATTTTTGTTGCGCATATTCCTCCATAATAAACCGATAGAAGTTAAAGGTTTAATGAAGCTATGTGATTGCAGTTCAAATTTCTGTATCATATGAAAGTGATGTACTTATTTTTGCAATATTCTTCTTCTTCTTCTCTCTTTTTATTCCATTCTGTTTCATTATTTTCACACACACACACACACACACACACACACACACACACAAGAAGAAATTCAAATCATGAGGTAAATATTTACCTCATCATCAAGTTAAATGAATTGGTGTCTGTCGATAGATGGCACGAGTGTACTGAGGGATTTATAGACTGGTTCTCAGTGTCAGAAGGCTTTGCTGATTGAGCAAAATATTCAAAACAGGGAAACGAAAGGTCGATAGTGCGCATACGCCATCTGGATGAGTAATGCATGGTGGAGTTCCATTACATCATAAATTTAATACGACTTTTATTATTGGAAAGGCTCGCATCATTTAAGAATATAAAAGTTTCAGCTAACAAAAGTGAATTTAATTTCTTGGCTTGTAAAGTCACAGAGTTTCACGAGTATCCTCCATGCGCCTCTACCCACGAAGACGCACGAAGACTTGGGAAATTAACCAAGTATCAACGCCTTTCTGTTGTAAGTGTTAACACTTTCAAATGGAGAAATGTCTACTTGTATATACAACCTTTTATATACCAGTATCTGTTCTTGAAACTTTTGTCAAGATTTTACCTCCAAAATAAATTTCCTGTACGTTTAGTTTTTATACGAACAATATAATGTCTACATTTTTTTTTCGCCTGAGCACAAAAAAAATTGTACAATGCATTTTATCTTACGCATATGTATGCCGTGAATAAGTTTTGACAATTTTTTGTCATCGCGGAAGAAGTAGTGACCTGCCAAGAAAATCCCGGCATTCATGCCTGTCGCGTATGTCCTTTCTTTAATCAATAAAGATCGCTTATGTTCTGGATAATTCGGAAATCCGCCACTGCTTACTATTTTCTGCTATTAATGACCGTTTAAGATCAGCTTAAGCACGTGTCTGCCTGCCTGTACATTATTCCATGGAACAATTTATCAGTGGTGCAGTTTCTTTGGGGACTGGTAGATTTTGTACAGTGAATGACCAGGCCATCCGTCAATCCACGCATTATTTAAAAAAAAAAAAAAAAAAAAAAAAAAAAATTGAGTGGCCATGACCACCCCACTAACTTCGGTGGCCACATCCAGATCTCCCTCATGCATAGTGCTGGGTTGTATAGTAAAAAGCGTGAGGAGGACCTGTAACGTTAGACATATTAGTAGGATCACAAATGCAGACGATACAGCGGGATGTCCAATTAAAGTGAAGTTTACAATATCTAGGAATGTAATTCGAGTCGTTCATGAAATCTCTTCAGTTTAACTCTGGTAGGTGTCAGACATGTATATACACGGGCCAATCCAGGATTGTTTCTAAGAGGTTTCGAAAAAAGGATGATTTGTTTTGCTTTAAATTGACACATTTCGCCGTTATCATAATTTTGCTGGAAAAAGATGGTGGGTAGAGGTTCAAGTGAGCCCCCAAATCCCCCCACCCCATCCGCCCATGATATGTAGCATCTCAACTCTCAAACATCTTCTATTAGATATAACTTTACTTTAAGACAATTGTCGGAGCCAAATATTTTCATTCAGTTTTATTTCAGAGATATTAGAAGAGAAGTATTGAACGGGTCGAACCATTTTCTTGGAGTTCTGAAACTTCATACGTCGAAACGATGTATGTCCATTTTAATTGGACAAACCACTGGTTCGTCTACAGTCGTGATTACTCTCATACATAACATGTAAAGTCCCTCTCACGTTTTAACATGATCTCGTACTATGCGTGAGAGATCGTTGCCTCTAACCAGGGCGACGCTTTTTATGCGCAGCATGTCCTATTTTGATAAATTTGACATCTATTATCTCAGAGCTAGTTTACTCATGGGCGATAAAACAGTTAACACAAATTTATTCGCATTTATAATAAAGTCCAGGTTTAAAAATTGAATTACAATTTTAAATTTTCCATTTGATTTGAAAGAAAGTTTGTCATCCATCAAGCCATAAAAAATATTCTTGATGCATTTAAGCCTTGGATAAGATTTTGCTTTTTTATTCCTGACAATTATGACACAATTGTTTTGATGACCGAGAATTCTATATGCTGATTCCAGACTCACATGATTATATTGTAAAGTACTTTTTTAACTGTCACGTGTATTTTGATATTAAAATTGTGGGAAGGTTTGCATCTTTTTAGAATGTTATATTTTATTGAATTTGAAAGTAAACATCTTCATAATTCAAAGCAATATCAGTCAGCTTATGCCACATTTGCTTTCGTTTTTGAGAAAGTTAGACGTACCCCCCCCCCGCACACACACACACACGTCTTTAATAAATAAATGATGTTTCCAAAAATGTACAAGGTGAACACTTCGAATTCTATCAGCGAAGACGAAACAATATACCATTTTCACATGACGTCATCAGCAGCCAGGTTTTACAATTGATTGTAAATGGTGTATGTCAGCTAAAATAAATTCATTGAACCTTTAACATTATTTTAAAACATACACCAATAACAAGGTCGAAAAACGTGTTTCTGTCAGTGTCTGCAATGTTAATTTGTGCATTTGGCCTCAGTAGGCCCATTTATAAACGTCAAAGTTTGGTTGACTAATGCAGGTCACAATGTCAGCTTGTCCACCATACTGGTTTATTTGGATGAAAATTGTCTTCTGTTGACTTCAGAGGGAAGGATTTGTACTGGGACTAGCTTTCAAAATAATCAGACAGGTAATTAACCAACTGTGTGCCTATTCAGGTTGTTGGTATGCAATTTTTCAGGCGCACAATCAACACCTGGTTTGATTGGGCAAAGTCCGAATTAAGTACTGAGATTTTTATATTTAGAATTGCCAATACACGAGTCAACCCTACTTGACAAGTAAGTACTGAGATTTTTATATTTAGAATTGCCAATACACGAGTCAACCCTACTTGACGAGGTGGACTCAGATATTTAGGATTTTTATTTCATCATGGGCTTATACAGAGTTCTGTACAATCAGGTAGCAAATAACACAGCCGATGCAATTCTCTTTTTATATCGCCGTGTCTTTAAAGAAAATTTTTGAAACCGGGTGGTTTTATCTGTACAGGTATGAGGCCAGTACTGGCCATATAAAGTTAAAAACAATACTGGCCATATAAAGTTAAAAACAATACTGACCATATAAAGTTAAAAACAATACTGGCCATATAAAGTTAAAAACAATACTGGCCATATAAAGTTAAAAACAATACTGACCATATAAAGGTAAAAACAATACTGGCCATAAAAAGTTAAATACAGTACTGACCATATAAAGTTAAAAACAATACTGACCATAAAAAGTTAAAAACAGTACTGACCATATAAAGTTAAAAAACAATACTGGCCATATAAAGTTAAAAACAATACTGGCCATATAAAGTTAAAAACAATACTGGCCATAAAAAGTTAAAAACAGCACTGACCAAAAAAAGTTAAAAACAGTACTGACCATATAAAGTTAAAAACAATACTGGCCATATAAAGTTAAAAACAATACTGACCATAAAAAGTTAAAAACAGTACTGACCATAAAAAGTTAAAAACAGTACTGGCTATAAAAAGTTAAAAACAATACTGACCATATAAAGTTAAAAACAATACTGGCCATATAAAGTTAAAAACAATACTGGCCATATAAAGTTAAAAACAATACTGACCATATAAAGGTAAAAACAATACTGGCCATAAAAAGTTAAATACAGTACTGGCCATATAAAGTTAAAAACAATACTGACCATAAAAAGTTAAAAACAGTACTGACCATATAAAGTTAAAAAACAATACTGGCCATATAAAGTTAAAAACAATACTGGCCATATAAAGTTAAAAACAATACTGGCCATAAAAAGTTAAAAACAGCACTGACCAAAAAAAGTTAAAAACAGTACTGACCATATAAAGTTAAAAACAATACTGGCCATATAAAGTTAAAAACAATACTGACCATAAAAAGTTAAAAACAGTACTGACCAAAAAAAGTTAAAAACAGTACTGACCATATAAAGTTAAAAACAATACTGGCCATATAAAGTTAAAAACAATACTGACCATAAAAAGTTAAAAACAGTACTGGCTATAAAACAACCAAGCACGTAATTTAAAGGTTTGTTCAATACTTTGTAAATACATTATGTTAACACTGTTGACATTTAGGCTATAAATATTACATATGACAAATAATTTTTTTTTTTTTATATATATTTCATTCGAAAATAGTTTTTGAAGAAAAATCGAGAGTATATACTTTCTGAGCGCCCAATTGTCTTTTGTTGAGGAAATTTTCGGCAACCGCTTGCTTTCTTGCCTGTAGGCTCAGATTAATCATTTTGAAACCAAATAGACGTGACGCTAATCCATCACCTTAACTCTAAATGTGGAAATGGTACCTTATGCATACCTTTATACGACAGGTTCTAAGGTAAACTGATTTCACATTATCGGGACCTGTTCACCTGAATTTCCTTTTTTGTTTCCTTGTAAATCTGTACGACTTTTTCTCATACAGATTGTAGGAAACGTAACAATAAAAAGACGAACAAAAATTAACGGAAATAAGACAGGCTCACAGATTGCACTGATTACCGGAAAAATACATCAGACACACAGGTTCTGATAGTTTGAATCTAAAGCAGTGTCTGACGTCGAATGTAAAGCTAATGCGTCAGAATCTATGATTTTGTCTCAGTCTTGATTCTAGTTAATGGTATTTGTCCCAGTCCATCAACACTGTCCCAGTCCATCAACACAGGATAGAAAAAATAGTGGGCTATGTGTTTTTCAGTTGACCGATATGGTAACAGTAACAATGGCGTTCGACTTGTGACGCTCCGTGCTGTACTCGTATGCACGCACAATGGCCCGCTTTCGACTGAGTTACCAGTAAGGACTGTTTTGGCGAGTAATTATGACCTTCATTTCAGACAATTGTTATACCAGACGAGTCTTTTGAGGTACGCATCTCCTTAGATAATGACCGATAACAGCCGCTGAAAATTTTTATACAAGGACAAAAATAGCGTGTCGTATGACATGACAAATAAGAACGCAGTCATGCCTTTAAATCAGCCAGTTGACTTGTTTGTTTTGTTGGACTAAAGACGTGTGTTGACGAGAGAGATTTTGGATTAAAGACGTGTGCGACGAATTTTGTCATGTACGTCTAATGTATGTTGACTTCTACTGCTTGCTTTTTATAGTACCCGATGTGGATGACAAATTTTTCCCCTCATCTTCCGTGCAGATCTGCTGATGATTCAACAAAATTAAAAGTGTTAATTTGAAAGCAGAGTCAGAGATAGATAGTTAGATAGATAGATAGATAGATAGATAGATGGAGTTTAGTCTGTAAGCTTATCCCTTACGTGCCCAGTCTTGCAGGCGTGATTGGACCCGTTCCGGAACAATCGGTGCCAGTTTAAATTATGATCATTTCATTAAAATGCAGTTATTTTCAGAAAATGTGGCGTATTCTTTGTTAGATTTTCGTTATGTTGTGTACAAGTCATTTATGAACAAGGGCAGGATTCCTTATGTTGTGTACAAGTCATTTCTGAACAAGGGCAGGATTCTTTATGTTGTGTACAATCATTTCTGAAGAAGGTCAGGATTCGTTATGTTGTGTACAAGTCATGTCTGAACAAGGAAACGATTCGTTATGTTGTGTACAAGTCATTGCTGAACAACGGCAGGATTCGTTATGTTGTGTACAAGTCATTGCCGAACAAAGGTAGGATTTGTTTAGCATTCGAGAAAATGAGAAGTTTTTTTACATTAATTTAACTGAAAATGGAGAAGAAAAAAAAATATGTAAAAAATGAAAGAAAAATAAAGGAAAACCTGAGGAAATCCTTAGTGTTTTGATATCTGGAAAATGTGTACAACTGAATGGGTTGGAAGGGACTTGGGGTTTCTAAAGCAGGCAATGAAAGACGAAGCCTAACAATTTAATGAAGTTTTAAGTAATAAGACCGATCTATATATTTACTTGTATCTCATGAAGCTTGATGCGCAATTGAAAACCCAAATGAAAGTTCGAATCCGTTCTGTGACGTTTAAACACAATTATGGATATTCATATTTATTCTGAGATTCTTTTGGTTTAAGGTATCTAACATCATTTTTGCGTACGTTTCGTTTTTAACGAAGATAAAATCATTGCGTGATATTCTTATGGGCGATACTTCTAGAGACTCAGTTACGCAAATGTTTAAGTGTGACACATCACTTTTAATTTGTAGCTATGTAAACTTTTTTGCACTCTAAATATTTGTAAAGATTTACATAATGCAAATATATTATTCACGGTTGAAAGGTGACTAGCGCTTTACAATGCATTTTAAATTACGGCAATTTGTCAGAAAACTTGTGACTTCCTTTTAAATAGCAACATTTTGTGCATTCGATCAAAGTAATGGAATATGAGGTTCCAAAATATGCGGCCCATAACATTTTAACAGTTGGTGAGATTTTCATGAAACTTTGCCATAGTATCTGTCATAACTAGACGGTGTCGCGAACCATAACCAGGCCCGCGCCTCAAGGTCACGGAAAGAGAAAATGTAATTATGTGACTTGTATCTTTGTCAGAAGTATAACTTTTGAACCACTGAATATATTTTTAATTAAACTTTAGTCCATTATATCTCATGTATACAGGGTGTCAAGATCACGTCAAATGAAAGCTTAATATTTGTGACTGTTATCCTTGTCAGCATTATACGTTTTGAACCATTGAAGATATTTTAATGAAACTTTATAGCTAATTATATATCATGTATAGACGGTGTGTCGCATACCAGAGCTAAGCCCCACTGCCCCAAGGCCAAGGTCAGCGCAAGGGAAAGTGTAACTCTGACTTGTATTCTTATCTGGACTACGACTTTCTAACCACTGAAGACGTTTTGATGAACCTGTAACCAGTTATATATCATAACTAGACTTTGTGTCACATACATAGCCACACCCCTGACCCAAGGTGAAGGTCACGGCAATGGAAAATATAAATCAGTGACCTCTATCCATATATGGGTATAACTTTTAAACTAGTTAATATATTTTAATGAAACCTTAGTCTTTTATATATTTTGACCTGATAGTGTCTGATGTATTTGAAGTCATACCTCTGCCTCAAGGTCAGATCACAGTAAGGGATAATGTAAGTCAGAGCCTACTTTCCTTTATACAGTTTGTCACTTTGTAACCCGTACATATTTTTTTTTTATGAAACTTTATCCAGGTTCACACTTTATCATACAGCAGTCAAGTACCTAGCTTAAAGGTCAAGGTCATTAGCAGGTAAAAGTTGACAGGCGTATCATGTGCCGTTTGCTGTACTCTTGTTGTATCGAAGATTTTCAAAATATCTGGCCTACATTTTTCGAAAGTTTTTGACTCAAAAAGTAAAAATTTGACACTAATAAGTTTCATCACATACATGTACAATTATGAGACTATGAGGTCTCAAAGGAATTCTTAGACTCTTTGTGTCGATTCATAACTTAGTTAATACTATATAATACAAATAACAAACGGCTTGAGTTAATTAAATCATATGATAAACGGTGAGTTATAGATGTCAAAATTATGCATTTTGTAGTCCTGGCTCCATCTTTACCTCAAAAGTTTAAAAACTGCTAGGTTTAGTATCTTATGTACCTGACATTGATTCGATCAATTCGCCTTTTTACTCAATATGTATTTTCACCTATTTCGATTAAAATAGTTTTTATGCCGTCAACGCGATCCTATCGCTGATGGTGGCTATATTTCTTTCAGAAAAGGTTATGTTTACACGAAATTACTATTATCGTCTATCGCTTAGTTGATTAATTTCCAAAGTACTTTGTTTCCTTTAATTGCATTCTATAAACTGGGTCTACCACACCTCCGAATTTGTGCGCAAACTGCGGATTTTTCACCGAGTTGTCGAATTAGCGACGGAATTGTTAATATTGCGGATTTGTCATCGAGTTGGCGAATTAGCGGCGGAATCATCAGTGTTGCTGATTGTTCACCTAGTCGGCAAATTATCGGTGGAATTGTCAGTATTGCGGATTTTTCACCTAGTCGGCAAATTATCGGTGGAATTGTCAGTATTGCGGATTTTTCACCTAGTCGGCAAATTATCGGTGGAATTGTCAGTATTGCGGATTTTTCACCTAGTCGGCAAATTATCGGTGGAATTGTCAGTATTGTGGATTTTCTCATCATTGGTAAAGATCTTTTACATCCCCCCTCCGCGTTTTCTGTATAAATACTCCAATTTAAAATCTTAGAACTAATGGCATTTAACGAAAGACAATTAGTGATCTGATTCTGATGATGAATTACGTATAGATAATTTTGGGTAGCAATTAATGATAAATGAACTGAATGCGCTTCTAGACGTAAAATTAAATTTGCGAGCAGTGGAGTTGTAGATTTTTAACATCGTTGATTTCTGTGGATATTTCAGTTAAATTTGTGGATTTCAATTACAATCTTGTGGTCACCCCGATATACCCATCTTATTGGATCTCACGTCTAAACAAAGCTATGGGTAACAAGTCCTTATATACATCGGCTCATCAATGTGCTTTGACCCTAAAGTATTTCTTCTCGTTTTTTTTAAAAAAGTACATTGACTGTAAAGGTTTGTGTTTCAAGGGCTATATCACCATATCACCAGTGATAGCATTGCAAGGTTGTCAATCATCTAACGGAAATGCCCGCGAGCGCAGGTCAGCTGATTACGTCATGACGAAGACCGCTAATATCAAACACATACAGTGTGTCCGGTTTTTTCCAGTGATAAAATTTTACACGACTTCGTTAGCATATGTAACAGATTGTTATGACACAAGAGACATATGCACTCAAACAAAGAATTTTATATATAACTTTAGTGCTACAATATTTCATAATCTTCTGGGGCAATTTTTTTTTTTTTGTGTGCAAATAAGCTTACAAAATTTTCTTCTGAACGTGAAGGTAGAGAAATTAAATATGCATTTGCACTATTTGGAACCTCCAAACATGATTTGCCCTTAGAATCAGCGAGAAAGAGAAGCTCCCATAGATCCAATGATGAACGATTGTGCCCTATTTGTAGTAATGTATGGAGTGAATATACTTTTATTTTTTAATGTCCTTTCCATAATAAATTCAGACAAAAGTACATCATATAATTCTTTATATTCGACCAAGCATGATAAAATTTATGACTCGGTCTACATAAAAAGTTATTGACAGACACGCAATGCTACAATGCGCTTAGAGAAAGGTCACACGATGTAAGTTAATATGTACTGCTTTCCCACTGATGTGTGCTTTATTTTTCATATACAGTAATGTGTATATTGTTTTATGTAAACGTGCCTGTAATTACCTTCTTGATATTGCATTTATTTTATGCTCTTAATCTGAATTATAATATATGTTGTTACCATACCTTTTAGAGAGCGACCATTTAATTTTTTTTTTTTTGGGGGGGGGGGAGGGGGATGTGTCTGGGATTTTTCTGGCAAAAAATGTTCAGCCCCGTAAAGCTTGAAAAAAATATTTTTGATTTGTAGGGGGAAAAAAGAACTATATGTATCCATTATAATAGTTTTAAAAAATAACTTATCTTGAGGTAAATGGCAAAAAAAAAAAATCCCAGCGTAAAAGTAAATCGCCCCCCCCCCCCCCCCCCCCCCCACGAAATGGTCGGTTCCTTAGATGCCACGACAAATAATAGGCAATGAATGAATTTTCAAAATGGCATATCCATTTTCCTTCGTTTAATTAAATTTTTTTTACAAGGAAATTGGCTATCAATGTCATTGACTTCAAGTTTCTGTTTTATGTTTATACATAAGATGTCAAGACGAAAATTTAAATAAATAAAAAGTCGTTTAATAGACTAATGATGAAGTAACTTAACTTTAAATTAATAGAGATACGAAGTATTTCCTCATTCAAAGATGCACGAGGGTAAAACGTGCTTATTTGTACATGGAGGGGTCATTTTGGTTTACCATACACTTTACAACCGATGTATAACATTTCCTTCTTTGAGGTGAAACTTGTGTTTTGCCCTTGGGCGATGTGCTGTTAGGCTACATTATATCAATAAATTACCGATACGTCTCTAATTTTCCATTAAGTGCTGCTAAAATGTCCCCGTGTACGTGAGAATATCTGAGAGAGAGAGAGAGAGAGAGAGAGAGGGGGGGAGGAGGGAGAGTCTGGTTTAATTGAAAACAATATGCCAAGAAAAAGTTCGGAAAAGACAGAGTAAAAACTTTCATAGGAAATGCGCAGATAAGAAAAAACTTTAAAGCTATATAGGTTGATTGGGTTATTAGACAAATACTATCGTAAAATGATATTATTATGAAAAATATAAAACGAAGTAAAGAATCGTATGAGTTAATAATTGTTACAAAAGTGTTAAAGGGTATTATTAAGATGCTGGAAGAAAAACATTACATTGTGGCTCGGAGACATAATCCAATTCAGTTTACAATTAAAATAATTAAAATGATTGCTGCGGCATTCTCTAGGACTGGTGTTCTCTCTTTGTTTTTTTTTTAAAAAAGAACGCCATTAAATGTTAAACTCACAAATGAAAAGAGACTGATATAACTCTTAAAAAAGATACTATCTAAAAGTTTTTACGAAATAGAATCAAAAGCCTGAGGGAACAATATCGGTAGGTGCGTTCTTCAGAATATCACGTAGAATAGCCTTGTTGTCATAGAACTTGAGCGTGTTTCGAGAAGAAGAAAAAAAAGGAAGGGGCAATGAACCCATGCTGATTCACAGAAGAAGGCAATTACTTTTCTAAGAAACAAATTGCCATCTCCAGGAATTGCTTATTGATTGTGTCGTAGAAGAGGGTATTATGTGCAAAGTCTTTATTGATTGCTGAACAGTGACAATTATTGTAAAAACATGCAAGCTTTTACTTCTTGATTATTTAAAATTTTTATTTTTATTTAATCTGAGCACACTTTATTTTATCAAACATAGCAACGATAGTTTTTCTGTTGTCTTCTTGCTTATCTGTATTATTCATGTTTATGCTGCTGGTCTATATTGTAGTCCTCAGTGTATCAGTATTGCCTCCCTTCTTCATCCTCACTTCCACGTCTTAACTCTCCTCCCTTTCCTCCTCGTCCTCCTCATACTACCGGTACTACTACTACTATAATAATAATAATAATAATAATAATAATAATAATAATAGCTGATGCAGCATCAGCGGTAGCAACAACAACAGTAATAATAATAATAATAAAGCTTGAATTTAGATCGAGCTTTTTTAAATGAAAAAGATTTGTGACTTGAGACAAATTTA
Source organism: Margaritifera margaritifera (assembly GCA_029931535.1). NCBI lineage: Eukaryota > Metazoa > Mollusca > Bivalvia > Unionida > Margaritiferidae > Margaritifera > Margaritifera margaritifera. The sequence goes on along the minus strand of JAQPZY010001467.1, from coordinate 1,040,386 downwards.
TCAGTTAATTATTATCCCAATTAATTATAAATTCAACATAATAAAGACACGACTTATTTCCTGCTATGAGATTAATTAGATTTTGAGGACATTTGTTTTTCACAGAATAGTAGTAATGCATTATCTTGCTTAATTGTTTTCTTACTAAAGATGGCCGAGTGTAGACATTCGTGAGTAGTACTTGAGGGCACTCTGTGGGAAATTGTCACTAGTGGGGGATGCAAAATTCCACTTTCTGGCCATCTTGAAGAATCTCACTCTGGCGGGGGTTGGTGGGGTGGATTTAATGTTAAAAACGTTTATAGGATTAACATTAGATAACAGTCTGGGTGGAAAGGGAAATTTAACATTACGTTTGGGTCAGTATGGTGACATGATTTTAGCATTAAATTCAATTCATTAGATGGCAGTCTGGATAGAAAGGGAAATTTAACATTACGCTTGGGTCAGCATGGTGGCAATGGAAATTGAACATTGTGAGTCACTTTGGGGATATGGGGAATTTAACATTGATATTAGGTGTAGTGCTGGTCAGTTAGTATGGGTGCTGGTCAGTAGGTGTGGGTTTTGGTCAGTAGGTGTGGGTGCTGGTCAGTAGGTGTGGGTGATGGTAGTAAGACTGTGTGTTGATCTGTAGGTGTGGGTGTTGGTCATTCAAGATGGTTGTTGGTTAGTAAGGATGGGTATTTGTCAATAATGTGTTAAATTTGGGACGTGTCCCCAGAGTGACCCACAATATTTAATTCCTATTCACTCTATACTGACTTAAGCGTAATGTTAAATTCCCCCTTTCCTCCCTGCAGACTGACATCTAATGTTAATCCTATGGACGTTTTTAACATTACATTCCCCTTTCCGCCAGAGTGCTATTCCTCAAGATGGCAGGAGAGTGAATTTTTCCGTTCCCCCTAGAATGCCAGGGGGTTGGTGAGAGGGTGAACTACATCCTCTCGATGTGTGTGTGTGTGTGTCTGTGTGTGTGTGTTATCTCGGTAGGTAAAGTGCGATGGTAAAGCTGCATGTGGCTAGATACATGTATATTGGGTCAAGAAGAATAATGATATATTATCAATTTCTTACTCAGACCTCTATAAAAAAGGGGACAAACTATTTTGAATACATTTAATTGAAACACAAAAGACCACTCTGAAGAACGTTTCCTCTAGAAGAGCGGTCTGTAAAGGAGTTTGTCAAAGAAAGGAGCAAGTACAATAAAGGGAGTCACACACATATTTCTGCATGTCTGTGACTATAAAATTTACATTACATGGGTTGCAAATCCACACTACCCAAAAGTGACCGAGTTAAATGTTAGAATCGCGGAGTGCAGCTATGCATCTTGCAACAGACTGAGCTGATGTAAGTAATGATACTGTTCAGTTCACGTGTTTGTTTATGCTGCCACGTTGCTAGGTTTTACAATAATGCCTATCAGTCAGCTCCAATCCAGATTTCCAGATGTGTATGACAGTATGTGACAGGACAGTATGTGTATGACAGTATGTGACAGGACAGTGGAGATCACATCAATTTTTGTCATTGCTACTAATCATAGGTGGTTTTGTTTGAATTTTAATGAGAAGAATATCATTCAATTTCGACAGTCATCTCATACGGTACTGCAATAAGTCAAAACTTGACTAAAGTATTTGCAAATTATCAATCTTCCTAGTTGTTTTCAAGGACTCAGAGAACTCTTTAAAGTACAGGGGCAGATTTGCATGCCACGTACAGAAGAGTACATTAGAAAACACATTCAAATTGTAAAAGAACATAACAAGTACAAGGGCAGATTTGCATGCCACGTACAGAAGAGTACATTAGAAAACACATTCAAATTGTAAAGGAACATAACAAGTACAGGGGCAGATTTGCATGCCACGTACAGAAGAGTACATTAGAAAACACATTCAAATTTTAAAGGAACATAACAAGTAACGAAGTCTTTGAATCAATATGCAGCATAAGTACAAACGTAAAGTCCTCACGAAAGTTATTTTCATTTACGGTAATATTTTATCTGGAATCCCAAATAAAACTAATATATATGTTTTTAGAACTTAATGCTTATAAAATATTTAAAAAAAGCAGCCATGTGCCCAGTTGATTCATACTCGAATATGTTTGAATACAAAACAGGGAATCCTAATTTTGCAAATCAATGGTAACTGGGCCTCAATATTTCGGGGATCGAAGAGAACAGTTTCTGCAAATTTATTTTCGTATTAACCTGATTTTTTTATTACATTATTCTATAAACAATTACGCATGTTGATGTGTTTCAGTTGGGTTGGATCTCTAGTGTATATATATATATATATATATATATATATATATATATATATATATATATATATATATATATATATATATATATATATAAAGATATAACATGTCACCGGAAAGAAGCTTCAAAATTGATATCATCCGTGCGTGCATTTGTCTGCAGTGTTTTAATTTCGAAATCCGAAAAGACGAACCCGTCACAATTCTATTGATAGATAAAGACAAAAAGCATTACCCTCACCCCACAAAGTGTGAAATTGAATTTAATAAATGTGTACAACAGAGCATTAGTGGAAAATATGTGTTCCGTATGAAAGAGGCAGTCGATGATAGCTACATCATAGTGGAGGCAAACTTCATTATTTACCAAAAGTCAGTCTACCGAAATTGCAAGATTTTGATGCAAAGCAATTGTTCACCAACTGTTTTGGTTATCTGTCCGTATATTCGTACTTGGGAGACGCGTGCTACCACATGTTTTCTAACAGAATATTATAATACAAGAATTTACGTGTCTATGTGAGGTCGTATTATTTCGGCTATGAATATCAGAATGCGCACATAATGTTAGTATAAAACATAAAATGAACATTAGTTCCGCTATGCACTCTTTAATGTTCATATATACCCGTGTTATATCTTAAATATGAACTGTGAGTCAATAAATGTTTGGAATTATGCATATCTAATTAGCAACTGTCGCATATTTTTGCACACATATAGCCAATAAAGCGAATGCAATGGAAATTCATACCATTTGTAAACGCCCATCATAATGCGGAGCGCATGATGTTATGATGTCTGTCCGTCTGTTTGTCTCTTCGTTTGTGCATACGTACGTCCGTTTGTTCCCTATTTCGTTTCCGCACAATGACTCCACCCTTACCAAACTCGTTATATAGCTTGCATTATGGGTAAAGAAGAAATCTTTCGATTTCGGGCTCAATAGGTCAAAGGTTAAGCTCACAGCCATTGAAAGAAGTAAACTTATTTCACACAATAACTCGACTTGTATACCAGATATTTTTACCAAAGTTTGTAAATGGTTTGCATTAAAAATAAGAAATATATCTATTGATTTTGTGGTTAAAAGGTCAAAGGTAAAAGTGACTCTTTGAAATAAAGATGGTTTCTTCATGACATCTTGAATTCTTTATCATCTACTTGGACCAAACGTTGTGGATTGGCTTGCATTTGAGAGGAGGACACATATTCATTTTGGCATCAGAAGGTCAAAGGTCTAAACAACATGGACTGAAAGAAGGGAAAAAGATTTCCACAAAACTGCTAAAGTTCTGTATCCACTGCATTCACTTGGCTTGTACTTGAGAAAAAAAAGACACCTATTGATTTCGAGGTGAAAGGTAAAAGGTTAAGGTCAGATGGACTCTAAGAAGGACAACAGTTTCCACAAAACAATACCTCAAGTCCTATGCCACAAACCATTACCAAATTTTGTGAATGGCTTGCATTTGCGGAAAAGAAAGGTACCTATCGATAATGGGTGAATAGGTCAACGATCAACGCTAATCAGACTGAAAGTGGGAAAATGGTTTCCGTAAAATAACTTGCGTTCTGTGTCTTTTAACTTGACCAAATTTTGTGGACGGCTTGCATTTCAGACAAGGAAGACAGCTATTGATTTCGGATTCAAAAGGTCACGTATCAGATTAATGAAAGAGGATTTTACTTAATAGAAATATTACAATACAATTTACCACATAGCGGACTTATAATGTACTGTTTGCGGTACTCTTATTTACAAATCTAGTGCAGTAATAATCCAATTTATTGTGCCGCGTCACATGTGCATGAAAAATTAGCAGTAGACCAGTACCGAAACATGTGTAGTGAATCAAGGGTTGAGTATTTCCGATGTAGGTAGAAAGAAAGCATATCACAAACATGTATAGTAAAGAAAAGTAATATATGCTAAATGCTTACAGATAGGGATAATTTTTATGCAAGGTCACTATGTTCACATGCATAAAATAACACATCCGTGTAGAAGACGAAATATAAAATCATATTCTTTTCATTGAATTTGCATACGGAATCAGAAGGTTACATTGTATATGTTTAGGAAGCGAAAACATAACCTCAATTCCGTTTTATAAAAATCTTTCCAAAGTCTGGCCGACTATTCGAGGGGATATTTGTACAAAATAGTTCCCTTTGGTGTTCGTACCTTTAATTGCATTTTCTCCTAACCTTTTTTAAAATTCTTTCCGTGATAAAAACGTGCGGACAAACTGATTTCTTGCAGAGTTATTGGCTTAAAAAATGTCAGACACACTCGCCCACAATTCGTAAGAGTTTCAGCACTGTCCCACGGACTTTACTCGAAACTTTGGGATTAAATACTTTCAAAGCTATTGTAAATAAACGCATGAAATTCAGCTCATTTTTTCTTGTTATTTAAAACAAACAAACAAACAAAAAAAAACCAAAGGAAACAAAACATTTTAATTAATGTTTCTGGGAAATTTTGATAGTTTTCTTTTCATGAGACCGATTCTTGAGTGGAGCTATGATTTCATGAGACCGATTCTTGAGTGGAGCATTGATTTCATGAGACCGATTCTTGAGTGGAGCTATGATTTCATGAGACCGATTCTTGAGTGGAGCTATGATTTCATGAGACCGATTCTTCAGTACAAGTCTGAGTCTTTTAGTTTTACCTGAAACATTTCATGAATTAAAGGGCCAGTACTCTCAAAACATTTTGAACAAGAAACTCAAGCTCAATCTCAAAGAAACAAGAAACTTCGACAGTCTATAACTTTATTTATTACAAATATAGAATTGCAAAACTTTGACAGTCTATAACTTTATTTGTTAAAAAGTTAGAATCACAAAACGTTGACAGTCTATAACTGTATTTATTAGAAAGTTAGAATAGCAAACCTTTGACAGTCTATAACTTTATTTATAAAAAAAGTTAGAATCGCAAAACTTTGATAGTCTATAACTTTATTTGTTACAAATTTAGAATCGCAAAACTTTGACAGCCAATGCCTTTATTTATTAAAATTTTAGAATCGCAAAACTTTGACAGCCTATAACTTTATTTATAACAAAGTTAGAATCACAAAACTTTCAGATATTTCTTAACTTATGCCCCTCTATTAAACCGACAAAACTTTGACAGCCTATAACTTTATTTATAACAATGTTAGAATCGCAAAATTTTCAGATATTTCTTAAATTATGCCCTTGTATTAAACCGACAAATTTAGATGACGTAGGTGCACCCTTGGTGTCATATTTGAATTTGGTGTTTTGAGCTTGGTGTGATATTTGAATTTGGTGTTTTGAGCTTGGTGTCATATTTGAATTTGGTGTTTTGAGCTTGAACCTGAATTTCTTTCTCTAAATGTTTCGAGAGTTGTGCCCAGGCTAGGTAAAAGGAATTATATTAGAATAATTGCATTTATATGCAGCTCTGGTCTTGAGATTTAAATATTTTTAAATACCTTTTTTTTCATTGGAATTAATAATATTTTTGATGTAAATAGTTTTAAATTGGGGTAAGGGGATGGGGATTCTTGGTATCGATTTCCTTTCTAATATGTGTTTTAGTTCTTCATGACTTTCTCTTTTAAATTTGTCTTAACACTGCAATTGATGTCACTGTATCGTATCGTTTAGGAAAATTACAGCTTCATGTATAGTTCGAGATTTAAAGGCATTACAAGCATTAAAATAACCCAAAGTTCCGCTATGTACTGCTGCGAATGAGGACTGTGACATCAATAAGATATTTGTATATCTAATCATTTAATGTCTCACATAGTTTTACACACATATGGTGTATTAAGTGAATATAATAGAAAATGTGCATGAAAATTAGCCATTTCAAAAGAGGAAATGCTGAAATTACTAACCGACTTTCACAAAATTAAGCACTATAGATACATGTCTCTTATGTGGCCAATTCCTCAATATGTGTAGCAAATCAAAGTGCGAGTGTTTCCGAAGTAGTTCAAATATATCACAAACACTTATATTAAGTTTGAGTAAAACAAGCAAAATACTTCTGAATATGGAACGTTCTACTCATCTCACTGTCTTTACATGCATAATGTAACATATCAGTGATATCAAACTCATATCAGTTATATCATACTCATACCAGTGATATTAAACTCATATCAGTGATATCAAACTCATATCAGTGATATCAAACTCATATTTTTCAGGTAACTTGCATATTGATAACCATAATACTACTATTCAAAACTTCAGTGTGCCAAAAAAGTTAATCATATGTAGGTTCACAAATGTTTCAAAGTCTGGCCTCTGCTTTTTTTAAGGAAATGTGTACTATTTCGTACAATTCTTTACCGTTTGTTGTTCATGCCTTTGATCGAGTTTTCTCCCGAATTTATTTTGTATATTTTCTCTCCGAGAAAACGTGGGGACAAGCTCCTCTCTTGCCGATTTATTGGATCAAAATATGTCAGAGACCTTAGCCCTCGGTTCATAAAACTTTCAAAACAGATACTAAAACTTGAATCCATCACTGGAAAATAAACACATTCTCTAACATTCGGGCCAAAGTTCGTTGTTCTTTTAAAAATATCTGCTCAGTTGTAATTCATAAGATGACGTAAAGGCCGCTAAGCTAAATAATTTCTCTCTCTCTCTCTCTGTGCTTGGTTTGAACTAGTCACTTCACACACAAAAAAAAAAAAATGATGTAAAATTAAGGATACATTTGTTTGATGTCTATTCAATCTTACTTAGGCGAGACTAAAGCTGCAAGATGACAGCGTGTCCTAATTTACTGACAAGGCCACCTGGCCAAGTAACCTATATTTTTATGACTGATCTTTTACTGATTACTCTAGACTGGATGTACTTGTTTCATTTTAATTTTGTTTCTAAATGATGACAAAGACTTCATATTTGGTGATGGAATGATGAACATATTTGGAATTGCATTAAGACCTGTCTATAACACATCGAAGACATGACAACAGCTTCAATTAATGCTGAACAAACCACGACACAAAGAAAAAGATATGGTAGTGGGCGTAAGGTTAATTTTTGTCTTCTCTTGTTGAGATATGGATTCCAAAGATAAGATTAACCCTCTTAATATTTTGCCTGAAGTAATTAGGGCGCCAGATAGATTCTTAACATTATGAAGTAATTAGGGCGCCAGATAGATTTTTTAACATTATGAAGTAATTAGGGCGCCAGATAGATTCTTAACATTATGAAGTAATTAGGGCGCCAGATAGATTCTTAACATTATGAAGTAATTAGGGCGCCAGATAGATTTTTTAACATTATGAAGTAATTAGGGCGCCAGATAGATTCTTAACATTATGAAGTAATTAGGGCGCCAGATAGATTCTTAACATTATGAAGTAATTAGGGCGCCAGATAGATTCTTAACATTATGAAGAAACAATACATGGAATTAAACAATCATTAATCTTTCCCACTTCAATTACAAATAGACACTAACTGGAATGTTAGGGGTAAGTAAATTGTGTCGCCATATTAGCACCCAAAGAAAATATATTCTCTTTTTCTCCACGAGGATGCTGTGCCAATCATTAACGTTTGTTTGACAATGGTTAGTGCTTATGGTATCACAACTGTATAGGCACTAAGTGTAACGACCTAACATAGGATATTCAAAAGGGAAAAAAAGAAACCTTTTAAGTATCTTATTTTTCATTATAGAGAGCTAATAAGGTTTCCAAATTTGTATATTTTGTCAGTTTGATGCCTGCCACCTTTCAGTTGGTATAAGAAAATGCATTTTCATTGCAATATATTTGGATATATTGATTGTTCAACAAAAATCGAGTTTTTTCGGATTCGAAATGTAAGAATTAAGTGAAAATTATACATGGATTTTGATCTTAATGTGGTCAATTAAATATCCTTTCTTATTTGTTTTATGTGGACTATTTTGGTTATGTAGTAATTCATTCATCCTAATGACAAGGGAAGAAAAAGGAAAGATTAAGTATCCAGGCTTAAAGTTATTCACAAATTTCCGTATCTATCTATCTATCTATCTATCTATCTATCTATCTATCTATCTATCTATCTATCTATCTATCTATCTATCTATCTATCTATCTATCTATCTATCTGGCTGGCTGTCTTTCTATCTATCTATCTATCTGGCTGGCTGTCTTTCTATCTATCTATCTATCTATCTATCTATCTATCTATCTATCTATCTATCTGTCTGTCTGTCTGTCTGTCTATCTATCTATCTATCTAAATAAGTATCTAGTCAGCTAATCTCGAGTATACGGTATGTTAAAAGACTGATATAATTTGTTTAGAAACGCTGTTCGAGATTCATAGTTAGTGAACATGACTTGTGATGTTAATTGCTTTTCAAACTTTAATCTGTCCGAAGAAATTATATTTCTTTCTAAAAACATGGTGTCAATTGATTTATAACATATATCGAAATTTTGTATTTCATGTATAGTTTAAAGGTGATTCGGTAAATGAAAGCCAATACTGCGGAATGACAAAACAAAAAAGCAAGACCTACACAGAACGTATATATATATATATATCGTGTATTGTATTTAATATATACTAAAATATGTAAATGTAAATTTTTTTCAAAATTAACATTTAAATATTTCATAGTGTTATAGGTCAGAATCGTCACGTGCCTCTTCTTTGCTAAATTTTTTTTTATGCTGATGCATCTCTTGGAGAACTTCATTTTAAATAAGATTCTGAATTGAAAGTCAGCGCGTCTGTGTCGAACTCCACGGTAAATTAGAGTTATCTCCCTTGATTGACTGAATCTCAATAATCGTTTCACACATCGATTTCTTAATGGTGTTCGCATTTACAGTGACACATAGTCCTCGATTTCTTAATGGTGTTCGCATTTACAGTGCAACTTTTCAGTACTTTAGGCTTAATTTTTGGACGTGGAGACAGTTTCCCTTTCAACGAGCTATCAGACATTTGTGTGAGTCAGACCTCTGAGAAGATAAGAGACAGAGAATAGCAAAATGTTTTGTGATTTTTCATCTGGTCAGGCAATGTAACAGTTCCCCCAGGTAACCGGTATTTTAAAGACTGAAGCTTTATTGATACGTTGTCATGCCAAAATAAAAATGTTGCCAACTTACATTCGAAATGAGTTTTTTAAGTGTCGCAGCCGATTCACACCAACTTTCACAAAATGCAAGCTGTTGTAATCAATTTATCAGCAGATAATGTCGAGACAACATCTGATTGGGGTAATTACCTAGAAATGTTCCAAATCTTTTAGCCTCCTATCAGCAATCCTTCTTTTTATGGCGTGTAGCTCTCTAGAATGTAGGTTTGACCAAAATGGATCATTTAGGTAGCAGGGGATGGTTTCGTAAATAGGCCCCTGTAAAATTTCCTAACTTAAGGCTGTAATGTGACTTTTTAAGATTTTTTTAAAGATAATTAATTAAAGATATGATATATTTGTGAATTAGGTGTTTAGGGTTTGTGTTGTTCTTGAAGTTGATGTGAAGCATGTACACATCCTATAGTTAGGTACTTCACATTATCTAGAGAGTGAAATACCAATAGTCGGCTAGGAATCAGAGCCAGCCACTCATGGCAGTGGACACGTGGGTTCGTGGCAAGTAGAATACCTCAAAAACTGCCTGGATGGCAGCTATTTTGAATTGCATGAAGCTGTTTAGAACACAATTTTTTTTCTTCAAAATTATCACAGCGGGAAAGGGCTTGCATTTGCACTGTGAGCATCACTTTGTGTCAAAAATGACCATCGGAAGTGAAAACTGCATGTATGAATTTGGGGCTCGGGTGCATAAACTTCTTTTGCTATGAGCTTCCGTTGACTTGTCAGGTTAAGTGAAAAATATTCTTATGTTTTGTTTTATTATAGCTATCCCAAAATAAGAACCTTTTTGACCTTACTGGCGTATTTTATTTCTTTATGAATTTTTTTATTAGGCAGGTTGATGCAGCATCAGATTTGTGCATACAAACTGTCCTTTGCACCCATAGTATGAAAGTTGGTGGAAATTGAGACGGTTGAAATTCTTTTTTCAAATGCATGTTACTGACATTTTTTTAATAAAAAGTTATTACAGACTTGTATAAATATCTGCTGGTTTCTTTACTTAAGCATGACAATGTATTAATAAAGCTGCATAGTCTTGAAAATATTGGTGATCTGGGGCAAGCGTAACAATGTCTGACCAGATGAAAATCATAAAATGTTTACATTCTCTGTTTCTTAACTTTTCCCATATCTCACTCATAAAGATATGTGATATCTCACTGAAAAAGAAAATTAAGACACTTAGATTATTGAAAGGTTTCACTGTAAATGCTAATACCGATAAGAAACCATAGCTATGTACAAACACTGACTTATGTACAAACACTGACTTATGTACAAACACTGACTTATGTACAAACACTGACTTTTATTTTATGTTTATCTGAGGAACTTTGTATTAGAACATACTATTTTCATGTTTTTTACCCATTCTGGTGTCAAGCTTGCATGTGGTTGTTTAGTAAAAATGTAAGCAGTGTAGTGGAGAAGTGTACTGTGTAGAGTATAATGAGGACAGAGACGAGTAAGTCTTGCAACTCAAGTAATTTATTCTGGAGCCCTGTACATCACACACAAATAAGTTGTTCTCTTTCACACGATGTACACTTGTTGAATAGTATATAGATACTTCACGATCAAAGATCTACGTCGCTGTTCCTGTACCTGTCAAAAATAATAAACGAGTCCTCGTCAATTATAAGAAGTGTTGGGAGTGTGGAGGGGACCTGAAATGCAATTTATAACATGGCAACGAACCGTTTTGCGGATAACTCGACTAACCGTTTTGCGGATAACTTGACTAAGCGATAATACTTATCTTCCCCAGCTTAAACAGTCAGCGGTGAATGCACCCGGTAGTTGTTTATATTGACTTGCATGAATTTCTGTTAGTTTTGCCGATTATGATTGCATTCTGCGAAAGTTATGAAAAGTGGGAATTTGCTTCTGTATTGGTGATGCGGATTACCTATTTCCACTTTAAAGTCCATAAATATCCACGCCTGGTCGGTTATTGTGAAAGATTTACGGGCAGAAAGTTAGACAGAACCAATCAAGCTTTACTAACTTTGTTCTCGATTTATATTGTATGAGAATAAAACCAAAGGATTGAACTGTGAAAATTCATTTTCATGAGCAAATAATATATACTGAAATTAGTGTTTAATTAGTGTTGTTTAATAAGTGTTGACTCAAATCTTCGTTAACTTAAGGTAATATACAATACGAAAACTGTTTTCCAAAATATAAGAGTATATATTTTCTAAGAGGTGGATTGCTCTGTGTTGTATTTGGTGGTGCGATTAGTACTACTCTTAGTTCCATAATGTATGCCTTCTGTCGATCAGTCTTAATCAAATTTCGAGATAGGAATAGTTTCGAATCCTGACAGTGAAAGCGAGTGACAATGTCTTGCACCGTCCTATATTTCATGCACTACCTAATTAGACTAACCGACAGCATTGAAATTCTATGACTTTCTTCAGTTTGCTTGAGGTGGCTTTTATTCAGCCTCAGACTGAAGACAGTTGTATAATTGATGCCGTCTTGAACAAGTGTTTTTTTTTTTCGTGATAATGCTGCTACCTCTAGCCTGTATTTGTCAATTCCTGTATTTGTTAATTCAAGTTATACGGGTTTGTCAATTCAAGTTATACGGGTAGCCTGTATTTGTCAATTCAATTTATACGGGTAGCCTGTATTTGTCAATTCAAGTTATACGGGTAGCCTGTATTTGTCAATTCAAGTTATACGGGTAGCCTGTATTTGTCAATTCAAGTTATACGGGTAGCCTGTATTTGTCAATTCAAGTTATACAGGTAGCCTGTATTTGTCAATTCAAGTTATACGGGAACCAAAGTGCATTCCAGAGTATACTCCATTAGTATGTCTGTGAACTGGAATACTACAACTATTATAATATTGTTCCACATGCAATGATAAATTGAAGTGAAAAACCTTTAGAAAACACGGATATACTTTACGAGCTCAAAAGATCAAGTGCTATTTAGGTTAAGCCGATTTAGATTCTTCGATCGATAGATTAATAAAGAAATGAATATTTTTAATCTATAATCGGTGAAATTAGAATGTTTCAATAAATGTTAAAGTTCAAAACAACCTGTGGCAAAAGAATTGATGTTGTTCCCAGTACATGCTTATCCATGTTGCCAATAATCATTAGCTGGCGTTATGAAATGTAAAATATCTAATCTTACATTATGTACAAAAGTGTTAAAAAATTTGTTTGCATTTTTATTAAATGTCATATAATTTTAAGCCATTTTCTTTCTTTTTGTTGTAATGACTACAGAAATAGTCATTTAATCAAAGCCTTGTGATCAATGACAATAATGGTACAGACTGATTTCGCAACTTCTCGACCATTTTGATGAAATCATTTTTCATGTTCTTCATGCCATACTTAATTCAAGGTGTCAGAGGTAAATCTTCTTTATCTGTCTGGATACATAGATGAAAGAATTCTCGCATGCATGAATGGATTGATCGATGTAGAAATGTCTGCATGGATTGATGGAAGATTGAATGGATGCATCTATGTATGTATGTATGTATGTATGTATGTATGTATGTATGTATGTATGTATGTATGTATGTATGTATGTATGTATGTATGTATGTATGTATGTATCTATGTATGTATGTATGTATGTATATATGTATGTATGTATGTATGTATGTATGTATGTATGTATGTATGTATGTATGTATGTATGTATGTATGTATGTATGTATGGATGGATGGATGGATGGATAGATAAATGTCTGGATGGAGGGATGGACATAGGTGTGATGACATTGAATTAGACTCAAAAAGGACATTTTCATGTTTTGAAAACAATTTATTGTCATTTAGATTAAAAGGTTGGGTTGACTATCCTCTGATCTGCGATTGTTACAAAACAATTAATGCATAAAGACGGACAGACGGACTTGCTTATAATTAGAAATGTAAAGGTCCAGTAAAATCTCCCTGTTCACTTTCTCATACCTATTGCTCCTGTAGATGAAGGAAAACCCTATCAACCTCATAATTTCAATTTATTCAGTTGTACAAAATACACATTTCCAAATTAGAGTAGCAGTTCACTATGAACATGAGTATCAGGTCTTGTTGTTGATTCGTGCAATTAGTTGGATTGCTCACTCATGGTCTACCAGTCCAATTTGACTGGAGGCGACCGATTGGTGGGATTGTTCATTCATGGTCTACCAGTCCAATTTGACTGGAGGCGACCGATTCACATGATGTTTGTTACAAGTGCAGCAAATGCAGAGGTTATCTGAGAAGCTTTATTGCATTGTCGTGTTTATAAACTCCTGCTTTGTATGTTTCACCAACAATAAAACGAATAAATCTAGATACTGACACTAAGAATTTTAATGTTTATCCTCGAAGTTTCTTATCGCAATAATAATAAGGTCTATTACCCATAAATCCCAGGTATTTGCTTGCAATGGAGAAAAAATGAACTATAATTTGAAAACGTCTGCATACACGGTTGATCTTTTTCTGCCCAACATTCCGTTTTCAGAACAGACAAAAACTGTTTTCCAAAATTGAAGAGTAGCTATCAGCAAAAATACGACATATCGTATCTTTATTTTGTGAAGAGAGTGCAGTGAAATTTTGCAACAATAAATGATGGTTTGTATCAATCACTCTTGATAAATCTTCGATAAATTATCCAGTTTTGAATCCTACTATTGGACAAGAAGTGACAAAAGTGGAATGCTGAGTGTTCTGTATTTTCCATCATGGTGGCTTTAATACAGTGGCGACCTGGAGCTGCTTTAATTATGATTGATATCACTTAAGCATGTTATTCTATCACAGATGCAGAGTGCGTGTTCCATTTGTTTAAGAACTGTTGTTTCTTGTCATTATTGAACTGCGCCTAGGAGCAGTGCATACTGTATTGTCAATCGGAACATTCCTCAGCCATTTCCTTCAAGTCAAGAAATAACCTCGAATGTAATTGTAGGAATACACATACATTTGATGGGTTTGTTGATTCACCTCCGGCGGAGTGCACCACATATGTTGCGACAGAAAAGACCGACAATGTGCCGATTGTGACTTTCTATCCTTCAACCGCCATATTGTGCTTTTTGAACAAAAGTAGTTCCGAATATAGTTCTCAATGGCGACAAATTACATCCGACGTCTTTTTTCTGCCATGCGATGATATGTACATACGTGTGTATAAACAGACGGACATAAGGACGGAAAGATTGATGTACTGAGATTGATTACGACTTGAAAAGACAGGTTCACATCTGGATAAGTAATTAAGTTTCTTACAAATAATAGGTATTAGGTATGCGTTGATGATTATCTGAACTTTAAGATATTTACAAGAGAATTGCCACATGCGGAGGAGAGGGGGGGGGGGCTACATAAAGTCTTCAAATCGAATTTGTATGTAACCCAACCATTTGCATGATCTTAATATCAGAACAGCATATGAAATGATCATCAGCTATCCTTTTTTTAATTTAGTCCATACAAATTCTTCTGTCGATGAACAGTTATGAGACAGTAATTTCGGAAAATGTCGATAAGACTTTCATAACTTAATTTTTGAAGCTTCACATTACAGGAATATTTGAATATAACAAAGAACATACACATAAAGGGTTTTGGGGCCCTGGGTGGCCGAGTGGTCTAAGGCGCTCGCCTTTACCAGTCACTGCCATCTCACCTCTGTCCGCGTGGGTTCGAGTCTTGGGCTCGGCCAGTGTGGTTATGTGAGAAAGCTTGCCAGTAGCTTCCCGTGGGACGGTGGTTCTTCCCGGGATTTTCACCGGTTCTTCCTCCACCAGATATACTGGCCGCCATGTATAGCCTATCATGTGCTGAAAAATGACGTTAAATCCATAAAACCAAACCATACCAGGTTTAAAGCCTATTTTTATGGCTTTACATTCGACGAATATGTGACTTACACAAAGAGAATATGCATAACAATCAGCCTGTTTCTGACCTGCTTTTCGTATATGAACAGATAAAAACTATTTTCCAAAAATTTCAAAAATAGCTATATACAGAGAGGTCAACAATTGTCCGCATTTTTTTTTAGGAAGAAAATACTGTGAAATAATGTCGAAATTCATGTTTTTCTTACGTCGATCCTCAAGAACTTTAATAAATGATCCGTGTTTTAATCATACGCTGGAAGAGAGGGACGTTATTATATATCGTGTTGCATTGTTTTCCCTCCCATATTAGGCTTGTTGCATTGTTTTCCCTCCCTAATTAGGCTTGTTGCATTGTCCCCCCCCCCCCCAAATTAGGCTTGCCAAAAGAAGCAGAGTGCTAAGACTGTATTCCTTTACTTGGATGGATTTAATCTAGCCGCAGACAGGAAATACTGGTATGATTGAGAGTTACCTTGAGCAACGACATCTTTTAAAGATATGAAACGCATTTGCCATAAGCTGATGTGAGCGATAATGATGCTCTATTGTAATTATTTTTCCATTAAGGGCTACAATGGTGGAGCCGGATTGGGGTCCAGTGAATGTTACATCTGTATTTCAATGAATTCGAGGCGTCTTTAATTGTTCCATTTTGCCACAAAAATCTAAATAATACAAACTAATCGGTTTCATGTGCTAATTAGCGAACGTGTACGCGCCAGAAAACACATAGGCCAACCTGATTAAATTAAAAAGCCAAAATGATAATGATGTACCACTGCTTTGGACAAATCGATAAATCATTTGATCAATATACGCATATGATTTCTACTATAGGAGCGAGACAGTCTCTGATTGATATCAGATGACTGAATAATGTCAAAATTTCAGTGAAAAAGTAATGAAAGTCTTTTCAATAAATAATTACTAATAAATTAATTTTTAAAAAAGATCATGTTACAATAGGAAAAAAATCTCATATTATGATAGGAAAAAATTGCATGTATACAGAAGAGTAAGGGAATGTAACTGTCATTTTATGAATAGTTATCATTTTTTAGTTACTGACACATCGTTTTCATATGAGATATTGTTTTTAATTGACTAAAAGAACAATGACTTTCACAGTTCGATTTGTCTGCTCTCCGACATCTTATTCATTATATCGATTAGTTTCTTTAAAGGAGCAGTCAATGCTGCATGGTTGTGGGGGTGGGTAGTAGAGCTATAGAAAGGCAGTTCGGACCATTCCCAACCGCAGTTACAGAGCACCATACCTTATAAAAAAGCGTATACCTACCTTTGTTTATCACAATTAATTGTATCTTCCACTTTATTGACGCAATGAGCCAACCGTATTTACTCGTGTATAAACCGAATATACGTGCAAACAACATTGACCCTGATCTGTCGTCGTATAATGCGCCAGCAGATCAGGTTCTATGTTGTTTCTTCTACTGATTAGTCCTTACAAACTTCATAGACCCAGATCTGCCGGCGCATTGTGCGACGGCAGTTCTGGGTATATGCAGTTTGTAGTTGGTATCTATGTATACGCGAGTACATACGGTATTCTCTCCATTTCAATGACAGTAGCTAGCAAAGGCGACATCGAGGAACTAAAATGAATTGTACGTGTCAAGGGGTCAATATTGTTGACCAAGACAAACCAAAACTGCAATTGAGACCTTGACAGTGCCAATGATTGATATTCTGTACAGGACAAGTAAACTTTCTTGCAGACGGTTGAAACTTTAATAGATATTAAGCATGTATTTATTACATGCAAATCTTTGATATTTACTGGAGAAGTTTTACAGGGGGACGGAGAGACATGCTGGTGTACATATTCCCATTCTCTCATTTTGTATGGTATCTTTCTTCATATGAACTTATCCCAATCAACTTCAAAACTTAGGTGGGGATTTATTCAGTTGCACAATAGCTCACTTTAAGATTAGATTAGTATTTAACATAGCGCATGAATGTCTGGTATTGTTATTGATCGGTAAAGTTGGAGGGATTGTTCACACATTGTCTTCGAGTCAAATTCGTCTAGTACCAGTCCATTTACCTGATCTTATCAGTGCAGCCTTAGCAGGGGTTATCGGAGACGCTGAACGGGTTTAATTGAAGATCATGATACAAAACGATCGATGTATTCGATAAGAGATAACAAATGATTCCCCAATCTTGAGATTACTATTCGTCTTGATCGTTACAAGCTTGTCAAGATTCGTTTGAGATAAAACACGCACACTTTACGACAGAAAAAGGAAAACAAAATATCTGAATCCAAGACTCTGGGGTTTTCAAGTGACTCGTCATCAGACGTTTTCTATTGTCATGTTCAAATCGAAAATGCCCACATCGCATAATGTGGCAAATTTTGTAAGCAACTTTAACGTAGTCACTTATGGTTTAAACATATAACCCATGCACATCTGTCTTCATCCTAATTCCTCAATTAATTAATTGTATTAATTATATTGAAAAGTTTGTTATCATATGCTGAATTGATGTGTAACAATAGCTGACATTTTCAGTGTTGCAAGACCTATTATCAATGACCTATACAAGCGTCCTCTTGACCTTACGATGGCTGATTTCGGATTTCTTTCCGCAAGCGCTCAATGTAATACGGTGGATTAGTATGTTCATATTTCGTTCATTAAACATCAGGCCATTCATTCACGTAACCTCCAGACCGGTACCCAATCGGAATGGCATTGTCCTATTCGGTCACATGCTAGAAAAAGACATAGACGTAAATAATGGCCATTTTGAACTTCCTCAAGCCTTGGTTTGTTATTACGCCATGATAACTTCATTAACTTTACAACGTTTCGATTACGTGCAATCATTAAAAGCAACGTAAGCAATACGTTGAGGCAGTTGAAACCAAAGGGTTTCTTCATTGTTTTCATTACAAAGTTGGAGGAATAGTATTAAAAATTAACAGTGCAGGTATTGCATTGATGGCTGAAACATCATCGAGTATTACTTTCAGCACCTATGATTTTATAAGGATCAGTTATTCGCACATCCAGCCGAGTGTTTATTCGCCAAAACTGACCAATCTGAGAATGGTCACCATTACCTCTGAGTCTCTATCAGAGAGTCGACGTTATTCAATTGGCATTCGAAAGAGACGAGGATTTTCCGATCTGACCGGTACCCAGTCTCGGCCTGCCTATGCAGTATCTGCGTACACAATTTGCAGATGTCAGTCTGGGAAAAAACCGGGTCGATGGACCTTTTTCAGACTAGAGAAGTACTTCAGACTGTGTCTACCAACCGAGTCGATGGACCTTTTCCAGACAATGTCTACCAACCGAGTCGATGGACCTTTTCCAGACAATTGTCTACAACCCGCGTCGATGGACCTTTTCAGACAATGTCTACCAACTGGGTCGATTGACCTTTTCCAGACTAGAGAAGTACGATAAGGATGGACATCAGTTTAAACTCCCAAAGCGTCTTTAGACGGGACCGTTCTGGACACGTGAACATTGGTCTCGGTGTATTTCTTCGTCGTAAGGAGAAGAGCATTGCTTGCGAATGTATTATCGGGCTGAAATCTCACACCACATCTGATGTGTGAGCGAATGAGAACAAAGACGTCGGTGAAAGCAGAACATTCAAATTTTCCAGACGATTTCTTTCCTAAATTCCACGCATTCAGATTATTTCAAACGAGAAGGTTCGAAAACAAACTCGTAAACGTTTGGGCGAAGATCCGATAAAAAATCGCCCAAAACGACATCAGTGTCACCGCGACACTTTACTGCATGACGGTGCTTTGACAGAACTGTTTACTTTTCCCATGATTCCTGACCACCTTTGAAATGATCTACTTAATGGAATCATCCCCATCCCCTTAGCAACCTCTAAGCAAAAGCGTATTTTATGTAAAATCGATAGTTCGTTCCACATCGAAATACAGCGGACATGGAACGTACGGAACCGTCACTCATCTAATAGTGATCATTCATAATGACACACATTAAGCCACGGACAATTAATTTTTACTACTACACTGATATGTTCCCTGAGGCAGGAGCCACTATCGTGTGTAACAGTTGATTGTCATGTTGCAAAATTGCCATAACATTTCCGACATGTTGCATGGATATTTATGTACGTATATAAAATGTTGGTTTTTAGCATGATATGCCTGGCCAAGTATATGACGATGCAAGTTATATCAACGTAGCAGGGAAAAATAAAATCACGCTTGCCGTGATGTTCTGCATTTATTGTCGAATTTTCCATATATAAAATACATAACTTCTCAATAATCTTCACAAAGGTTTTAAGCAGCATACATGTCCATATGTGTCTGGTTAACACCGAGTCTTGATCTACCGGGACCCAAATTAGCGGCTGCGTGAAGAGCACTGGTACGACTACGGTGTGTGTGTGTGTGTCGGTGTGTGCGTGCGTGCGCTCTCGCGCGTTATCGAACCGATATGAGCAAACTTATTTCTCCATAAATCTATTCCGCTTGTACCAAATCTGCGAACGAAATCAGTGAGATGTCAAATTTCAACTAGGTGAACTAGACATCCTCTAAAGTGATGCAAAACCTTTTTAATATATGCTATAAAAAGGTTTAAAATCCAACATTCGATAAACTATGTGCATATTTAAGCTCCAGAGGGACTTGAACAAACTAAATGCTTCATTATTTCCAATAGGAAATGATGATATTGGCAAATGATTGTCAACTACAATAAGATAAAAAAAAAAAAAAAAAGAAAAAAAAAAAAAAAACCACTAGGGACAATTCCTCAGTTAATGTCTGAAAATGGGAGCTACTTGTTCGAAGAACTCAAACTAATGCATGGATTGTAAATTTATTTTAAAAGATAATTATGCATGGTCCCTTATATACAAACTTAAATTATCAACTTTAATAAAGTTATCTCTCTCATTAACACACACACACACACACACATACACACACACACACACACACACACACACACACACACACACACACACACAGAGAATTGATTTTGAATTTAGATTCTTTCATTCCATCTCAAATTTATGTAATAAAGAGCAACCATTTTTGTTTTAAAAATGGGGTGTGGATGGAGTGGGGCGGTGGTCATTAGTTGGGGATATGGGTTCGAATATTCTTCCGGCTCATAGTATTGGACCAGAGATTACTTTCTTAACAAAATCACAAGTTGCACTCAATTGAACTGCTCATCATTTAAATGACAACTTGTTTGTCCTCTTTGTCAGGGATCAATTATTGTTTCTTTAAAAGTCTATTTCAAACATTATCCTTCTTCCCCATTTAACTTTTAACCGTCTTCAATCATTTTTATTTTTAAATTCATCAAAATGCTTTCATTGAGTAATGTATCTCACTTTTAGATATAGAAAGAGCGACTATGAAAAGAATACAGTTTTGACTTAAAAGATAACTAATTTAGCACTGAATTGTTACCAAAAAAATCATTGTAGTATGAGTGAAAGAATTAGGAAATTTAAAAAAAAAAACATTTTTATGATGCATATGTTTCTTATTACAGATCTTTTTTATACTAAAACATTCCTAGTAAATAAATTAATCTTTGCGATCGACGTATTATCTTTACAAATGTAATATCTTATAGAATTATATGAAGATATGACCGTTACTAGACTATTTCTTGCAGACAAGAAATACCATCTTAAAATAAATTTTCTACATTATAATATATTCAATGTTCTTTTCATGGTGGTAGAAGATTTCTTTCAATTGCCAACAAATTTCCAACATGTCTAGCCTTTGAGGCAACACGCCTCTTTTATTATGTGCATGCCAACATAGTTCCCTCAAGACATCTGAGAGGATTTAGAGTTTATCGAAATGACATTTAATGCTTTTTCAGCATTCTTTTTAGCAGCCATAAATGCCAAGTGACTGGAAAAGTTTTTATTCGGTTATGTAAACGTCTACCAACTTTCATGTAGATTAGAGGATTTACACGAGGCGTATTTCACATTCGATTGATGACAAAGTTAAATAACATGCGTGCTTTGCGTGTCTTGTCTAGCGAGAATTTGAAATTATTCAACTGATTTCATAAAGTTCATATGAAATGAGCACGAATGTAAAATTCCATGTATCAAATTAAGAAGAACAAAAGCAGTTGATTTTTTGGTTCACTAAACCACAAAAAGATTTTCAGTTGCATGACTGGAAATCAATTTGGAGGCCTTGGATTTGATACTTAAACATTGTGTAACATCATAATGTTATATTACAGGCACGTAATATTGAGAATACAAGATGGGTTTATAATATATTACTCCAAAATATCCAGATTTTTTTTCTCTATACATATTATAATTCTGCATCATATAAATGTATGAAAACTTTAACGAAGAAGTCGCCTAATATGTGAACATTGACACCATACTGGTATGTGAATTTACTTTCAAAAAGTCATAAAGCTGGAATAACTGGGCAAAAAAGTTCTTCGAACAATTCAAGCCCTGAAGACGACACACTTTTTAGTCATGACAACCATGTATACATAGTTTCATGATATCCCTTACGATTTAGGTCACATGAAGCGGACACGAAGGCGTAACGGAAGTAAAAAGTGGAAACCACATTCATCACTTTTCGTGTACATGGCATTGATGTGCCCGTGGTAATAAGAATATTAACATAATCGGTCGGTTCCCACGAGAGTTTGAGTTTGTGAACACAATTTTGCGAATGTATTTTGATTTCCTAATCAGAATCAAAAGAGATCGTAATTTTTTCCAATCCAAAAAAATACTATGTACAAAGAGTCCTTGCCCACTGTCGTGTATTTTCTGCTGTGTGTGTATTTTATTACAAATTGTTAAGTTCGTTGTGAACATGTTGCTTGTGTTTTTATAATCTATGCATCATCTATAGAAAGTCGTTCTTTTTAGTAGGAAAAAAATCCAGTGTCGTTGTCGGCCCCCCCGCCCCCCCACAAAAAAACAAACATACAAACAAACAAACAAAACCCAGAGGATTTTACTAAATTTCCTGATGGTCATCCTTTCTCAATATGTGAATGACACTGTAACCGTTATATTAAAGCTGTTGAAAAATGTAGAAGAGATTGGTTGATCAGTGAATTGATGAATTTGTCGTTGTACAACACTTAAGCTTTGTTTCTGATGACCATTTTAAGGTCCAAAAATATTTCGGAAAGAGGGGATGCCAGAAATAGTCACGAAGAATCACAAAACACTTACTGCCCAATTCCCTTTGCCCGTCATTCGTTATTTCAGTGTCATCAACATAAGTAAACACAGTATAGAAATTAGATACAAACTACGATGTACCCATAATTCAAATTTATTTCAAAAACTATAATCTCGTGTCAGTGCTGTGTACAGCTTAAATTTATTACATTTTTTTTGACGAAATAATTGACGGGGCATCCATCACAATTATATCAAGTCGAGTTACCTGGGTTAGTTTCTTTTGAAGACCCTTCCTGCCAATGGAATGAATCTGATTTTGTAGACATAATAGAGCCAAAACAGCAGTTTGAAGTAGAGGAGACTTGAGTATATCGCTGTCCTAATGGTATAAAATAATATTCACGTCATTTGATAAACTGCTGGTCCTTTAAACGGAATGTCAAGAGCAAGTATGTATTGGCTTTTGATGTGATAATTTGATAGGCAGTTCCACGTTTGTTTTAGCCTAGCCTTAATTTCTGCATCATGCAAGAACTAAAGTTTGACAGAGTGCAAATACAAGTTCAATAAAGCATGAGTGCTAGTGCTTTATATTAATATAAACGGCTTAAACATATTTTATTGTCATTGAGACATTTTATACAAGGCAAATGTATCGGAAATCAGTTATCCAACTTATTGGTTCCTTTCCATTATAGAAGTATAAAACATTTAGGCTAGAGGTATATACAATCCAATAATCATCTTAACTATACACACACACACATATATATATATATATATATATATATATATATATATATATATATATATATATATATATATATATATTAGATGTGTGAGAGAGAGAGAGAGAGAGAGAGAGAGAGAGAGAGAGAGAGAGAGAGAGAGAGAGAGAGAGAGAGAGAGAGAGAGAGATGTGCTCAACTGGTATGGTGCAGATTTTCAGATTTACTGATTATTTGTACATGAGATGACCATAGAATAGGAATATTAGTAATTGTGCTTAAATAACTAATTTCAGTTACATATTGTTACATGTTCTTGTTCTGATGATGATTTTCTGCATTTCCTTTTGAACATAGATGTTTTGTTTAGTAGTATCTGAGTAATTCTTGAATAAAATATTAGTTGTATCAGTATAAACATTTCCATGGATACTAAACGCACATGTGCGTCTTCTGAAAATGGCTTTAGTATCCATATCCAGGGAATTTGGGGGAAAAAAATCTTGAACATGCTCTGAGAATCCGATGGATTCCAGATATGCAAGCAAAACTTCTATCCATGTCTTCGAATATACTATGCCATTATTTGTTCTTATTGCGTAGACTATAATGCTTAACATATCAACGACAATATTGCATCTCTGAATTGTTGGATAATGTATAAATCACAGATTTTGAACGTCTTTATTTCTGATATATAAAAGGGGACCATCCTTGAGTATTTGAGCTTATCATTAGAAGAATAGTACTCACACATTTTAAAGGTTTGAAAGATGAAGATTTTATGAACAAGCTAGGGTGGTGCTTAGAAATAAGAGGACCATCATCCTTTAACAACTAAATGTCATAAAGATTAGGCGATCTTCATATCCATGTAACTTATCCGCAATGGTTGGAGATACTTTTTTTAATGTCAAAGAAGTGCAGGAACTATTCATTGGTTCTAGATTATTTGTGCCAAATGAATCGCAAGATTTATGGATTGCTTCTGCACAAACAGTACATGTTCCGAAAAGATTTGAACCATTAAAGGATTTACTGCAGCATTAATATATGGGCAATAACACCCTTTCTCTTTGTTTACTTTTAATTATTTCTATGTAGTTGTGGGACATTTATTACACCAGGCCACACATAATCAATACTGGTCGAGACAGTTTAGTATTCAGTAATACAGCAGAATAAAATTGCCATAACTCTACAACTCTTCTTTTTCTAGTATCTATTTTTCCCTTTTTTTTTTTTTTGTTGAAGGACCTACTTCTAAAAATCATCTCCGGACATTTTAAGATGTTTCTGTTTTTTCATGTATAATTTGATTGCAGGTTTCGTACAAGACAAGGTTCCACGACGGCAGTAGTACTCATGTACTCATAATACGCTGCACTTGTTTGAGCAGTAACCTCTTTAAGCAAATATTACTCCAAAGGTTTTTTCAAAGAAATCAGAAGAAATGATAAATTCGAAATCAAAAGCTAGAAATATATTTTTTTAAAAATAAAGACATAAAAATTGGAAAATAATGAAATAGAAACTACAAAACTGGAGTCTGTAGAAGTAATATACGTTCCAAATTATTTGCATAACCATGGTTATTACTACACGATGGAGAGTATTGTATATACCACAGTGACGTGTGTCTCCACCGTGTCGATGCAAAATAGGGCACTTCGATAGCATCAAACGTGCACTCATCTCATTTTCTATCGTCTATTTCCCAAACTAGCTACACTAAATAAGCTGCACAGAGGAACGCTTCCTATTGCGGGAAGGATCTGTGTTTAGCCGGTTAGCAGACACAGCCGATATACAGGCATGTAGATTCTTCAGTTATTTTAATTAAGATATATCACTTGTTGTAAATCGTAGGCCTTTAGGATCCTGCTCTCTTTGAAACGTGATATGCTTCACAGGTGCGCGGCGAGGGTCAGTGGCGGCGCGAGGGGCGGGGTGGGGGGCGGGGGCGTCAATGGCCCAGGGAGCCGGGCGAGGGGTTCGCCGTCGGGAGATATTTTTTTGCAGCTGTAACCGAGGCATAGATGGGGCGGGGGTGGAGGTTGGCAACAGACATAAAAACTGTTCTCTATGGCAAAGTAGGGGCTCCACTAAAGAACATTGCCCCCGGGTGACTCGAACCCTCGCGCCGCCACTGGCAAGGGTTTCATATATTTGTCGATTTTACGTTTGTCAAAGGCAGCCGCTGCTGGGCTGGATGGTAAACGATAGCACTAAATGTCATTTTTACATATATACACGGCGTTCCTATATCGCTTTCTGACCACAATTATATAAAACAGCCTAGAATGACGAGGCAGTAAATAATCCAGTAACACTTGCTGGTCCCCAATTATACCTGAATGAATCAAAGGTAGGTCATGCTTAGTTATGTCTGGAACAATTAGACACGGTAAAAAGAAATGGGACGATTCGGTTTCATCTTTTTTTAAATGTTTTGTTGGTGTTGTTGTTGTTTTTATATAAGTGCATCATACAAAAATATAGAACAAGTTTGATCTGTACTGCATGTCTGAGATTAATGTTATTAGCTACAGCAAAGAGTTCATTAATTAATTCATAACAATTATTTGAAGCTAAGATATAACATTTAACCCATCTAATCAAGTACTTCCAGTACTTTGATTTTTTTAAACAAAAAGGGGGTGTGGGGTGTGTGTGTGTGTGTGTGACAAACATGCTGATCGTGAAATGGTAGTTTTCTGTCGACTATATACATACACATAATCTACTCAACGCTTTAAGTCTTTCCATTTCCTTTCGTTTGACTTTTGACTGTTTCCTTGAGTTTATCGCCTACAGCTATATCGACATGTCGACATCTGAAAGGTTGCCTATCAATGGTTGTTGGTTTTCCATGAGCCTTCTGGTATCTTTGTTTACAGACTAGAGTGGGTGGGTGGGTTACTAGAATTACGAATTGTCGCGAAATTTAGCAATAAAGATAAATGTAAATTTTTACATCTGGATCATTTTGCTACTTCCTAGTACCCCTGATTAAACGCTAAAACACACAACGTCACAGATGACTTTTGGCATATGATTAGGTTACATGGGCAGCTTTTTTAATACTAATTCCTAAGGGAACTCCCATTCTTCTTTCAGATCCATTGCAAAAGTCTATAAGCCTGAACAGTATGAAAACATTCATCTAGGCTTAAACAATGCAAAACGAATGCTCTGCGCTCTGCAGATAACTTCGATAACACGAGCATCAATCACTCGAATACTCGGCATAACTCGAATGACTGGCTCTGTCCTGGTGTACAATATTTTCTCGGTTGTGACATCGAAACCTGGAAACAACCGAAAATTGCCCTCTCCATCCACTCCTCCACCCCCGAATAAAAACCATTAAGGGTCGCACCACTCCGATTTTCCGTAGTTATACTGTTTTTACGAGAAATTTTATTTTCATCCGCCATTACGTTTTCAGATTAAAGGGCACTTTATAGTATTCGCAGAAGTGACCCGACCACTCAAGCCATAATGGATGCTAACAATACTGACGCTTAGGGAAGTCACTGGGGACACCAGCAACAAGAGCAACAGAAAAAAAACAACAAAAAAAACAAAACAAAAAAAAAATTCTTAGGACTGTGATAGTTTCTGATAGAAAAAATACTCTTCCTATTGACCTTGATAAATGGAATGATATATCGCCAATTGCAGATGAAAATCTCAAAGCGAAACGTCTATTTAAAGCAGGATTTATAAATATTTGTGATTTAAAGGACAAACTAATTTTTCAAGAAGTTCATGACTTTATTAATCACTTTGATTTGTTAGGACTAGCAGAAACAAAATTTACTGTATTAGATAGCATCAATTTACAGAATCATTCTTTGTACACAAAAAATCGAATTTCAACGACAAACATTCCATTGGGTGGGATATCATACTGTATCAGGAAAGAGCTAAAGAGGTATTACATGAGATTGCAAATAGCTGCGAATTTGTGTATTGGATAAGAACAGAAAAATAAGTTTTTGATATTGATTATGATATTATAGTTGGTGTCGTTTACATTCCACCTGACCGATCACCTTACACCTCGAATAATGCTTTTGATCAAATATAAAATGAAATGCTTGATATATTTAATATCACAAAATATGTATACTTAATTGGTGATTTTAATGCAAGAACAAATAATCTGCAAGATTATTTGTCACTTAGCTTATACTTTTGTGTAGGCTGAACTACACTTGTATGATTAATTATTTATGAAATACAAAAATGGTATGTTAAATGAAATCTTTGCAATCACCAT
The DNA here is from genome assembly GCA_029931535.1 of Margaritifera margaritifera. Classification (NCBI taxonomy): domain Eukaryota; kingdom Metazoa; phylum Mollusca; class Bivalvia; order Unionida; family Margaritiferidae; genus Margaritifera; species Margaritifera margaritifera. The sequence continues at coordinate 1,012,878 of JAQPZY010001467.1, read as the reverse complement.
ATATGTAATATCATATGTCTCGATATGCTTATATCTTGTTTTATATAACAGTGGTACGTAATATCATGTTTAGATATGCGTATATCTTCTTTTATATAACAGCTCAAATCTAAAACAAGAATGCCCTGAGTAAAATGCGAACTATATATATATATATATATATATATATATATATATATATATATATATATATATATATATATATATAATTTTAAAAAAATTGGCATGATGTTTAAAGCCACACATTGAAACATCGCATACACGCTCACTGATTATGTAATTACCCAGTGCTCGCAGTTCCATTATTAATCCCGTCAGTTTACTTTAGGAATATTGCTAATGGATACAGAGCAATTGATAGCTTCCTCGCCTGTTGATATTGACATTTAGCATTGAATTTGTACAAAATTAAATTCGTGCCCTATTGTTTAAATATGACGCACCTAGAACTAGGGCATATTGCTCGAAGTATAAAAAAAAATCTCGGGTCACATATCGTTTTGTGGGAGTAATTTTACCGCCAACAATAACTTTTGACCGAAGCTCTCCTGTGGTGTTGCGTGACAAAATTATATTATGACTGTAACATTATTTCACTTTAAAAATTACAGTTTCACCCACCATATTCTCTAAGCAGTGTCCTGTACGTTTCATTTTATTTCAGAGATAGAGTTTTGTACATTCACTTCAAACCACATCATAGATTTATCATATTCCATTTCAACGTCAGCCACTGTGAAAATCTGGCCCAATTTTTTTTATTCCTTGTCAATCCTTGGTACATTATAAGCACATCTATTATACTGTCGTTAAACCTTTCCTCATCAATGAAAACTTTTATTTTATCGTCGCTAGTCGAAGCTCATTTCAACATCAGATAATGGATGAGAATTTTTTTTGTCCTATTTTCATCAACACCAGACTGTTTTCAATGTGAGGAGCACAAGTGGAAACTCGTTCGCTTTATAATTCGTCTCTGTTAGAATCTGTTCCGCTTCATCAATAGCCACCTCCCAAAAGGTTATTGGTGTCCGTTTCACTGCAAGTCACTAGAGCAGTGTGATTAATTTATGTCTGGCACAGGCTGAACTACGGTGAAGCCAACATTTGCCTCGTTTGGATCCGTGTCAATTTTTTTTTTTTTTTAATTTTTTTTTTGTCAGCCACCTGTAGACACGTTCATTCCCAATGTCACCAGCCAGTCAAACTTAAAATATGCAGAACGCCACCTAAAAAATCCAGCCCGTTTCAGTTTCAACAACTTTCAGGCTCGTTATGCCTGATCAACCTTATTAAGGAGTACATTTCCTTCTCGTTAACATCTTGACAAAGAAAAAGCTTCCGACCCCTTGCATTAGTTCTAGGAAACATCAAACTGACATATGAAAGTGGACAGAGAAAGCCTGCTAAGGCCTGTTTCCTTGGTCTACTTATGCCTGACGAGTCGAAGCTATCTTGCACATGAATGATTGCATCAACGTCATCTTCTACAACCTTTGGGTCTAAGATTCGATTATAACATTTGCGTGCTAAGAGCCAAGTGGTTCAACATATTGATCAAAGCCCGAATACCTATTTCTCTTTTTGTGTATTTAGCGAGATGCACGTCGGCTGAGTGTGTGCACATTTTTAAAAGAATCTTTTTGTGTAGCCAGGTCTGAATATGGGTAAACTTTTCAAAAGGTCATCGTCTTTTTTTGTAGATATATTCCGACGATAAAGACAAACTTTGCGTCATATGGATGCACGGTTTGACATCGATCTATGATTGAAAGGTTATTTATCTTTATATCTGTCTGTGGTTGTATGTACACACACACACACACACACACACACATATATATATATATATATATATATATATATATATATATATATATATATATATATATATATATATATATATATATATATAAGACAGTATGTAGTAATTGCAAGGAATCTTATTGGGTACAGTAGCCTTAACTGGGTGATCAGATTGTGGTGACTAAACATTTGCTTGTAATAGAGACTTTGGTAAACAACTCGGGTTCCAAAATTTTCAGTAAGCAACAATCTTTGACCACCAGTTCGGCTGAGATTCCTTACTGTAATGCTGGGTATCTGCCTGCTAAGATTCAGGTAATTCAATCAGATGCAAATACAGTCAGCCGCAGCCAGCATCGTGTGTTTATGGCCTTCCTCCGTTTGACTATTATTATACAAGCCTTTGACATTTAAGTTGTCTTCTGCCTCCACGGTGTACATACATTCACGTCATTAACACACCCCCGCTACTTCGGGTGTAGTTTAATCCACTGAACTGTTTCCATTGAAAGAAAAACCTGTTTCAAATAGCTGTAGCAGCGCCAAGCTGCAGGCTATTTCAGACTGGAAGCAGAGGACGACGACGTCAACGTATCTGTCATATTTGATTGGTTCTAATTTATCTGTTATTGATTTGGCGCACAGACTCGGTTCTGAGAGCACATTGTATATTCCCAGGGAGTGCGAACAGGCAATGAAGCCCACTTCAAGATAACTGCAACAACATTTGCAGACGACACCGACTCGGGAACACCAGTGACAAGGGAAACAAGTTATCAAGCGGAATATTCTTACAAGACAACTATTTTCGTCAGGGTAAGTTGACTTATATCGCAATGTAGTTATATTACTGTTCACTTAACTACAAATCCTAAAAGCTTGTCTGATAGAACACATGTGGAACCCACATATTATTACGATAATTCCCCTTTTTTTAAAAAAACTATATAAAAATTAATAAGGCATTCACTTGTCGAAAAAGTTTTATGTAATGGTGGCATATTAAATACGTTAAAAACAGAATATCCATTTGCATTATCTTTATCTGCTAGCTATTTAATATATAACGAATTACAACATTTGGTGACATCTGCAGCTAGTTTAATTATCTTCAAGGAAAAGGTGTGTATGATAAAATGGCTTCTGTAAATACAGTTGTTTGTAAGCGGGGAAAAAACTGTTGGTGTGATCAGTTTCTCTCAGATCTGTGAATAAAGTTCATACATAACTACTGTGTACTCAAAAAAATATGTGTATTCTGACTATGACATTATGTAATTCACGAACACCAACTGTACTGAAATGTTTATTCCTACTTCGACATATGTAATTTCATATGTAATTTGCGAACACTGACTCTACTGTATTCCGACTATGACACATGCAATTGGTGAACACCAACTCAACTGAAATTCGTAAATAAAGCAATATGTAAATGTGGTAATATCAAGAGTTTTTACTAAAATCGTGATTTATTTAGGTTTGAATATACTTTTTTGCTTATTACATTTTTAAAGTCCCTCTGCGTGTTTATTATTTCCTAAATGAGAGAAGGAGCATTAAGTTAAGAACATAGGCCGAACTTTTGTTTGAAAAAATTCTGCTGACATTTATTGAAGGCTAGCAAAATTATCCTTTTTCACGTGCAACCAAAGTAGAGGAAAAGCAGTGTATCACTCTGTCCAAAATCATCTTGAATTTTATTAGTTATTTTGCGAAATAGTCAAATAAGTCATCCTCTTTGTCGCTTAAGACTTCCGGATGGTAATATTATTCAAAAAGCTAACAAAGACCCATGTCAAATATGCATCAAATCAAAACATTACTGTGTCACATAGATGTGTGTGGAATCTTGACATTTAGGCGATAACGGCAAATATTTGACCTATGACCTATACGAAGTGGGCAATTTCAGCGGAATAAGTCTATATTTCGTCAATAGTTAGATCAGAGAAAAATTTGCTAGCTAATTACATGCAGACTCAAGTGTAAAACAATATACAGTCAGGTGTAATTTGATCATCTAAAATCATATTGGAAGCCAATGTAGTGTTTAATATCTCATATATAAATTATTTGTGATTCTTTGATAAAATGTGTAGGACACTAGATAACAGTATCTAACCAGATTTTGACATTTATACAAGGTATGACGATAGTCACAATCATCCTGTCTATTCCTCTCGTTCGTCAAGCATTGACGAATTTTTAATTCCAGTCTTGTTTTTTTAACATTGGATCGTCATCAAACCTAGCACAGACGTTTCATAGGAGGCCTGGAAGAATGCATTTGATTTGGGGATCTAAAGGTCAAGGTCGTATTAATGAGACCCGCGGATACAGGAGCTATTTTTAACTGTTGAGACAATTCATAGACAATTCATTTTATGTCGTAATGATGTCCAAAGTATCGACCTCGCCCCCCCCCCCCCCAGCCCAAAGTTCTTGAGATATTTTCAGGATATTGAATCCTATCCATTTCTCTCTCACGTGGAATGTATTTATTTTTGTCCTCCACTAAACTTAACTTTAGTGTCCTGGTGCAAATGCAAAGATATTTGAGAATTGAAGTTGACCAGGAGCAAAGACACGAACACGACATTTCTGCTGGTAAAAGTCTCTGTTCTCTTTTGTATGTATATATGACCCAAAGCGCTGGTCTCTGAGACACATCTTGTCCCTCTGAGTTTAGTTCCGTTTAGTTGTAAGAAAGTAAAAACATCTTGCTGTCACGGCAACTGTGACCGCCAAAACTACGCAGCCCTCTCCAAGGTTCAACCCAAAGTCCTAGGGATATTTTCACGATATTAAATCCCCCCCCCCTCTCTCTCTCTCTTTTTGATAGTATTATTGAATACATTTATTTGTCTTCCAATTATAGGACACATAATAGGTGTTCTTATGTGTAGTATTTTTTGTTGCTTTTATTATTAACGTCGCTTACAGGGTTGCAAACCTAAAAACATCTGGTCATGTAACAGCCGTCCAGTGGCGGCGCGAGGGTTCGAGGCGTCCGGGGGCAATGTTCTTTAGTGGCGCCCCTACCGAGGCGCTCGGGGGCAATGTTCTTTGGTGGCGGCCCTACTTTGCCACAGAGAACAGTTTATATGACAGTTGCCAATCTCCAACCTTTCAACCCCCCCCCCCCCCCCCCCATCTATGCCCCAGTTACAGCTGCAAAAAAAGCTTGGTACAGCGCCTCCCCCCCCTTTTTCGCCCGGCGCCTGGGGCCAATTGCTCCCCCTCCACCACCCACAACCCTCTCGCCGCCACTGCATCCGTCCTAAATCTCGGCAAATTCCATCATGACAGCAGTCTACCAACTTAACGATAAATCTTTCCTAGCTAATTTTGCTTTAGATCTTTTCTAAAATTGTAAACCAATTGTTTCATTAACATGCGAATTGGACTAGACCATTTATGGTATAGCATATAATTTTGTATTGGCCCTGGACACTATAAGTTATTGACTAGTTCGTGCCTTGAGAGCAAATCCTTCGTTCGAAGTCACGATATTCCCAGCCGTAGGTCTCCTACGTGATCAGCGTTATCGTCACGTCATCCTATCATGATATAATAACCACACCTGACCCATAAATAGATTAAAACTCGCTAGTAAATGTACAGTTCTGCTCGAGTATAACGTACTCTAAAATAGTGTACAGTATAGACTCAGATCTGCCGTCGCATCATCAGCAGGAAGATCAAATCTAAAGTTTTGGCAACCCCATTATGATTCAGCCTTTCTAGCGTTTTCCAGAATTTGTCAACCGATTAATAGTCATTACCTACCTTGAACAAAAGAATGTTAAAAATATATTCGCATATAAAAATTTCTTAAACCTATTTGGGGTTATTTTTGCAGAAGAAAATCCAATCTTCGAGATGTCACCGTTGCTATTTCTGATTTGTCACTACTGTACGCTGACCGGTTATTCTCCCTTGGTTGTAATTCTCCCTCCAAAAAGAATAAGGAATCAGTATTGGAAAGCTAGTAACCAGTCAGCTTACTAATAAAACAATGGTGACATATTGTACATTGGATTTCCATCTGCTAAAACGGTCAAGTCGATAATAAATCAGACGTTTTCTTCTGCAAATGTATTAAAAAAGTCATTTTATTTGAGGTAGGTAATGAATATTTTTCTATCAGCTTTTCAATTGTTTCAGCTGTTTTTCAATTTTTCAGTTGTTAAATTTTCGAGAAACCGTTGTAAAGGCTGAATCAGTGTGGGGTGACCAACACTTTAGCTGTTAATTCTTTCTTTGAACTCAAGAGATCAGTGTAGCTATTGATCTGCCGATCCATTGTATGACGAAAGATCTGGGTCCTCGCTGTCCGCAATCGGCCGCACGTACAACACGGGTATAGACGGTTAACAGTCTCCAAAGTCAACTATTTAATTTAATATATTGATTGACTATATAATATATAGGATGATATTACGATGGTATTTTGAGGATAATATCAGTCGCTTCAAATAGTCTTTCGTCGTAATGAGGTCGATGATGGTAACAACGAAAATTAGTATGATTAATATTAATAGTTTGTGTTACAACTACTGTTAATAATACAATGAAGTTTTATTTTCGTTACCGTTATCGTCATTGCAAGTGCCTTTATTAGTTGTAGAATGTTCTACTGTAACTGGTACTGCTGTTGCTGACACTGCTGCTACTACTAATACTACTATATAGTGCCAAGTAAGGTTAGGTGTTCACCCAAGGCACACAAGACATAGATAAAGGCAAACAATAAAATGCGATTTAAACTTTTAATTTCCGCTAGTGCCTGTATGGTTTATAAAATTTTCTACTACTACTAACACTACTACTATCAACACTACTACGCAGTTCAACAACTGCAACTACTACTACTTTTACTGACGCTGCTGCTTCAGTTATTACCTCCATTACCATCTTTGTATTTCATTACTATTTCCTATACCACCATTACCATACAAGTCTGCAATGACTGCTGCTGTTGATACAGCTGCGTTTATTGTATATTTAAGACTTCTTAAATATTTGTATTCTGATATATTTAGTAGACTTTACGCATCGGAGTAGATCTCTGTGCCCAGGACTACCACAGTAGAATATATCATAATGTGTTTCATGAACTTTATGGACCTTTTTACTCAGTGATAGCAACATAGTAATGTGCTTGCTTGGGTTAATGCAAACATATTTTTCCCGACAAACGATGGAAGTTTTATTTGACGTTAAAACCTGTGATGGAGTGCATTTTCATTCATATGGGATTTTTGTCAATATGTTTATGTTTTGAATTCCTCATTATGACGTAATGAGCTGGAAGTGCATATACATCTGAGGCCGTGAGTAATATACATGTATACCACAGTTAGAAACTCTTTTTATATGTAGACCGCAAAGAAAATATTTTTTTGGTACATGTCGCCAGCGCTCTATGGACACAGTTTTACTAGCTTTGAAGAAATAGATCACTAAACGGTAAAGCAGGTAGTTTTTATACATACTCACCGTCTATACTCTCGTATAACCCGATACCAACTGCAAACTGCATATACAAAGATCTGCCGTCGCATAATGCACCGACAGATCTGGGTCTATGTAGTTTGTAAGGACTAATCAGTAGAACAAACAACATAGACCCTGATCTGCCGGCGCATTATGCGACGGCAGATCAAGGTCTATGCTGTTTGCATTTGGATCCGATTTATATACGGTAAGTGAAAACGTTTTGTGCATCTGTTGCGTATTTTGCAAGTCGCTGAGGTAAATACGATGTAAACACAAAGGCGTTATTTGTATGGAGCTAAACTCATACGTCAACAACGATCTGCCGCCCCTTGCGGGTTTGACAATGCAGAATAGGACCGATTGATTGATTGATATCTTTATTTCCTCCGTGTATTACGAAAAGTACAATCAATAGTATACAGAATAGAAAGTAACTGTAATTAAAGGTTATAAATAACATGCATTTGCAAATGATCATGCTTAGGTAAATGCATATATGGTGAACATTCATCATGAGACCAAGGAAAATTAACTTGATATATCGTCGGGTCATAATTTGTTTTCAGCATTTGTTTTTGGTACACATTATAACAGCGGGATTGCCATTTAAGTGAACACAACTGGCACAGTTGCAAAGTAGCTTTGAAGATTTCCTGCTACAAGGAAATGAAAATAAATTTCACAAAATGAATTAAATGATTAACATTACCAAACCTTAAACAGTTAGCAACACACACGGAAGTAACAGCAAATCTCATTAGCATCAGAGATAAACACAATATACTTAGTACACAATTCTTTATCAAATGCAATCATTGCTTCCTTCATGTAAAAGTATTGGGATGGTTTTTCATTTCGATGATGTAAATACATGTACTACTAATGATGAACCACACAGACTATGGTGTTAATACACTAAATTAAGTGTTACTGACTAATCTTTAACTAAGAATACGCTCATTATTAGCATCAATAAGTCAAAAGTTTATTGTATATTTTCTCCACATGGAAGCAACAGTTAAAATACATATGAGATGGAAGTAGATCATTTGTTCATTGCTTAAAAGAATTAACAAATCACGGGTCATCATTCCTAAGAGAGTATGCACCAAATCAATATTGGACATTGAATCTAAGTGCATGTAAACATGCACCCCAAATTTATCAATAATATAGCACCAAAACTTGTGCTACTGCAGAGCTGAGTCTGTACTGTTTCTGTTGGATGCGCTTTATACCCAGGTGTAAAAGGGAGACAAAAGTCAAAGGTCGTATGACCTCTCTCCCGTTAAGCTTTCGCCTGACTCAAATGTAAAATGTCCCACAATTCTCAAACCTCAGTTATCATGTAATCAATTGATATCAGACAGGCACTTGACTTATATGGCCACATTTCACCTTTTTTAAATTTAGCGTCATACGAGTCTAATTTTCAATGTGAGTGTTGAGAAGAGCTCTCAGTACATTTAGACAGCAACTTATTTACTAAACTTCGTGACTGTCACATTCATTGCGACGTTTCGCGCATCTATATTTACCTGATGCACGTGACAAGAGTTCGACAGATGTATTCGTAAGTGGATGACATTCACTCCCTCAACTTACCCGCTTTTTCTCTCTGATAACGGAATTCTCTAAAACTTAATCTCCATTGCTTCAATCAATGCATTCATGATTATGCGTAGAAAAACCACCTGCTACCTTGATAAATGCCTTTGTTACTTGATATAATTGGAAATTAACGCGTCTTATGTCATACAAAAATTACCTCACCAGAATTTCAGTAAAGGGGTGCTTGTACACCACTGTAACTACCGTATACCTAAACGTACAACACCCAAACACCTGTAACAAATGAATGATATCCACTGATGTTACCCAGCTGAAACAGGTACATGTAGTTAATAAATAACAGCTATTACCACAAAATAATAGCCACTACAACCCTCAAGTGTCGAACAGCTTCTAACAATATCTGCATTATATTACCTAATCTTATGTTAAATTACCACCTTCAGTTAAAAACTATATTTTTGTATTGAATGTATTCAACGTTGTTACCTTGGTGTGAACAGAACTTCATATAAGTATGAAATGTGAATAAATTAATTTCTGTGACAATCGAAAGAGGTTTATTGCAAAAAGAAATGGATAACGTATTTACTTTCTGTACTTTCCATAAAATGTCAACCAGCTATTGGAACAGTAAGAAAAACAAAATGACAGGGACAGAACTTACTGAAAATGTCAGTTCAGACAGAGCCCTATATTAAATGACAGGGACAGTACTTACTGACAACCAGAGTTCAGACAGAGCCTTGTATTAAATGACAGGGACAGTATTTACTGAAAACATGAGTTCAGATAGAGCCCTATATTAAATGACAGGGACAGTACTTACTGACAACCTGAATTCAGACAGAGCCCTATATTAAATGACAGGGACAGTATTTACTGACAACCTGAATTCAGACAGAGCCCTATATTAAATAACAGCGACAGTACTTACTGACAACCTGAATTCAGACAGATCCCTATATTAAATAACAGCGACAGTACTTACTGACAACCTGAATTCAGACAGAGCCCTATATTAAATGACAGGGACAGTATTTACTGACAACCTGAATTCAGACAGAGCCCTATATTAAATAACAGCGACAGTACTTACTGACAACCTGAATTCAGACAGAACCCTATATTAACGCGAGTTCAGACAGTGCCCTTTATTAATGTGAGTTCAGAGAGAGCCCTATATTAACTACAAATGCGTAGCTACTCAAATAATAAATTATAATATAATATATAACCTACAAACCAAAGTATAGCAACAGTTTATTTTAAATGGATAAAAAAAGGGTGAAAAAACACACTAACTATTAGCTCTCTTGATAGCATCACTAAAAATGAGCAGAATAAACTACGGAAGTTACCTTATAATGTTATTTGTATGTACCGCTAATTGGGTTTGGCTGCGAATGCTTACAACTTAGATGGTATACATTCTCTTACGATGGAAGTAAATAAATTAAATAAACTGCGTCATCATAGTGACGTACGAAATTTCTGATTAAACTATGTTATCCAAGTATCTACTTTTGGCTGGTATTGTTTTGAGAAAGCAACTTTTTAAGTAATTTTTTGTCCAGTCCGAAAGTGCAGGCCAGTAAGAAAATGCAATATTTTTGCAAACTAAAGTTAAGGAGTGTTCGATTTCAACTCCTAGTGTACTTAGATCACGATCAATTATTTGCAAATGTGGAATCCGTGGGATCAAAACTGGCTTTAAATATCAAATTCGTGACAAATTATGCCGATAGTATTTGCCTGAATAGCGAATTCCGTGATGGAATAATAAACTTGGCAAATGATGTTAGAGATGTAGGCTGTTTAATTAGACGCTGAGAGACGATATAATTTGCTGGTTTTTTGACGTTTTTGTTTTAATGTTAACGATATTAATTTTAAATACAAGTATAAATTATGTATGGAACAATAAATCAGGTCTGTGTGTAAAAACAAAAATGTTTTACATAAAAAACCACAAATAAAATGTTATATTTTACAAGAAATTATAGTAAAGTAGATGAGTTGGAAATAGAAAAATAAACACGGTAGACGAGTTGTGAGCTGACGATTAGGCACCCTAAACGAGCTGATACTGGACGAGTTAAGAGCTGACGGATAGGCACACTAGAAGAGCTGATACTGCACGAGTTAGGAGTAGACGACTTGGGCCTAGATAAAATGGGACCGATTCATTACCAGGAGGAGAGTTATTCATCTCAGCAGTGTAAAATAACTATTATTTTATAAACATCTTGCCTTACTGAATTTGAATCCAAGGGCAGTTGTCTGAATCATGTAAATGTTCAAAGAAAATTATGCAGAATTATGCACATAGATGTCTCTCCTACTGTTTGGTTACACACATAGTCAACTAACGGAACACGGACTGTATTTATACCCATGTTTTCATGCATCTTTTTTTCCCAAAGACCATTTGATTTTTTCACCCCACCCCCAAAGGGAGGGATATATATTAGTTTCATACTGTCCGTATGTCGTCCATCCGTCCTCCGTCCGTCGCACTGAGCATGTAAGCAAAAAAATTTTTTTTTTTAAATTATCAACCAAACCAGACCTAGTTGGATATTTGAATGCATTGAGAGGATCCCAAGATCTGATTAGATTCGTATGACCTTGACCTAATTTTTGAGGCTACAGGGCGACACTTAATGCTTAGAAAATGATGTCAGTTTGTAAACACAATATCAATAATATTGTACGACCAAACTTGATATGCTGAGGCACAGGAGGTTCCCAAGACCTGATTAGGTCCTGGTGACTTTAACCCATTTTTCAAGGTCATATGTTGACATTCTGTATGGTGCGCCAGAGTCGTCTTTACTTGCTTGCAAAACCTAGGGGTTTTTCAGTTTTCAAAATGTAACTTTTAATGATGTCTCCATCCCATTTTAGAGGAAACTCCACCACATATTACTCAAAATACACACGTAGTGTCACTGACGGGGCATAACAACCACGCAGCCATCTGAGTAGCTAGGCTAGAAACTATGTGCTGCTGTTATCTCTTCAGTCGGTTATACAAACAGCATGGAAATAAACAGAGTTGGAGGGTCGCTTAGTGCTTGAACATGTGTAGGTAACAAGATAGATGGCGGTCTTATGGTGATCTCAAGTATATTTGGTAAGTGAAGCTGCATGACACTTGTTGTTTTGGTGTATGAAGTTTCTCATATATTAAGAATCGTCGAGATCCTAAACGTTGTACTGCTCCCATTAATTGATTTGGTCGAGCATTGGTCAGATTCAGCAAAATTACCAATTGATCGATTGTGATTTGTGATTGATTTTGGTCAAATTCAGTTCTGCGCCCTTCCCGCTGTTTCAGATTTCAGACTTTTAAAAACAGCGTCGAATTTGCTAAGATATTAAGTGCACAAATTAATCGATTAATATTCGATAATTGATCAGGCAATTGTATCCGATTCCCAGCACTGCTGTAACTACTACTCGATCACAAAACAATGTTCAAGTTAAAGGTTAAACTGAAAATAATTTGTTTTGTGTATACCTTACCAGGCTAAAGACTTACGAAGTGAATTGTATGTACTTATTTTCACACCCAACCGCTGGTTACGCATTGGGTAGTTTTATATGCGATCACTTATTCCATGCGTCAGATAAAGAACTCGCATAATGCGCCGGCAGATCTGGGTCTATGGACTTTGTAAGGACTAATCAGTAAAACAAACAACATAGACCCTGATCTGCCGGCGTATTATGCGACGGCAGATCAGGGTCTATGTTGTTTGCATTTGGACTTGAATTATACTCGAGTATATCCGGTAACTAATTTTTTGTATCTCAACAAGCGTGCCAAATTTAATCAATATTAAGCAACAGTAAGTATGATTTTTAATTCTGGAGTTTTGAGTCCGAGTTCAAGGTTTGTATTCAGACAGTTTCATGATTATGGAATCTGGACATGTGCTCAGACAGGTTCATGACTATGGAACCTGACTTTGTGCTCAGACAGTTTCATGACTATGGAACCTGACTTTGTGCTCAGACAGTTTCATGACTATAGAACCTGACTTTGTGCTCAGACAGTTTCATGACTATGGAACCTGGACATGTGCTCAGACAGTTTCATGACTATGGAACCTGGACATGTGCTCAGACAGTTTCATGACTATGGAACCTGGACATGTGCTCAGACAGTTTCATGACATGGAGCCTGGACTTGTGTTCAGACAGTTTCATGACATGGAGCCTGGACTTGTGTTCAGATAGTTTCATGACATGGAGCCTGGACTTGTGCTCAGACAATTTCATGACTATTTAACCTGGCCCCGTAATCACGAAAAGTGCAAGCACAAAATATGAACTTGGACCCAGAGTGCCAAACTTAAAATTCATACTTATACTATCTTAATATCATTAAAATCTGCGTGTATTCAACCTATAAGATCATGTTAAATTGTCTTAACGCTAACCCAACTTGGAGAGATGTTATAGATAATCAACGTTTTTAAATTTTGGGAATGGAGTTAAGTCTTTTTGCTTTCGTTACTACGGGACCAGGTCCCATATTCTCCAGCACGAAACTCAAGCTGTCAACTCCGAATATGGATTTAATATTTGAAACACATTTTGGTCAGTGAAATCTAGCAGTCTAAGAGAGAGGGACTAAGGGACTAAAGTTAAGAAAATCCTGAAAATTCTGCAATTATACTTAGCTCCAATTAAAAGTACATAATACTATACAAATTTGGGACTTTGAACTTGGACTTGAAGTTTTGTGTTCAATAAGTTTCGATAATAATGGGCATGTACGCTACTTGCAGCAGACACATCCATCCAACCTATAACCTCGCAATGATTTCAGGGGCGGATCATGATTATCTAAAACCAAATGATATACTATTGTATAATGACGCTCCCACGCACACAGATCATTTATTCGTTGCAAACTTTCTACACAACTTCCAAGTTTTATATGTAATTATAGGTTACTGCATTTGTATGGGAAAATATGAACGAGTTTTTCTGAGCTATACTGCACGACGTCAGGAGTGCAGTATACCTCAGAGAAAAAAACGAGTTCATATTTTCATATACAAATGTAGTAACCTTTTGATTATATACTCATTTTGCTTTTCTACCATAGGCTGAATAATAAAAAGAACACACTACAAGAAACAAAGTAACTGAATTTCGGCTATATTCCAAGTAAATACACAACCGTAGTTAAACAAATACACAGGAACAGTATTCATGAGCACATGGCACCGCCCAGTGACCTTCGAACTTGGTAGAGTACCGCGCGCTCAGTCATTCGTTTCAAAAAGAAATCTCATTTTGGTCTACTTAAAATTGAAATTTTGAGTCATAGAGTGAATGACTGCACCTTGGAACAACTTTCCCAGTTGATCTGAAATGGAGGGATTTTGATTTTCTGTCGATCCAACTAAATTCTGCTCTTTTAGTTGTGGTGGACTTGCGTTATTAGCTGGGTCGATTACGTACGATGTACATGTAGCTAGAGGGACTGGCCTCGACATCAAGCTACACATGTGTTACTGTTCTGCCATTGATAGTTTGGAATCATAAGGTGGACAAAATATGAAATTCTTTTAATTGAAATTCTCAAGAAGATGCAGGATTAAATATTTTTGTTAGAGAATATCAAATTCATTTCGTTTTGGAGTGCAGTAAATTCTCCTTTGGAATGTGATTTCTGTTGGAAATGTAGTCTAGATTGCAGTGCAATTTCGCGCCGTGGATCAGAAGTACATTTTGAAGAAATTCAAGATGCAGAAAAGTAAGTACATTTATTGTCATTCTTATTACCAGCTATAGATGACATATTTATATGTACTGTCTCTTGCATGATCTTTGTTGGATGGACCCCAGCTACATGACCTATATGACTTTTACTCTAAATCCAAACATTTTCTCAAAAAATTAAAACAGGCAAAATTGCAAAGCGGCTGGGGTGTGAGAGCCCATTTCGTCAGCGGAAAATAAGGCTTCTTCGTTATCGTTGCTTATTGGCTCCGAGGCACTTGGTTTTATACCAAAATCCGCCTTCTTTAGTTGTATTTTTTCGAATTAAGTGCTTGGACTTGTAAAATGGGCGGTGTCTGAGAGAAACGGAATATCATTTGGTCCTAAGATGCCTTTTTATGCTATTTTATTTATAGACTCTAGAGAACACGATTCATAGTCTGAACCATAGGCTAAATAAGTGCTTAAATTATCAGAATGATATTTTTAAAACTGCATGTCTCACGTTTGTTGTCATAAAGCCACCGCTGGACATTGTGAATATCACGTTCAGTCACTTGATTGGTTGAAAGTTTCTTTTGTGACTCAATGAATTCATCCACATCGTCAGCTTTATCATCTCTGCTCTCAAACAGCTTGCTTAGTTCATCCACAGACAAATCTAATAAAGCAAAAGCTCCGGTGTCTGCTACATTTGCGTACATTGTTTGTTTACAATAAAAAGTAGTTCCTAACACGTGATACTATTTTTAGACACACGTGTCGTGCAGTATGAAGCCGTGCAGCATGGAGAAATACTGCACGATTCTGACAATGCAAAGTTAATAGAGAAAAAAAGGAGTATATAATAACATAATTTATGTAAGTTCTCATGAGTGACTAGTGTGATTGTCAAACAAGACTACAATCGTATTTACAATCGATAACTCCAGTTGGAATCTTCCAAAGCCACACACTGTTTATTTCCTCCATATATTTCAGAATGCTCTCTCTCTCTGTCTCTGTCTCTGTAAGAAGGTCATCGATAATGGATGATCATGTATATAATTTATTTCAAACGGCAGACGACCAATGGTTCATCTCTCTCTCTCTCTCTCTCTCTCTCTCTGGTCATCTTGTCGAGCTAGCATGTGACACAATGGATGATTAGCTCTGGATTACTGTATCCCCAGTAGTACTTACCGTCTGACACTATGGAACAATGCAACGTTGAACTCGGTGATTGTTTTATCACGATTACTTTACCGATTCAATTCCCCTATATGATATTTGATGTCGCTTTTATATATTTTAGAGTGTATGAACGTAATGTAACTGTTTCTTTGAAATGTCAGCCATATCCAAAATGAAATCAGATGCGAGAAATTAAAAGCAAACTGACTGTAAAAGCCAGGTCCGAAACTTGGGGTCGCCTAATGTTTTTGTTTTTTTGTTTTTTGTTTATGAATTGCTTTTTTAAAAAACAAATTTAACGGCACTTTTAACACGTTATTGGCTATATCATGCCGAGGAAATGTGAGATAAGTGTTTTTTCCAAGAACACACGGAGGCAGCCGACACGGGCTGGCCTGGGCGGGTATCGAACGCACTAATTTCTTTGCCATGGCTGACGACCAGTGGCCCAGTAACCGCCCAAGCAACCCCCGCAACGGGAGGGGGGCCAAAATTCCCTTCAAACCGTTTTTTTTATTGGGAGGGGGCCCAGAGAATTAAGTTTTCGGGGCGGGATCGGGGTGGGGAGCAGAATTTCTTGCTACGCCACTGCAGACGACAAATGCAAGCGCGTCAAAATGCTTCTATTTCCGCATTTTACTGGATATGAAAATATCTATTAATTGTATGATTATTACCATCATTTTCACTTCCACGGTCCATCATACTTCCTTATACGGCGGAGTATAAATGCATTTACAACAAAGATATATCGAATAATAGACTGTTTGCGGTCGCAACAATGGAATAATATTGGCAGAAGTACTGAGAAAGCATTTGACATTTTTGTGCATTAATTAAAACAAAACGAAGAAAAGTGTACATAATCTCGAAAAGATTAAAGAAAATCGTACATATCATATCACAGTTGGTGAAAAATAATCCGATAGGCGCAAATTTTGACTCATTAAGGCGGAAAGTGTCAATGAAATGTGTTTCTGATGAGTGTAATTTGTCTACAGTACACATGCGGAAGGTTCAGTTTTGCTATTTTCTACTCCTAAAATGACCGTATAATACTTCCTAATAAATCAATCCACCTGTTATTAAGTAGATGATGTAATGCGTAAACGATTTCATGGTATAGAATATTCAAATTTATCTGACTCGAAAAAATAGTTGGAGATCAAAAAATCGCATAATTCGCTATTTTATCACCTATGTCATCTGTTGCATTGACCCATCAGGGTTCTTTAATTATGCTTTTAAAGAAACGATTTACTCTATATTTATGCTTATAACCATTTGTTCCTGTTTTTTTGCTGTTTTTACTTTTGTTGCTCCTGCTGTCATTGTTTATCAATGTCAGAAGAAGCATGACGATATTTATTCTCAAATATTTTACGTAATTTTCAAAATATTCAGCAGTTACTTGATTTGAGAACGTAACTTAAGTACATGGATTAGGACCGAGTCAAGCGAAAGTTGTTCACCAATCGTAAACGAGGTTCTTACATAGATGCAAAACAAAAGAAAAATATGGATGCCAGTTTCGAGCGTACGGAAATACAAATGGGCAACGTTTACTAGTACTTATTCAATTGGTATTAAAGTGTTTTCAGACTGTACAATTTTGGTTATGGGTATGTATGTCGAGGTCAGTGTCCAATAATGAGATCAGGAACTGGGCTGGCATTGCATGGTAAACACAATAAAGAATAGGGGGAAAAACACGGACCTTAAAGCTCTTTACTTATTCTCCAGTAAAATATAATATCCCTTGGTGGAGGTGTATGGAGCTGTACTCCTATTGTGTCTTGCATTCCACATTCTGACCCGATACCAATATCAGCAATGGCTATAGTGATTGCATTGATTGGTGGGTACGTCTCGATGTCGATCGAAAACTCATCTGTAATTCTGGAACCTCTTTTGTTAAATGTCGAAGTGGTCATTCCAATTTGGATCATTAAAAAATGGTCTTTAGGTATGACTTCGTAAAAAATTATGTTGTAAAACAACAATTTCAGTCAAACTGGTACTCAAATGAAACAGTTTTATGAAAGCAGATTCTATTCTCTGTATAACTATCTAAAAACAATATTTTGTGAAATGATACGAAAATTGTCGTCACCTTTTACCACTTAGTAAAACAGTTACCAAGGATACGAAAATTTAAGTCGGAATTGTACGATAAGTGTATAAATCCAAATGCTGACGTGCCGAAGAGTAGATACGCATGACGGGAAAACTGAATCGTCTCAAATAGATTTTATATTACCGCATATAGGTCAAGCCAACAAATATATGTAGAATGTCGGGAACATATAATATTTTGTTATATATGAGTGTGTCTGTGCGTATGTGTGTCTGTGTCTGAATGTAATGAATTAATTGACTGCTGGATTAGACCTACACATAAACGTTCAAACAAGTGGTGTCTGTGCTCACTTATGATATACGGTACCTTTGTCAATTTGACCCTATCTCCGTGGAACAACCTTCCAGTCAAATTAAAACTTAGCCATTCAATTCTTGAATTCAGACGAATTGTAACTTAAGAAAAATCTGAACTGCCCGAAAATACTATACATATAGTGAGAGGAAATATTCTATCCTCAGTTCAAGGATTTGAAAAGAAAATATAGTGCTCAAAATAGTGACTTATGTATTAGCCGTGTAATCCAGTCGACGTTATGTAATTGTCTAGGCATCTGAAATTGCATTTCATTATTATTTAGAGTGTAGTCGTTATGGAGATCATCACATGAGCTTTTTTCTAAATCTTAATTACCTACAATTGCGTGCGACCACTGACCTGCTACTTCACGATCATCTCAATTATCTTATGATCTCAATTGAAAAGTGTTCAAATGTGTTCAAGACTATTAAAGAAACCAGGCAATCTTCTTGATTTTCTTCATTCAATCAATCAATCAATCAATCTTTATTTCCTCCATAAGGAGAGTTCATTTACAAACATAGAAAATAGAACAGAGAGAGATACATTTAACAATTTACATTGAAGATTACGGAAAACATTCCAGAAAGTCAGTGATACATATTACACTAATACAGATGAGGAAAAAACAAATACAATATCAATAGTTAGGAAATACATGCAAACATACAAAATGGCACATAATCTTTGTACATAAATCTATAGGAAAAAAAAAACAACAAAAAAAAACCCTTTTTATTACGGTACTGATCCATTAATGATAATGACTTTGTTTTTTAAAGTAAGGTCATATAGGTAGAGAGTTTTGGCAGGAGCTGAATTGGGAATTTTTGCTTTTGACACATGTTTGGTCTTCAGGCTATGAAGTACACTCGTGATACAAGGACGAGAAATTGGAATGAACAGATCTGAAACTGGTAAAATCGTGTTTTGTCAAGTCTTCTTTCAATGTCAGTTCTTAACAGTTTTAGCAACTGTGATTCGTCGTTACTTTGGGTAAGTTCTATGTGTAGTTCAAGTCCAAACTTGTCCAACACGTACCAGTGAAAGTCGTTGGCAATTTGTCTTGTTAATATACATGATGTGACCACATGCTGAAGGAGGTCGGTATACTGTTGACCACATTTTTGACAGTGAGTAACGTCATGGCCAGACTTTAATACCCACAGGGATGCTATAAACCTGGTTAATTTGCGTTCATAATTATTCCTCGCAATGTAGTACAGAGTGGAAGGGCGGATTTGTGTTTGTAAGTGTTGAAATCTAGAAAAATCAGGATGTCTATTGATTCTGTCGCGCCAGGTAGTCTCTTCCTTTTCAGGTAAAGTCATGTTGACCAATTGTTTCCACTGAGATTTGTTAGGGAAAATTGATTGATTAATGAAGTTCAGGAGGAAGTCTGTAAGCTCATACTTCTGAAGTAAATTCCAAATATCTGGAATAAAACCAGATTGTACAGATTGGGTGCTGTCAAAATACATGTGAAGACGTATGAGGAATATTTGTTTGGAGATGGTGTTATTGGACAGGGTGCAGAGTTTACCTAGGAATATAAGTTTACGTCGATCAATTTCGGTTGTGATTCTTATTATTCCCAGCATTGACTCACACATATCTGACCGCGTTTGTTCAGGAAATCCCTGCATTCTTTTTGATATAAAATGTTGCAACTTGTTGAGCTCCAGTAGATCGCATTTTTGAAGCTCATTCCAAAGTTCGCAGCCATATAGTAAGGTTGGAATCACGATTTTCTTATATAAACTCGCGGATGTTTTGGGGTTTAGGTTTGGGGTACCCATCCCAACGTTTGCAAGACCAAAAAAGACCTGCCTTGCTCTTCTGCAAGCGTTGCGGGTGCGGTTGATGGAACGACGTGATCTATCCTGTAGTATTCCTAGGTGAGTGACGGAGTCAGTTTCAGTAATTATTTCTTCGTCAAGTGTTAGAGACAGCTTATAGTTAGAATTTCTTCTCTTGCCAAATATTATAATATATGACTTTGTAGAGTTTAGTTTGTAGTTCCATTTTTTAGAATATTTGAGAATAATTTCTAGCATTTTAGCTAAGTTATCTGGAGAATTTGACAGGCACGTGAGGTCATCTGCAAGCGTAGGGCAGCAGCACTCTAAACTTCCAATTTTACATCCCAGTGTGCTTTTTACTAAGTGCTGTGGCAACTCGTCTATAAATACCAGATACAAAAATGAGGACAGGACGCCTCCTTGTATAACGCCTCGCTTGATATCGAACCATCTAGACTGGTATTTGCTAACTACGACTGCACTTTATACACTTTGATATGTATTCCCTATTATTCTCCAGATTTTCCCCTGAATTCCCAAATTATATAGTTTCAAGAGTAGAGCAGCGTGCCAAACGGTGTCAAAGGCTTTTTGAGTATCTAGAAAGGCAGCATAAGTAGGGCTACCACAGTCAGAGTTATAATTAATGACCTCTTGAAGATTAAAAGAGGCCGTGAGGCAGCTTAGATTCTTTTGAAAGCCTTGTTGTTGTGGATTAGGGAATATGGTTTCCTTCGTCACCAAGAAGTTATTAATTTTTGCTTGCATGATTTTTTCAAATAATTTGTACAGCACTGGTAACACGGATATTGGCCGATAACTATCGGGATCAGCTCTGCTTTTCCCATTACCTTTGTAGATGGGCACGGTAAGACCTCTTCTCCATGTACTTGGTATATATTCATCCTTTAATATGGAGTTGAACAATTTTAAGATTGTTTTATTTAGCTGAGGACCACCATAGATAAGGTGCTCATTTTGAAGGTGATCATGACTTGGAGCTTTCGACTTTTTTAACGTACGAAGTGCGCTGCATAGTTCTTGCTCAGAGATTTCATCATCTAAAGTTTCTTGTCTATGTACGTGCTTCTTAGAATAATGTTTGAGATCACCGATTGTTTCCTCTACTGAGTTATAAAAGTCTTTGTCATAAATATCATAATCTTTCGGTGTCTACAATTCAGAAAAAAAATCTGCAAAAGCACCAGCTACCGAAGGTGGGTCAGAATATGTCTTACCACCATAACAAATTTCAACACATGATTTGTGTTTGTTCGGCTTGCTCTTTTATATTAGATGCCAAAAAGGCTTAAATCGCATTCGGCCGCTTCTTGAATTTCATTCAGGGAGTTATTCAGAAAAGATTCACTAGCTATTCGTTGAGCGTTCCTGAATTCACGCTTTGCTTTTTTATATAGAGCATATGTTTCGTGCTGCAAGCCTCTTGGCCTGCCTTGTTTCACCCAGACTATGCGTGCTTCACGTTCTATTTTATGACTCCGCTTTGATGTTTCATTCCAGTATGGCTTTGTGTGTGGGTTAAAACGTTTAATGGGAAGCGCGTCTCGTGCAGCTTGTAGCATGCATTCAGTTATATCAGTGCACAGTCGGTCTCTTTCGTGCGGACCGTTAATCTCTCTTGTTAGGCGGTCTTGTAAGTTACGTGCTAGTGCGTTTTGATAGTGACCAATCTCGTTGTTGCCGACTTTGTGCCATGCGTTAGGTCGTGCAGTTTCGATACCTTTTGGGATTATATTGTTTTGGATCGGAACTGAACAGAATACAGGTAAGTGGTCTGATGTTGTAGAAATTTTACCTTCCTGAATTATTTCACAACGTTTAACATTGGAACTAACGATGCTGTCAGTCAATATGTAATCGAGCATAGTTTGAAAAGGGGCATATATATATTTTGGACCGATACAGTTTGGTGCAGTATTTATCGCCTTTATCTGCTACTTCACGATCATCTCAATTATCTTATGATCTCAATTGAAAAGTGTTCAAATGTGTTCAAGACAATTAAAGAAACCAGGCAATCTTCTTGATTTTCTTCATTCAGTATATTATCTTAACGATTCCTTAATTCAGTATATGTATCTTAACGATTCCTTAATTCAGTATATGTATCTTAACGATTCCTTAATTCAGTATATTTATCTTAACAATTCCTTAATTCAGTATATGTATCTTAACGATTCCTTTATTCAGTATATGTATCTTAACGATTCCTTAATTCAGTATATGTATCTTAACAATTCCTTAATTCAGTATATGTATCTTAACGATTCCTTAATTCAGTATATGTATCTTAACGATTCCTTAATTCAGTATATTATCTTAATGATTCCTTAATTCAGTATATGTATCTTAACGATTCCTTAATTCAGTATATTATCTTAATGATTCCTTAATTCAGTATATGTATCTTAACGATTCCTTAATTCAGTATATGTATCTTAACTATTCCTTAATTCAGTATATGTATCTTAACGATTCCTTAATTCAGTATATTATCTTAATGATTCCTTAATTCAGTATATGTATCTTAACGATTCCTTAATTCAGTATATGTATCTTAACTATTCCTTAATTCAGTATATGTATCTTAACGATTCCTTAATTCAGTATATTATTTTAACGATTCCTTAATTCAGTATATGTATCTTAACGATTCCTTAATTCAGTATATGTATCTTAACGATTCCTAAATTCAGTATATGTATTTTAACAATTCCTTAATTCAGTATATGTATCATAACGATTCCTTAATTCAGTATATGTATCTTAACGATTCCTTAATTCAGTATATGTGTCTTAACGATTCCTTAATTCAGTATATGTAGCTTAACGATTCCTTAATTCAGTATATGTAGCTTAACGATTCCTTAATTAAGTATATGTAGCTTAACGATTCCTTAAAATACCTATGCAAATATTATTATTTGTATCTCGCAAATTCATGCATCTCTCTCTCTCTCTCTCTCTCTCTCTCTCTCTCTCTCTCTCTCTCTCTCTCTCTCTGTTAAGTTATGTCAAGTGCTTGGTACGTAGGGGAGGGCTGTTAATAAGTTCGAGAAAATGTTGCCCAACTCCGATTGCTTCTTTAATATGATAATAAAATATATTTAAACTACATTTAAACAAAACTACGGTACCGACATGTAATATTAATTACTCGAGGTCGTATTTGATACAGAGTTGACCTTGCGACACCTGTTGTTTGCGTCAGGTGACGTAGCACTTTTATCTGATTTGATAGCACTCCGGCATTTCTTGTAACAGTGGTTTGTTCAGAACGCATCGAATCACGTGTAAAATTGTCCATTGTCAGATCAAGCATCAATATCATCCACATATATACATTTTCATGCATATCAGACAAACGGAAGAAATCAAAATGTAACAGTAAAAAGTATTCACAAGTATTTACAACGACACCATCCTCCTTTTTTAAAGTGCACGAAAATGCCATAATTTCAAAATTGTCACCCCCGTAAAGAACCCATACTGAAAAAATGGAAAAGTTTCTGTAGTAAGGCATTAATAAACGTATCCGTTGTTCCCAAAAAAATGTTCAAACATGAACCAAAGAAGATGTAGGAGAAGTCGGACAAATGCAGATCCATAGTATAACCGACAACGTAATCTCGAACCAGACTGGTGCATATGTTTTTGTGCTGCAAATGCTTTGAATCGTTCATTGTTGATATTACTATAAATAACAAAGGAGATAAACGGGGATAATCGTCGAGTAGCTCGATTATGAAACTGTGAAGTGCTTCCTTACTGGCAAGAAAAATGATTAGTGGATCGCCATAAATAAGATGAAATGTGTGTTTTCCATTGAGATAGACTTTGCGCGCATTTACTCTCCACAAAAACAAACTTAACTTAAAATAAAGTGCATCTGAATGAAATCACTTTTTCGGACAACACAGAAAAGCTGCGTGTTAGTTTTCGCCCTGTACGGAGCAAGGCAAAACTGCGAAGCGACTCGTCAGATTGAGTTATTTGTACATCGTCCTATTCACAGCGACTGTGATAGCATGGAGCCTCTTTGTAGTGACTCGGGTAATACAAGTTAATCCAAATGTTGTTACCTGCGTAGGAATAAGCATTAAAACCGTTAGGGACATGACCAAAAGTAATGTTTAGTGTTAGTCTCACATTCCTCTATATATTTGATCGTGTTTTCCAGTGGAGAACACCAATGGAAATATCCCTATCTTTCAACATGACTACTGCCTTACATCACGTGACGTCAAAATAGCGTTTTGACAGGCACATCGCCGATTTGATTTGTTTGTATGACGTTATCATATTCATTACGTCACAATTATCGGCGTATTAACCTTCCAAACCAAACAGTATGCCCTATCTCTAAATATGGAAACATTTTTAATGTATATTTTGTCCATTTTATGCTTTATCTGTAGCGATTGGGCTCCATTTTGTTTATAACCAACGCTTTGTAGCCAGGAATATGAGAAAAATAATCATTCGTTATGCATCAGTGTTACATAGGAAAAATGTTCCCATCCGACACCTATGCATATGAAAAATTCTATTAGTCTCAAGCAAATCAATTACCATAAGTGTCAATTACACGTCTGGTTGTATCAGCTAACTTTTGCGTAAAATCTATCCACGGTGACGCTGCCGGTGAGGGAGTATTCACAAGAAATTCTGTGGCATACGTTTTGCCACATTCAAGCTGGAAAAAAGAAACATTCATATACAGTTAATGAGTGTAACATAGTTATCGATATATATATATATATATATATGTATATGTATATATATATATATATATATATATATATATATATATATATTTATATATATATATATATATATATATATATATATATATATATATATATATATATATATATATATATATATGTATATATAACAGCTGGTTTCAAGTTTGTGTAATACTGTACTACTGTACATATAAATATGACACACTATCAAACCTGGATAATAAGTGCATACGCAAAAATACACGTATACAGAACTCTTTCTTTTTGTAGCAAAAATAAATATGCCTGTGTCTAAATGAAACAGCAAAGTTTAAAACGTAAAAGTCGCTCTTCTCACTAATATTCTGTTCCCAATAAAGTGATTAGCACAATCAATTTACATTACAGTACCTTCTGTAATTACTGTTTTTTCTTTTTTGCTATATTGATGGTCTCAGATTAATAACTTGTATGTAATATAATGGAAACGTGGTTGATAATAGTAAATATCAAAACTTTACAAATACTTGTCTTTATTGTGATACATTTTGTATGTTTATTTTGTCCCACCTTTCCTTCTTCCCATCTTCCTTTCTGTCTTCCTTCCATTTCTTTCTTCTCATTTCCTTGTTTGTCCCAGACGAGTTGAGACTGTTTATACTAGACACAAACGACGACGTGCCTCTGATTGATAAGAAGGTTGTACTCACCTTTGTTTACATTGTCTGTTTCCTTTGATACTGCGATTGAGACATTCTCTCTGTTTCTTTCCTTCTAAAAATCAATACTTATACGTGTTTGAATTCCACTCGGCAATACATTAATCGGACTTTTTGCATTCGCTCCAAAAAGCGGTGTCACCTTTCGAACGACGCAAAATTATATTTATCGGTATAGTTAGTGGAAGCCGATCCCGTCATAATTATGTCTAGTAAACACAACATATGAATAACAAATTAATAACTTGGAAAAGCTGGGCTTGATAGGAGTTTCTTATACTCTACGAGGAAAAACAAACAAACACAAACAAACAATGATGGCAGATTGTATCTATGTTGTACTGCAAGAGGTTTTCCTATTACACCGCACGTGCTATGATGTGCTCTTGGTCATGCCTCCAACTCAGAAAACCACTACAAACGGAAATTACTTTCCGAACTGGCCGCCATTTTTGTGCCGAAACCATGGAAAATCATCATGTACCCTAATCATTTCGCTGAATGGACTTATTCTAATTATGAATACGAGCTCTTATAGCGGTTATGAAACTGGAAAATACTTGTTTCCAAACTGGATTTATAGTTGTTGATTAAAAAAAAAAGCCGTTATAAATTTATCTTGCACATACTGTAGTCTCGGCCTGCTCAGACTGTAACTGCACTGTGAATATGGATATATTCTTCTGTGGAAAATACAGCAAAACTGCGTCTTTTGCGAATTGTTTACGTCGAACCGATACGTTTTGATTTAATTCCTTATGCCAAACTGTTCCTCAGGTGATGTCATAATTAGCGTTTAGCATGAGTGAGAGGGCTCACTTGGGGAGCAGTATGCCCTGAAGCAATTATTGACATCATAGAGATTGTGACGTCATAACGTATCTAACATCAATACTGACTCAAGGGAAATAAACAACTAAAGGACTAGGGACTCTAGATCACTGTAATGGCCTCCGAAAATGTCCAAAATTTGTTTTCTTTATTTTAAAGGCTGTTTTATTTATTTTGTATAGACATACCTTTGTCTTTAATAATACGTTATATTTTTCATATTTATCGCGTGCGATGACGTCATCGGAGGCCGAGCGTGAGGTGTAAAATGCGGAAAATGTGAAGAAAAAAAATGTGACTATGATGTATTTATAAAAATTTAACTATTCCCGCAGTCATGAAACAACGGGAAACTTTCAATACATTTCCCTTATTAGATAAATTGTAATCTCAGAAAATTTTATTTTGTTTCACTCATGTGGGATACGGTAATTTTAAAGAAAATGGTTAGATTCTGTGGAAGGCAACAGTGACGCTTTTATCGCAGCAGCAGTTTACAAGGTATGTAAATTTCATTTTACAAATATTATGCCACAATAAATGAGTAAAGTATGAAATTAAATGCAGTTATACTTTATCAGACACACATATTCTTTAGAAATCAAGGAAAATATTCACAGTTGAAATATTTCCAGGCGGTGTTCATTTGCAGACGACGTGTTTTATGATGATGAAGACAATCCAGCTTGGTTTATACAATATTTGTATCAAACTGGTATTTTGGACAAATATTTCTCTATAAGAACATTGTATACAGTAGTCTGAAATAGTGTGAAACTGTTGTTAATTCGTTTTGAAATTTTTGGTAAATAAAATTACAATCTTAGAAATCTTACCTAGTCCTTTATCTTGACAATATTCTTCCTGACTGACATACGTTTCAGTTTTGTTTACCTTAAAAATGTGAATAAACATGTTTTGTTTTCATCGTTAAATTTAATTTTTTTTGTCAACGCTGACAGCGCCGTCTTGGGCCCCAAAATTTGGAAGCACCTCGTTTTTGTTTGATTTATTTTTCTTCCATACCCTGGTTTGGCTTTTCATGGCATAGCGAAGAAAGCCGAAGCTGGCCGGGTGACCCAGGCTAATCTACTGCCACATAATGCACTGTAATGTTTCGATTAAGACAAGGCATCCATATACGCATAAAGTTTAACTAAATGACCAAACGATACAAATGTCTTGTTTTTAAGAGAATTTCAGATTGTCAACCTGTGCCGTATATCTTTTGAAACAGTTTGTGCGAGAGAGAGAGAGAGAGAGAGAGAGAGAGAGAGAGAGAGAGAGAGAGAGAGAGAAAGAGAGAGAGAGTCGTACCATATTTAACATCGTATAACACGCATGCAACTGCGAACAGCATTAACCAAGATCTGACGTATATTAGGCCGGCAGAACTACGCTGTTCGTTCTACTCACGAATTCAAGTGAACCGCGTAGACCCTCATATTCCGGCGTATTCTGAGACGGCAGATCTATATCTATTCTGTTCAAGCTTGAATGCGGCGCGTTAAGCATGGATAAATAGTGTAGTTTGGAGAACTCAACCTGACTCAGAGAGCTACGAAATGACCCCTGACAGTTCTGTCATCTGTAAAAATAATAAACTTATGGAGAACAGAGTAACTTCCACATTCGGACTTTAGTCGTAATTATTTTCCCACCAGGAATCAATATATTTGTGGCGTATTTTGTTTTTCTTATGAGGTATGGAATACAAATTATTTCGCCCATTACATATGTCTAATTATGTTGTCTGCATTACTTCCAGCAATCAGCAAAAATAATATATACACCTCGTAAAATGAAATCAATCAAGTAATAACACGTTTATTGGATTATTAATCTATGTCTATCGATCACTAAATAAGTAGATTCGACTGGTACCGATTAAGTGACTTTTGCAATTTCCGGTCCACTTATTTTTAATAACCTATCAGAGAATGCGTTGTATTTTGTGTTAGTGTGAATTATCGTTAGAAAGGTTGTGTTCCGGATGACGTTTATCACTTTCATAAATGTGAAAGATATAATTTGATTGGTGAATCGAAAGGTCAACAGAACATTTCCTCCTATCGGTGTCTGTAAATTGAATAATTATGCCGTTAAAGCTTCAGTCATGCCCATTTATTGTTAATTAAGATATTGTTTATTGGTTGCTGTCAGTTTCAGCGAAACAGGCAAGTAAAGATAAGATGAAATTTACCAAGTTAAAAACATCAGGAATGCTCCTTTAGGTAAGTCACATTCAAATGTATTTTATTCAAAATCATTTTGAAAATTTTGATTGATATATATTCTGAACATGATTAGATTTTGGTTTGCTTTTGCGACGTCATGTCCTGCGGTAGGGTAGATATGCAAGGTCTTTTATGTATGATAACATGAAGGTAGCAACTGTGCTAAATTTGACCATGGTGTTACGAAGATGCACTTGGTTGGCTGCATAGGAGCTTGCCATTAGATAGTGGTTAAAAAAAAATTCTGGATCGTACACTGTATATAATATAGACAAGGACGGACAGTCTCCATCTTTGCTTCCCTTCGATAGGGTCATATCTGCAGATAATTCTCTTGTACAAAGTGCTGCTTTGAAATTTGTCTGGGTTAACTCCATCGAGTATACAACACTTTATTAGATCCTGCCATACACTGAACAAATTCATCTGCTTGTATTGCTAAATGCCACCGTCGTTTGCCAGTGGCATTGTTAACTTGAAAATCTCTTCAACCAGTTTTAGTTACTGTTACGGTACCAGTGCGCCCGTAAACGTGACTAGTTCTGTTAGAATACCACTCGCTACTTAGACAATGCAACTTTTACTGTAGGCATCGTATTGACAGTCAAATTGGCCAGTTTACAAAGTTAAATTTATGAACATTTCTGTTATCAGTGAAATTTTCTCATAACGACAAATCATAAATCCTCATTACTAACAGTGACAATTACCTTAAAATCGTATTTTGATGACACTAACTCCATCCTCTCCACCCCCACCCCCCATATGATAACCTAACATTAGTGGTGGAGAGGATATTCTGATTTTTCAGTGCCCTTTCAAAGAGATACAAATTTTGCTATGTAATAATATAAATATACAGTGAAGCTTAAATGTCTTCTACAAACTTTGCTGAATACTTGGACGTTTTCCACCCACGAGTTAAAGAGGTATGAAATTCCTTTAACCATACTCTGGCTATATTTCTTGAGAACTTCACCAGTCTTGTCTCGTAGATACGCGAGAGTCTCGTTAAACGAGACCAGACAATTATTGAAGCCTAAATTGTGCATGTATTATTTTGTTGTTTTTGTTTAGATTCTAGAGTCACATGGTCCAGTGCACGCCTATGATACAAATTATGCCCTAATTTCGCTGCTTGAATTTTCCAGCTCCACTTTCCACAGTTGTGTTCCCAAGGCATATACATTTCATAGTGTCAAATAATCAATATATCAATTCAAGCGTACACTTTTGTCATTCTTTTAACGAATCCTTTATGGTTATTAGTGTGTCTGCGGTCCCGTCCATCAGTATATTATTAGCATCAGCATACATCTTCATGCCAGGTTTAAATCAAAAACCTTTCTGACGTATTTGATAGTCTTCTTTTCCAAACTCCTCCATAAATCATTGAATGGAAACACTGTCGTGTCACAGGGAGCTGGTATGAATATGACATTAATCATATGAATGAAGAATGATTGGGATACATTATAGAGGGATGGGGTGTACAGGGAAAAACCTGGGATGGCAGTTCCCCCTAATTAGTACCGTCGCGGTACAAAATAAGCAATATATATCGATTTAAATGAGCGGCGATATGATGCATTATGACCCATATTTTCACACATAGAAAAAAGAGAAAATAATTGTTATACATAAAAATGAGTATATTGTACACGCTTCTAGAGATAGTCTCGATTACATTGAATGTTTGGGAGATGTAAATTCACGGGAATACAAACCGTACTCATGACCATTTTCAAATAAATACAAGCAAAATGTCAATATTTACCTAGATTTAAAAAGCAGAATAATTCCCCTAATCTAAGGCAGAATCTGTATATAATAAATTCCATGGTTGCGAATCTTATCAAGCGAGGTTTGCTTTCGATGAATATTTTCTTGAAAATATCAACAGTTAAAGCTGCATTTCTTCCCAAAATCGATTTCTAACTAATATTACGAGCATGTTCTCTGCATGGCCTGACAATGTAAAACGATGGTCTTACCACCAGAATCCACCAAGATCGTCCAATCTGGCTTCTTTAGTTTTCGCGAAGCCCTTATGACGAGTTTTTTTTATAACGAGACTTGCTTTCTCTAAATTGTAAACATGCACTGTGTTCAGAAAATTGTCTTGTTTTTTTTGCCCCACTGCTTACAATAGGGGCATCTTGATTTGGTCCTGTCCTTCAGCCCGTCCGTCCGTTCCGAGAAGCTCGTTAGCAAGGTTGCACAAAACCACTAAACGGAGACAAATCAAATTTGGTAGGCATATTTGTATCCCTGTTAAAATGACCTTCTTAGATTTTCAGGGCGTTACATCAATTTGTCAGTTTTATTCTACACATTGATTTACTCTCTGGACTTTATAAGATTTATTTTTTTACTGCTTTTATTGCAAAAAGAGCCTAATATGGAGTGATGCCTTATATGGATTGTAATAACCGTATAAGCTGTGACGCGAGATCGAACATAAACAACCTTTAGTATTAGGCGCGAGAGTACCAAATGTCTACAAAAACTCGGAAGACAGCTTGGATTGCTAACTAAGAAAGGCAATTTGGATAAATATTCAAGCTGGCTTAGAACGATAGATATCTGCAAATGGCGATAGATGTTAAGGTTGACCAGGTATGTAATATTTTGCTTCCTAAATGGTAGATAAGGCCGTGAAAACTGCCGCACATTATTTATATGCACAACGCTCCGTCTTAGAAATGAACAGTAATTGTCAAATAATAAAAAAGCATTTTCCAAGACAGAGGAAGCTCGGTCACGATTCTTCGGGTATTGCTTTCATAAGCGAGGCAACATGAAACGTATGTCAGTCTCATGTGATCAATCAAAAAGAGCATTGTTTGGGAGTATTATCTTCTTTGACGGTTGGCATTTTACTATTGTGAAGACACGTCTCCTAAAATGAGCTTTGAATGATTCCCGCTCCGAACTTCGTGCGACATTTCGTTTGGAATATCCAACATTTAATGTAGGAGTAGGACCATCGTGATGAATGTATGTATCTACTTTGTATATTCTAAAACGAATCTTTGACAGTCACAGGTCAGAAGTTTTAGATGTATATTATTACACCAAGTGACCCTTATTACGAAATAACTTACCTAAGACAAGTAAAATACAGATCATTGCAGATTGTTGAATATTTATGTTCAGAAGATGTATTGTAATATGTTTTGCATAATGTTAATACAAAAGGAATAATTCTCAGATAAATTGCAAATTTCAATAAACATAGTATTTTTCTTGCTTTATTTTTCATTAGAAAACGTCAGAAATTAAGAAAGCTGCAGAATTTGTAGAATTGTCAAGGTGATTTGTAGAATTGTCAAGGTGATTTGTTGAATTGTCAAGGTGATTTGTAGAATTGTCAAGGTGATTTGTAGAATTGTTAAGGTGATTTGTAGTTCGAACAACATCAAGATACATGCTACGACATACAAGCATATAAGCTATGGAGTTTGAACAATTTTTTTATTTTTCTTTCAAGTAAGAAGTTTTAAAATCCAGCTATTTCTAAAACTTTGTAACGCTGAAATAATAAATATTATGATACTGAAACATTTCGTGTGCAGTCTTTTTTAATTGAGCAGATAAGGCAAGATATACCGGTGTATCGTCAATTGTTGTTTTTTGTTTTTTTTAATGAAAAAGTAAACAAATCTCTTATATCAAACAATACTTCTTGATGTAGGTTATCAGCGTTCTGGTATTTTATGGTCGTTGCTGATGGCTTTGTTGTCTGCAAGGGGTTCAACAGTTACTAGTTTCTCGACTTTCTAAAGTCCTGTGCGCGCGAAACTTAACATACGTTCATGTGAGAAACAAAGCTTGATGTGGTATCATTTAGGTTACTACTACCTATTGTTTGCGCAAAAAGCGTCAGTAATTTTTCTTATTATACGGAGGGTACGGCAGCCTATTTATGTTTCTGAAATCTCTTGCAAGCAGACTTTTACATCTGGCACTGTAAAAATTCTACATTTTCTTAGGGACTTGAATATATAATGGAGTATTTCTGTTTCTGAAATCTCTTGCAAGCAGACGTTCACATCTGAAATCTCTTGCAAGCAGGCTTTCACACGTGACATCTCTTGCAAGCAGACGTTCACATCTGGCACTGCAAAAAAAAAAAAAAGGCTACATTTTCTTAGGGACCTGATTATATTCAAACTTTTATCAAGCTTTCTAAGCAGTCTGTGTTGCGGAATCTGAAATTGACAACAATTCACTGAAACTGCTTGATTCATTTCGTTCCGCACGGCTTTATCGGAATCTAGAAACAGTTGTCATTCGTTGGAGTCGAAAAATGTCCACGCTTTGCTTGTGGACTAGCGCAAATAAATCAGAAAACATCGTTCTCAACGTTCTGAGATCGAATACTTGAGTCTTTGGACAGTCATAAGGCCTAATCCATAGTTCTTTGCCTTGTTATACTTGAGTCTTTGGACAGTCATAAGGCCTAATCCATAGTCCTTTGCCTTGTTATACTTGAGTCTTTGGACAGTCATAAGGCCTAATCCATAGTCCTTTGCCTTGTTATACTTGAGTCTTTGGACAGTCATAAGGCCTAATCCATAGTCCTTTGCCTTGTTATACTTGAGTCTTTGGACAGTCATAAGGCCTAATCCATAGTCCTTTGCCTTGTTATACTTGAGTCTTTGGACAGTCATAAGGCCTAATCCATAGTCCTTTGCCTTGTTTGATTTGGAATGTATAAGGAGGCTTTCAAGGTTATAAGAATGAGAGAGGCTGGTCTGAATTTTCTTTTGCACGTTCATATGCGAAGTGAAATTAAGAGCTTGATATATGGCAATGGAAGCAAACCATTGTTTCAGTCATACATTAAATCATCATACAAGCATATTTTTTGACACCCTTAAAAATGATTTATACGAATGTGAAGGAAGAGGTGAGTGTATATGACAATCAATTGGTAATAGTTTATTCGCATTGCAATATATTCTGTTTTATTGCAAATACTCATATACAGTATACCAAGAAAAGTACCCCAAATATCTCAAGAATTATTACATTTCTCAAGCAAACGACATTACAGTGGTTGCTGCAATGCTAGTCTGAAGTTTGTAACATAATGAATCATTCAAAAGTATCCATTTCATCTTACATGGCTGATCTGGCGTTCGATACAGATGTTCAGTCTGTGTTTCTGTATCGCACACCTAACATTTTCGTATCGTACACCCAGCCTGGAATTACTTTTACCACTTGAAATATTCAATAATAGTCAACTGATAAAAATATCGGCAATCATTTATTGCTATAAATTTTAAACTATTGTGCGTAATTTCAACAATATCTACATAGACACAGTTTTTAATTTTTTTAAAAAATTATGTCATGGGGAGGGGGGAGGTTGTTAAATATTGGAGGTGTACCGTAAGTAGCGACGAGGAGTTTATGGGCATTTCACAGTACCTACCGTCGAGAAATTATAATTGAGGTTGACAACAATATTTTGGACAGAATGTTTGATCATGAGTTCTCAGATGAAGCTGGCGTGCAAAGTGACACCAAACATGACAGAGAGGG
Source organism: Margaritifera margaritifera (assembly GCA_029931535.1). NCBI lineage: Eukaryota > Metazoa > Mollusca > Bivalvia > Unionida > Margaritiferidae > Margaritifera > Margaritifera margaritifera. The sequence continues at coordinate 978,744 of JAQPZY010001467.1, read as the reverse complement.
AGAGACCAAATACTTTGCCGTTGAAATCTTATATTGAAAGTATTTTTAAAAATCCAGACACAGTAAGAAGGACTCAGGGAGTAATGTCCATATTCAAGGCTTGGTTAGAAACGTTCCCTTGTTCAGAGAAAATGAAACTTATCAATTGGACACTTATATAAGTGCCTACCCGGCCACTTTCTTGAAACCGGATGGTTCGTACTGTGAATCAGATACTCTTAACAGTTACCACAGAGGTTATGATGTTTAACGGACGATAACTATGGCAACGGTATTTTATCTTCAAATGAGTTAGCTACCAGCTGCAAAGTGTTTAATACTCTTCTCAAAGACCTTAAACAGAAAGATTTAAGAAATCGAAGAACAAACTTCTGAACCGTGTACTTGTTGATCTCGTTCCAAGCTGCAACACTGATAACTCAGATAAGAGACATTCCACAATGTAAATCATCTAAAATACCAACACCATCCAGAACATCATTTCAACTTCAGACTTTCAAAATATGGTCTCCGGATTTTTTTTTTTTTTTTTTTTTTTTTATGGAGCAAGTATAAGTGGAGGAATTTTCAATTTGTCTATTAATAATACTGAGGATTCAAATCCCTTGAGTAAATCTGAGGATTACATTTATAAACATTTGCAACAAAAGGTAGACGTATCTACGCAACTTCATTAACTTTGGCTAAAATTTTGAAGAATTACATCTTGTTACAATGTTGTTGAGACTTTTTCATCACTGGGGCACAAGCAGGGAATTGTATTTATGTTTACATTTTAAATATTATTACGACTTTTTTAGTAGAAAATAAAAAGAAAATAGAACAATATCGTTTAGAATTTTCTTGTTGAAAATATCCAAATGATTATTACAAATCTAACCCGAATGTCAATGGATAGAATCTTCTTTTTCTTCTAAACTAAACAATACGTATTATCACCTTGAAGTAAAATGCATTAATAATTTCTTGTAATGAAAAGATAAAAATAAAGTTTGAAAGTACTCTAAATTAATTATATTTCTCTATAATTTAATGCATTTAATTACTGTCAGTATATTACAATTGCCCTGATATTTGCTTGGAAGTGGAGTGTGTATTAAGTAAGTAGGGTGTAAGAAAAAAGTTCACGTACTGGTCCTATGTTTCATTTCAGAAATAAAGAAAAATCCACTTGCCTATGAGTACAGTTTAAATCCATTCATATATCCAATGCAAGAAATTTTAAACTGTAAAAAACCAAAGCTAGAGAGTAAATCACTCGACAGTATCTATTTGGGCCTAGCCCCTGTTACGTAAGGGGATTACGTATCATAGGGGTTTTTCAGTCTGTTGTACACTATCTTTCATAAGCCTCCAAATGCCTTAATTCAAGTTTTTAAAAGGATACAAAAATGAAAACAATCTGTGAATAAAAAAGGGATATGAAATATATATATATATATATATATATATATATATATATATATATATATATATATATATATATATATATATATATATATATATATATATATATATATAAACCCACATACGTGGTTTGTTCCTAGTCGGGGAAAGAACTCGTTTGATACGGCGTAGGAATATACGTCTCGGACTGACGGCCTCCACATATTCCTACGACATATCAAACTCGTTCTTTCCGCCAACTCAGACCAAAACACATATATAGGTTTGTCTATGTAGAGTATTTGAAACTCCTGGAGCACTACAGATTAACTGAACTTTCAATTTGTATATGCTCGATGCTCCTCCATTATTGCACACACACACACACACACACACACACACACACACACACACACACAAATGATCGAGTGCGCCAGAAACTCTTCATATATTGTACTACAATAAATAGATGATACAAATGATCACATACATTAATTTTAAGGTTTATTGACATTATTTGTATTGAAAAAGAAAGAATATTAGACAAATACAAAGTCTTTATCTGCTTGAAAGCGATATTCTTTGCTCAGTGTATTGTTTTACATATCTTACTAATATTTTGAGATGTCTCTTGTTAGTTGGTTCTTTTGTTTCTGTAACTGCACTAAATGATTCGTTTGCCTTTTCAACCGAGAAGAAATGTAAGGACAAAAGTAGTACAAAAGTGGACAACGACTATGTTGATGAGTATATGCAGTTTACATTCACTTACATAGTCTAAACTAAAGGTGGCCTCAAATAGTTTTCACAAAGTAATATATATCATCCACACAAATTTAGACAAAAAATGTTGTAAATATTGTGAGATAGTCTTCAGAAAGAAAAGGGCACCGACAAGAAAAGCACGAGAATGTATGTATAGAAAACTATTCCACTCAGTATCAAACCATGCACAATTAAATAGACTCTCGTGATATCAAATTAAGCTGCGGATACAAGCAATTTAATATTCTCTTCAATAGTCATTTTAGACGGTGGACATATCTTGTAACCAAAAATATTTTTAAGCAACATGCAATCACTAAGCAGTTCAGCCTGCATCTAACTAGGCGCGGTAAATGATATTTACTACGTTCTTTGTCTCGTACATTTATTTAAGCACAAAACATCTTAGACTTTGCAAAGAAAACTACAACATTTTAGGGATGCGCTTATTGCTGTAAAGTCAAATTTGCATCTTGTACGCTCTACGCATTTACGTGTATTGCACTGTGTACAGTTGAATGCTGTACGCTCTACTCATTTACTTGTATTGCACTGTGTACAGTTGAATGCTGTACGCTCTACGCATTTACTTGTATTGCACTGTGTACAGTTGAATGCTGTACGCTCTACGCATTTACTTGTATTGCACTGGGTACAGTTGAATGCTGTACGCTCTACGCATTTACTTGTATTGCACTGTGTACAGATGGATGCTTTGGCCATGTATGTAGTTTGTAAATGATATAACCGATTCCAGCAACCAGTGGAAAGTTGGATATAGACAATGATACAAACAAAACGTTTTTTGTTGTTGCCTTGATTTCATGTCCTCCTCTGCTTATTTGAGGTTATCGTCGATTTCTTCCAGCTCTTTACTATTGATCTCTTGTAAAGTGATGAATCTATTCAGCCCTTTTTCTGTGTTCTCTAGCTCATCAAAGAAAGTGTCAAATTTGTGACTCTGTATGTTTAATTCGTTTGATAATGATTGAAAGCTTCCTCCATTGTTTTTGTCAGCTTTAGCAAGACTTTTACTGACAATAATTTTCAACCCTAGTTGCTGTTCTTTTGTCTTTCCTCTGCTTGTGAAATTGAATCTAAGGGTAATAATTTACTTGCTGTTATTAGTGTGTTACGTTTATTTATTTCATTAGGGTGTATTTTTTTACATGTTGTGAAAGATTGCACATGTCCCTTGTTGAGTGATGGCAGTAAGGACACTGTTTAGGCATAATATATATTCAAGTAGGGAAAAAGTAAGTAAATGCAAGTCAGTAACTAATTGCTACTGAAAGTTACTAAAATTTAGTAATAGGCACTAACTGTTTGTCATTGAAAGTCACTTATAGTCATTGTTAGCAATTGTTACTAATAAGCATGAACTTAATTTCAGTAATAGGCACTAAAAATTACTAACTGAAAGTTACTAGCTGAGTTTGAAAAAAAACTTTATTTGAATAAGTTCAACCAATATAAATATATCATTCAAAATGGTTGTAAATACAAATTTAATACCCAACGGTAGATACGAGGATGTGACATTGTGTACAATTATTAAATGAACCATTGTGTACAATTATTAAATGAACTTGTTGAAGGTGTTATCAGCAAAAATTTACAGATAATTCAAAGATAGCAAAGATGGATCGGATGTAACAAATGTGCAAATAAACAAAAGGCTTAATGGAATATGAAATGCCAAAAGAAGAAATAACGGCTCAGTTTAAATGCAGAAGAATAGTACACATTTATTCAATGAAACTTCTCTTAAAATCTAACAAAAAAAAAAAAAAAAACCACACAATAAATTAAGATCTGAAAGATTTTCTAAAATAGTTCTTGAATAATAAAGTTCAAATTCGGATCAAATCTTACGCTAGTAAATTGATGACATTTTCGTTATGAAAATTAAAGGCTTTTTTTCCCCGATAGATAAAATGTTGAAATGTTTATAAATTCGAAAGCAAATAAATTCAAGGCATATTTGCTATATAAATCATAACATTTTCTCCAGTGGATAACAAGGTCAAACGTCGAAGACTGATAGATGATGGTGAGCGACATATAGGCATGATATCACAGCATAGACAGATAGGTATGATATCACAGCATAGACAGATAGGCATGATATCACAGCATAGACAGATAGGCAGAATATCACAGCATAGACAGCAAAGGCAAGAAGAATGCCAAACTTCGAAGACTAGAACGTCAAAGTCTATAGAAAAAAAATCGAACGTAAAGACTTCATATGCGACAAAAAAAAAAAAAAAAAAAAGGAGAATATTTACCCGATACCGATTTGCTACAAATTTTTTATGAAACGAATAATCTTAATATATCAAAATATTGTTAGAAAGACAAACTTGTCATTTAGTACAGTAAGAAAGCCAAAAGAGCCAACTAAGGGACCAACAATTTAATGTTTAGGGGGTGGTGGTGGGGGCAGCTGAGATTTTTTTCTGAACAAGATTTTCGGCCACAAACAACTATTCTTGTTGTGATTTTCTATTACAAAGGAACTTATTATATCCATTATATTAGTTGAAACAAATTAATTATCTTGGGGTAACGAAAAATAATATCCTGGCTTGAAAGCAAATCCCAGGCTCTCTCTTAATATTCTTTCTATTTCAATACAAATTTTTAATAGATATTGAAATAGATGCATGTGATTATTTGTATCGTCCATTTATTGCGGTATAAGAGCCTTCTCATTGGCTGCCGGCAGCCAAAACATAAACCTTCTACTTTTCCAAATGTTAACACTGTGGCCGTCTTGTTTCTTTTTACAACACAGTAACATTTTTTGTTTTATTGTTGCATTAACTTAGCCTTGAACTTTGTACTATGAGCCGGCTACGTCAAAAGGTAAGGCGAAGGCTGGTATAATGTGAGAGTTTCTAGTGCACTCAGTCACTTTTTATAATAATGGAATAACAACGGTTTTTTGTTTTTGTGGGTTTAACGCCATTTTTCAGCACATGATAGGCTTATACATGGCGGCCAGTATATTTGGTGGAGGAAGAACCCGGAAAAACCCCGGGAAGAACCAGCGACTCACGGGAAGCTACTGGGAAGCTTTCTCACATGCCAATGTTGCCCTAGCCGAGACTCTAACCCACGCGGACAGAGGTGAGATGTCAGTGATCTGTAAAGGCGAGCGCCTTAGACCACTGCGCCACCCGGGGCCCCGAATAACAACGGAGAGACTTGGCAGCGAACAGCGACCATATACCAGTTGAAATTTCAATCTCTATTTATGTAGTGCTCCAGGACTGATGCGTACTATGCTACTTTAGAATTGTGGTGCTCATTGTTTCGACTTTGCAACTTTCAGAAAATCGACAAGTAGCCAAGAGACTGCTTCAGATGACAACTGTATACAAATTTGCAATCATCAGCTTACATCGTGTGGATCGTTTCTACAGAAACACAATAGTTTTCGACAATCCAAGAATTAGTTTTATCTGTACTTTATTTGTGCCTGACCGAAAACAAAGACTGTACTTTATTTGTGCCTGACCGAAAACAAAGATTTTTGTCTAAAAATAGTGTTAGCCTATTCAACTTTCTTTCTGTACGAAATTTTATTATATATATGTCTTGCTTTCCTTAAAAATCTGACTCTTCTGAAGCAAGATTCTTCATCTCTCAATCACTGTTCGATTTCCGTAGCAAAATGTCGTACGAAGTTTGAAGCAGGAATCGTTTGAAGCTCATTTCTGGTGATTTTTTGATGTTGTGGTGGTTTTTACATCACTTTTAGCATATTATTGGCTATATCATGCCGAGGAAATGGCAGCTAATTGCCTTTCCTAATAACACACCGAGGCAGCCGACCCGAGCTGGCCTGGACGGGTATCGAAAAAGTAACCCTTGGAGTACGAGTCGGACGCTCTTCCAACTGAAAAAAGTTGATAATTAATTGTCATTAGTGCAAGAATTATCCAGACACACACACACACACACACACACACATATATATATATATATATATATATATATATATATATATATATATATATATATATATATAGATAGATAGATAGATAGATAGATAGATAGAGAGAGAGAGAGAGAGACAGACAGACAGACAGACACATGGGCGTGTTTTATGTTTATGCACCCTGCCCAAGATAAAATTCTCTCATGTCTCTGTTGGATACTATTCTTTTGTTCTGAAAACAAGGTCTAAATTTGTAACTGATGATATAGCAGCGTCGTACAAAGAAAAAGGCAGTTCATATGTTAATCTCCTATTAGACCAGGTCTTTTCTGGCCTACATATGTATAGCCATAGTAGTAATGTAGTAAGCTATGAAATAATGCCACCTAGTGGTAATAGTGGTAACATAGATATTTGAAAGACATATTTCGGCTGGTACCAAGGGAATATAGGCTTGTTGACTAACAGTTCTCGAATATCGAGTTGACTAAATATAACATAGGTATGGATCTAACAGTATATATGTGACTTGCTTAATCTTTTGGGTTGCTTGTTGCAGAAATACAGCGTATGACCTTTTGAGTACACGATATCTTTATTGAAGTAAGATTATATTTAATATTTTAAGGAATAGCTTCCTACCTGCAGTGAAGAACTTCAAATTGTATCCCGCCCCCCGCAAACATTCAGCAACGCCTCCCCCTCCCCGCAAAATCTTGAGATTTTGGGTCCCATTCTTCAATTCTTCAATGCCCCCCCCCCCCCCCCCAGCGCAAGGGATGTGGTTACGCTACTGTATACTTACAAATATAGTTATATAATTGAAAAAAAGCTTAAACAAAAATATGCATTCATCTCTCTCACATAACTAATTAGAGCTGCATTCCAACCAATAAAGATTTGTTTCTTTCCTTTTTTTTACTTTAGTAAACTGTACTTTTTAAAACTAGTATGGATTGAAAACATCTGCAGTCAAAGCAGCACCAAATCTAATGGTTTGATTATGCCGCTTGGATCAGTGAGAGTTGGGTATTGTCCGGGACTTGGTTTCCTAATGAACTCAGCTGACCGAAGCGACCTCTGGGTAACAGAAGCCTAACTTGCAACTCGTTCCCCGAAACCAGAATACTTCCTTGAAACTGTTTTCGTGATAAACGTATCTATTCGTGCAACCGTACATTTTCGTGTGTGGACAATACCGTACCAACTGCAAGGCTTATTCGTGAAATTGTTCTGTTTATGTAACTGTTGTTTGTTGTGATCTTAATTATCATGTGAACAATTCAACTTTCCATAGAAAGTATAAACTGGAGACGTTTCTTCTTCTGAAAAAAAGAAAACAATCAAAAACAAACATATTGACTCATCTGGGTGTATACGGTAACGGTAATGTACTTATGTACGTTATAGGATATGCTAATCATGTAAATATCGTGGTATTCTCTCTAGTCAGCGATATTTGAGAGATGACATGATGTGCATGAGGGTAAAAATACCTTAGAAATATCTATTGGTATATTCAAAGTGACACTTCAGACGGTGAGTTACTTGTATTTTGTATTTGTTTTGTGCACGTCCGGGCTTTCACTTTATTATTGAGAATTTTGTTGAAGCCGTGTAAGTGATTGGAATGATTTAAGTATTAAAAGTGTATACAGAAAAGTTTGTGAATATAATTAATTCTAAACTTACGGAGAACCTAACTTAAGTATGTTTAAACCAAACTGACCAACCAGACTTATAAATAATCAAGTGTTACGGGTTTTATGAATTTTTTTCCTTCATATTTTTTTTACTGAAAACTGTGCCGATCATATTCTTTGTCTCACTGTTGACGCTATTGTTGAGCGCAGTGGCGTAGCAACCGCCCAAGCAACCCCCGCGACTGCGGAGGGGGTGGGGGTGGGAGGAGCAGGCCCCAGTGGTGCCCAAGGTTCAAATCAAACAAAATTTTTTTATTGGCAGGGGGGCCCCAGAATTAAGTTTTGCCGTGGGACACAGAATTTCTTGCTAGTTCACTGGTTGTGCGTAAAAAATATTCTTGTGATTTATTTGTATTTGAATATGACAAGACAAATTACGAACAGCATGAATATTAATCTACCAGTTTACTCCAAGCACCATTTTAGCTTACCGTTATCAATTTCCTGAAATGTCATTTTTAAATGCCTCATGTGTATATTATATGCAATCAGAGAATTAATTACTGCATTACAGGACCTATGCAACCTACAAATATGGAAACTTCACTTGCAACATATTTTTTAATAACTATTACCTGCCACAGCTATGTACTGTACAATGATTTAAATGGATATCACGCCAAATAACTGATGTACAATGCACAACTCTATGGCAACCACCTAGGACTCCGTTTAAGGATTGTAGATGTTTGTTTGTTGGTTTGAACGGCTCATTTATTACAATATTGGCTATATGGTGCCAAAGAAACAGGAGCTAAGTACCTTTCTTAAGGACACGCCGAGGCAGCCGATTACGAGTCTGACACTCAACTAACTGAGCTACTGAGTTACCGGATTCTAGATGCAATTCTAAGTGTTTGGTAAATAAAGATAACTTTTCATCAGTGCAGTTTCCTACTTGAGTAGAAGTTCATCTTTATTTACAGGAGAAATATAGTACCTGTAGTTCACACAGACACAGACACAGATACACACACACACACACACATATATATATATATACATATATATTTATATATATATATATATATATATATATATATATATATATATATATATATATATATATATACATGTAAAGTACATTTCCGCACACCATTAGATACTTTTTACACCTCGATGACCTATGTGTTGCCTCATACATGTAAATACATTTAGACTTGCCTTACATATCCGCTTTGATCAGTTTATGATACTGCACTATCGACGCCCATTTAAATCCCAAGGAAGTTGTGCAAGTCATTAAGCGTTATAGTGAGACGAGTGTTGCTTGCGATTAATTGTCTGTACAGGACCATATTTCTTTCACTAGACCTGTGAGGAGTCAAAATCTGGATTGTTATACAATTTTTCCGTTGAAACAGTGTTTTCTTCAGCTTTCTTGTATATTGTATTCTATTATTACCACACATTATTTACTTTCAAGTTGACTTTCCTTCCTTTTCGATTGACCTTGGCCATCATGTCGAGCATGCATGGAGCAAAACCGTGGATTGGCGTATGGATTAAACGATTGGCTGCTACAAAATTTGTTATTCACGGAACTCACGCCGATACTACTTCCAAACGATCGGAACATCGATCGGCTATTTCCGTCAGGTAGTGAAATAACCTCGGAAGTGGTTGTATGTATACACATCAGTTTGGTGTGTTAGGTGATTCGCCTCCGGCGGAGTGCGCCACATATGTTACGACTGTACTTCGAGAATGAGAATTGTATATTCAGTTAGTTTACGTTAGAGAGGATTAATACGATGTCCATCTCATACTATTTAATAACTATATTAAGTAAACCAGAAACTTTCCAGTTGACCCTGTGTTGCCTGTAACAGAAGAGTTGCCATTTTGGCCCGCATTAAAACATAAAGAATTGCTAAATTCAGTTACTCCTTTCTTGAGTTACGCTACTTGGGATACGTATACGTTAATCATAAAATGCTACTTTTTTTGTAAACAGAGAACAGTCTTTACTGAAAGAAATACATACAATAAAATCAATTCATACATGCAAGGATGATATCGGTCAATGTAGGGCTTCCCGGAGGCCTTGATTCGGATCCATCACTAGATGATAAGACAGGCAAGACGGGTGCACCCACACAAGTGTTTGGGTTTCCGGATAAAGGACACATATTTTCATTTGATATATAGTCGCTATAGATGCGATATAGCAATATAACTAAAGGGTTTTCATCCACGATGCGGTCAACAAAGCTCACGTAACCTCACCTCTTTGTTTTCGACTTCACAAAACGTTTCCTTTAATATGCAACGATTCATCTTGTTTAACTTGTTCATCTTGCTGTCTGTAACCTGTATCAAATCTCTCTCTCTCTCCTTCAAAATTACTTCTAGTGGTAAAAAAGTCTACAATTATGACTAGACACACGGATCTCTTGTACTTAATAGATTGCCACTTGCCACTTTTTGTTGTTGTTGTTGTTGTTGTACATATTTCACACTTACAGCCAAAATAATAAGAATACTTCGGGGTTAACTAAAAAGCTTAAAGCTTATTGAATACTGTCCGCCGGTACAAATTGGTTAGTAAACAGCTAAATAGTCAACTGTCTTATACTTGGTACCAACTTAAATACACATAAGCATTTCCAGCGCATGCATTTCACATATCCATTATTATATTTAAGGTGTAGCAGGCTTGCGATTCTTTTCATTCTACCGCAAAAAATGTTGTGGAAGATTAAAATTCCGGTCCCAAGCAAGGCAGATCAACGTATTAAAAAATGTTGGGGAAGATTAAAATTCCGGTCCTAAGCAAGGCAGGTCAGGGTATTAGGAAGACCGTTATTTATGCCGATTTCAATTGCAGAATCTTGGGCCTTTTCGCAAGCAGAAAAAAAAACCTTAATGTAGGTCAATCAAATCATTGAAACTAGGTCATTCAAGGTCACTTCCACCGCCACAGGTGTGACCTCTAACGTCAGCTAAATGCACTAAATGACTACGCTACTTACCCATACCGTCATCACTTCCACGCTGTAATACGGTGGATTAATAAATAGGTTCCAATTGTATATATTTGTTGTATGTCCGGTAAAGACATTCGTAATATTTCGGTCCTTTTCCACAGACAAATGTGAACAATATGGCGCATATACATAGGGCACAGACATGTTTTAGTCTTATGATTCAACTCGTTCCACTACGATGATCAGTGAATCACATTCGATGTGTTTTTCCGTTGTCGGAAAGGCCTGAGATAATGCGAGTGATTGCAGAATGTGATCATTATGCAGCAATCGGACTACCTCTTCTATTTCTGCTAGACATAAATATGCCTCAGATGTATATCGGCGCGGTAGTTAACAGAAAAAAATCATACATTTTGTTCGCCGGAAATTTCTTCGCATAAAATAAACCGCAATCTATCCGGACCACCTCTGATATTTCTACGATTGGATTGAGATGTTACGAATAAAACAATATTTCGATGCATGCGCAACTTCTCGGTCAATCTTTGTTTCATAAATAGCTGATGTGGTCCTAATGGCAGCTATCGGCACACATTCGAGATATGATCCGTAGGACAGACCTCGAAGTCGCGAATGCATATTGCGGGTGTCCAGGCTGGTAATTACAGTATTTGCTGGGTCTCAATCTAATTTTCGTTGACCTGGTTTATTTTGTTCCATCGTGTGTAAACTCATCCTCAAATTTCCTCTTTTTGATGTCGCTTTAGGCGCGATTATTGCTTTGACAGCGCCTGCTGATGGCTGAAGGATCAAGGATCAGCTAGTTGATAGATAGATAGATAGATAGATAGACAGATAGATAGATAGATAGATAGATAGATAGATAGATAGATAGATAGATAGATGGATGGATGGATGGATGGATGGATGGATGGATGGGTGGGTGGGTGGGTGGGTGGGTGGGCGGGCGGGCGGGCGGGCGGGCAGATAGATAGATAGATAGATAGATAGATAGATAGATAGATAGATGCATTACTCGAGACTGATAATTCAGGGTTCTTAAATGGACTATTAGATAGGGACCAAACTTACAATTTTAGGGGGAAAAAAGATACGGCGGTTGTCTTTTTGTTTTTTTTTTCTCTTGAATTGATGCATGTTACATGGCACACGACATTGCCTGATTTAAGAGATCGGCTTGTTTTAACGCCTATCGTCCACAATTTTTTGTAATATTTCTGTTTTCTTTTCTGTTGGACGTTCGTTGTTCGATGTGGAATAAATAGATCTTTGCTTTGGATTGACGAATACTTGCTTCTGAAGACTGAATCACACAATCTTGTCTGGGCAAAAAGGAATACGTTGTTTATGTGTATATTGTGGAGTAATACAAGACAATATTGAATATAAATGAAATCCTTTCTTCTGTTAAGTTTTGTTTATTTGGTTTTTGTGTGTGTGTGTGATATTTATTTCTGATCTTTTATTCACATCAGAGCAAACGTTATATGATAATATACATGAAATATGCCGTATATGCTCATTTCACATCCGTACGATGTTCAATGATGAGAAACAAACAGCCTGTACGACCACAGGCCATTGTCATGTCAGAATAGAAAGTAATTACGAGCTGGAGAAACAAAATGATTCAGTCCTTCTTTGTTCCGAGGAGGGCTGGGGGTTTGGTGGCGTAGGACAGGGCGGGGTGGAGGTGGGGCACTCCTTTCGAAATAGAGATGTAAAGGGGTCCGTAAAACTGCGTTACACAAATGTATTTAAAGTGAACAACCCATTGTAAGATAGCAGTATTAAAAGAGTTGTTGGTTGGTTTTAACGGCACTTTCAGCACTCCATTTTGGCTTTATCATGCCTAGGAAATGGCAGCTAATTGCCTTTCGCAAGGACACACCGTGGCAGCCGACCCAGGCTGGTCTGGGCGGGTATCAAAACTGAGCTACCGCGGCTCCCCTTAAGAAGAGATAAAAACAACTAATTGAATTATTTTTTGTTTGTACACGTCAATTTCAAATTTAAGTCATATTCTTGTGTCCAATAAACAGAGATTCACATCGATTTATTTTTCATGACGTTAATTTGATATTCGAGAAGTAGAAAAAGAATTAAGCTTTAAAGATCCCTAGTCAGGAGCGTTGGTTGAAAAATGTAACTCCGTTTCAGACAGGTTCACCATTTTGAATTTAACCCACGATGGTCAGAAGATCCGCAGTAGCACCTTTCTACGCCCCGTTCCTATTCTTCTGGTCACAAATGTTCCTAAGGAGCATTCATAAATTGCAGATATAGTACATGCAGCAAACACACTGATCTAAGCTCAATACTGTTTGAATTGATTAACTTCAGACTAATTGGACTATGTTGACAACATTCTCAGTTGTCGCCTAAATCATTGTAAGCATTTGGCGTCAATGTTGGTCTGTAGCGATTGAAATCTAAACCACCCAAGAACCAGTCTTGAGAGGAAGTCTCCTGGTGATGTTGGATTTCTCTCTCCGTGTCCAAGAGGAGACTTCAATTCCCCGACACACACTCAACGAACCGGCAAGGCGTAGTCTGAGCTAGCATTCTTATCGACTTTTCGCAAAGCTATATTTACTTCAGAAACAGAAAAACTATATTGCAGAAGGGTCTCTTAGGCGTTAATGACAGACATGACCCTTTGTTTATCTGCTTCTTTAAGTAGCTCCACAACGATCACTGTCGCTGACGTACGACAAAAGTTAATGACAATTGCTGATACATTGACGTCACCGAAGTGGTAGGGGTCGTTTTATTAGACTTGTTAAATAATTGGGAGTATACGCCAGTTTTTTGATGATCATTATCCGTTGTAAAGCATTATTAATTCATTTGTATTTTTATCACAGAGGACTGTCTCTTGATATTGCATATTGGCATATAGATTTCAGTGTTAAATATAAGTATTATGCGTACATCATGGTGGTAAATTGATCATCGAAAAGCAGAACTAGATTTAATGGGAATTGCTGTCAACGTCATTTCCTTTCCATATACCATTGTTTGCAGATACATTTTCGAGTTTCTTTGAAATCCATGCTTTTGCCATAAATACATGTTAAATGCCACCACCCCTCCCCACCACTTTTTCAAGAAACAGATGGATTTTTTCCAAAACAAAACCTGTTCGACATGAAATGGTTGGAAAGGTATGCAAATAATTAACGCAAGTGGTAAGGATTTACTTTGTGATTTCATCAGATTTTGTTTTTTGAAATGAGTATGGTGAGTTTGGTGGAATTATCTTCTTATAGAAGCAACATTTGGCCGGTTTTATAATTTACCCATAAACTTGCAAAGAATCAAAGATTGGTCAATGATTCTGTGTACCGTATTGAGTAAAGGAATACAAATTATGTAGTTAAACGTCATTCGTATGGACGCCACTGCTTCAGGTTTTTCAATCATACGGACAAACAAACAATTTATTATGTACAAACCTGTCACTTATCCGGACAACCAATTAACTTTACAAACAATATGTTTCCCAACAAGTCATGATAATCGATGTTCTACTATATCTGTAATGCTTTTCCAAATAAACGGGTGCTACAGTGCGTGTTATTTATTAGCAAAAAATATCAGGTAGGTAAAACCGCGAAAATAATGCAGTATTTATATGCTTACAAGTTGATCTGTATGGAAAACAAATAAATTTGCCGGTAAAGTTCACAGCGAGGAAGCAGGTAAATGGAACATATACCATGATATACATATCATAAAACGCGTTCAGAATCTCGGGTGACAATATGCTGACAAGCGTTTCCTCTATTTTTTAGATCTCATAGCCAGCGTTGTAATCCAAAAATTCCAAGTTTTCACCTTTTGTACACGCGTCTTCCTTGATATTCATATTAAATGCAGTTGCCTGATTGAGATTATAATTCCTCCATAGTCTTCAGACATTTCCTCTTTGTGTCCTTTCACATGCATGCAAAGAACTTAGTGTATTTATCAGTATTTCCCGTGAAATGTTTTGCTGATGTTTCACGATGAAACATTTACAATGATTTATTGAAGATTAGTATGGTAGGCTACCTCCTCAATTGTATATGATAAGTTACCTCCTCGATTGTATATGATAAGTTACCTCCTCGATTGTATATAATATCCACCCACTACGGCGGCATGGAGGTAATGCCCATGCAGGACACGGGCGCGACGAGCACGCGCTAGGCGAGCGCGAGCGCTTTTGAGCGGCTACCGTATACGTCGTAATATAAAAACCTATGACATATGTCATGCATTTTAGTCGAGGTTGTGGAAACATTTCCCACAGGTTCGCCTACATTAAGTAACATGATGCACACCCGGCCTAATCTGATAGCCCTCCCAATGGTCATAGGTAATACTTACACCAGGTCTAATCTGATAGCCCTCCCAATGGTCATTGGTAATACTTACACCAGGTCTAATCTGATAGCCCTCCCAATGGTCATTGGTAATACTTACACCAGGTCTAATCTGATAGCCCTCCCAATGGTCATTGGTAATACTTACACCAGGTCTAATCTGATAGCCCTCCCAATGGTCATTGGTAATACTTACACCAGGTCTAATCTGATAGCCCTCCCAATGGTCATTGGTAATACTTACACCAGGTCTAATCTGATAGCCCTCCCAATGGTCATTGGTAATACTTACACCAGGTCTAATCTGATAGCCCTCCCAATGGTCATTGGTAATACTTACACCAGGTCTAATCTGATAGCCCTCCCAATGGTCATATATAATCAGATAAGTCTTACAACCAGGTCTAATCTGATAGCACTCCAAGTGGTCATAGGTAATTAGATAAGTAGATGCTAAGCATGGTTGATTGACATGTCGGAAAGAATATTACCACTAGCATTTAAAATAACAGCCGTGTTTGAGTTAATTACCACGAACTGGGGATCTATTAGAAGATAATACTTTCCTGAAAATAAGCTTTCATGAGTATCACGATTACCATCGCAATTTCAGGACTAGCTTCCGGTGTTTATCGCGCACTGTAAACACAGTACATATACCCCAAACTATACATAACCTGATCCCTACACAATTTACATGTTTATTGTAAACGACGGAATATATTTGTAAATACTGAAAAAAGTCATGACTTTCAGCAATAGAGTAGGTCATTTTTGTTATTTTCAATGCAGAGATGTGTCATTAGAAATTGTTACATTATTTTGGATTAGTTTTCAATAACAGTGGACCCGGTGCTGCTGATACTATTGCTGGTAAAGGTGTTAAAGTGATATATAATACAAAAAATTTACAATATGCGGTGAACATAATGTGTGATATGTTCGATTCTTTTGTACCTCCAATTTTGTCTTAATGGTTGTAATGTGCGGAGATTTTTGACAGCTGATAATATAGAGCGACTGAATAGAAACTATTGCCAATGGATATATACAAATAATATGTTTTTATTTGGAGAATTTGGACGATAGCCATTATATGTTAATAGTTATATGCGTGTGATTAAACATTGGCTCAGTTTGCTAAATGCTGAAAAATGTATTCTTCAGAAAGTTTTGCAGTTATTGTTTTTGGATTGCGAAGAAAGAAATCATATAACTTGAGTGGCTATTGTTAAACAACTTGAGTGGTTATTGTTAAACAACTTGAGTGGCTATTGTTAAACAACTTTTATCGAGATCAGGATTGGGGAAGTTTGGTGTAATCCAAATTAAGTGTATATTTCACCATTTTTATTGATTTTATATATGCAAAAACTAAACAAATGTTTCATTCTAATTAGAGTTTTGCTATTGCCTCTAAACATAATATTTATACAAAGATCTGAAAGATAACTTTGAATTTCGCCCTTATCTTATATTCATGGGGAATATTAAACATAGAAAAGCTCAAACAGAGATTGGAATTTTTGTCCCATCCATTAAATGTTAAAACTGAAAAATATATCGGAACGAAGGACAAGAAAGAAAGTGCGAATTTTATCCAAAAGTATGGCATAGAGGATGAATATCATAATCTTGTAATATGTCCTTTATATGATGATCTCATAAACTCTTATTTAGTACTTATTACTGGTAGAAACCAAATATGTATAAATCATTACAATTATTTTTCAGCATTAACAATGAAAAAATTGTCAAAATAAGTATATAATGCATTCCAGCACCGATCACGTCCCCTTCATCTCTCTCTCTCTCTCTCTCTCTCTCTCTCTCTCTCTCTCTCCAAACATAATTGTGTGCACTCTGTTTATGATATATGTTGAAATACTGTACCACTAACAGTATCTTGTATTAACTATTTGCTGAAACATTTCTAATTCAAATCTTCGCCCAACACAGCATTATCCACCCCCTTTTCAATTCAACCACTCACCGGCCCCTGGCTGAAATAGGTTTTATTGTTCTTTATTCAGAAATAAATCCATTAATATTACTTTAACTTTCGACACACATAGATCAATGTCCAGCCGAGGTTGAGTTAAGACACTGTAGATCATACATTTGTCAATCCAAAATCTCGACACGTGTAATCCGCACTGTGCTATGCATACTTTATTGTCAAGCAAAGAATCACTTCGGGCTAAGCCTAAAATACATAGTCAATCATTGTTGGTGAAATTCCTGACACCTCGCACGTTTTTTAATAGTCATATAGATAATAAAGTACGTATAGAGAGGGGGTAACATAGAAGGCACCTCATACCTATTTGTGTGCAACCTTATGAACATTATACATCTACGGTATCTGAAAATGTAACATACCATAAAGACAAAACTAAAATAGACAATGGTAAAATGGACAGTGATAAAAAAGACTAAAGTAAAAAAGACAACAAGAAATTAGTCAAAGGTAAAAAAGACAGAGAAAACTACAAAAGTAGGTAAAAAAGACAAAATCAAAATCCATTGACTTGAACTTTTGTCCTAGATATATAAAGGTATGAAAGTCAACAAAAAAAAAAAAAAAAAGAATTAATATCATCGTCTTCGTCGTCGTCATCATCATCAGCATTCTCTCTCAAGCACACACAGCTTGTCGGAAAATAATTCCTATTTACGATATATGTGTGAACTACTTAATGCATTGTTCGCTTTTTTCATCGAACCTTCTCTGTTAATTTTTTGTCCCCCTTCCCCCTCCAATCACATACCAATCAATATATACTTAGAAAGATGTATACATATCAATATATTTTCTGATATAGAAATGGATAAAATGTTTATATCTTCATTTACTGATCTCATGTGATAGAAATGTCTAAAGTTGGCAGAATTACAAACTTCATAGCAACGTCTCATTTACAGTGTACATAATTATAAGTATTTTAATGTGTCAAATAGCCGTTCTGGGGAAAATATTCTTTTACCAAGCTTACTTGTAACTCTCTCGCTCTCTCTCTCTCTCTCTCTCTCTCTCTCTCTCTCTCTCTCTCTCTCTCTCACACACACACACACACACATTTTTGATGTTGCAAATCACTAGGCCGTACAAAAATGCAGAATATCTGAATGGTTTCGTTGAATGCTGCAGCCGCCATGCAGTCAGCTATGGTAACATGCAGCTTGTGATAGGATCAGAGTCAAACAGCATTGGACCAATAGGAAAATTGGAGTAGATTTTTTTCCCGCATGGTACTTTTCCTTGGAATGAAAAAAAAAACAAAGCAATTTCAGGAATTGTTTTTTAGCTGCAGAGAAAAAATGATTCACCCCAGGTTTAGCCTTAGATTTCCCTTAATGGTGAATTCCGGAACTGATCAACTTCAATGTACGGAGCAGAATGTTCACTGGTTAGTGGCTTGATTTAACATGGCCACAAGGGAATATATACACTGTCGGTTGTAACTCGAGCTTAATAACTTAACGGCATAGAGCTTGACAACGACGTTAGAGTAAGAGAGGAGGGGGGGGGGGAGTGGTATAAAGGTTAGATTTCCTTGTACTTTCCTGCAAGGATATATGAATTGTATACTAGAGAAAATGTTATCAATTAATTATATAAAAAGAATTCGCTGATTTGCCCTATTTTAGGACTAAATAAGGAATGTTAGATCCTCAATAATGTGTATGTCACACTCTCTCAATTTAGGCATCATCCATCGTGTTGAGCTCCACGATTAATCATATCACAGTCAAAATTTATTCACCAATGCCTTACCTCATTTCAGGATATGCGATCCTTACAGCGCGGAATGGCGTCCTATTTTGATCTTGACTTTTCCGATGAAATTCAACAGGAAGAGGAATCTATGTGGGAAGATTCCGAATATTCAGACAAAAGACGACCTCCAAAGAGAGAATCCCCAGGTTCCCCATCAGATTCATGTGCAAGTTCCACTGCAGAGGAAGCAACGGAAAGGAAAAGCAAGAGTCCAAAGAAAGGCTCAAAGAGGCGGAAGACGGTAAGCGCACGTGAGCGGAATTTACGGCGCCTCGAAAGCAACGAGCGAGAACGACAAAGAATGCATTCGCTCAACGATGCTTTTTCATCGCTGCGTGAAGTAATTCCGCATGTGACTTTGGAAAGGAAGTTGTCAAAGATTGAGACGCTAACTCTAGCAAAAAATTACATTAAGGCTTTAACCAATGTAATATGTGAAATGAGAGGAGAATCGCCAGTGTATGTGTTTGAACATGTTGGAAACGAAAACAACAAAGAGGAAGAGAACGCCCTTGAGAATTCTCAACAAAATCAAAATTTCGAGTCAGAGGAGTCTGAGGAAAAGGATGAATCAAGTGTGGATATCGTTGTACCAGTTTAAAAGGAGGAAGAGTAAGAAGATTCTTTCGGTGTTTGTGATTTACATTGGAACACCGACACTTGTGACAATATTCAGTGTTTTAAAGAGGATATATTTTACAGTGTTTAAAACTGCAATATTTCAGTAACCATGGCACCAGACAGGGGTGTTATTGTTTGATTATTGTTGGAAAGCGAAATTCACAGTGGATTTAATATGGCGTATTACCTGAAATGATAATGTGATAAATCTTCACGAGGACACTAAGCCGGGACGTAATTTATAACATTCCATATGGATACCGTTTCACTGTTCATTGACCAGCGAGTGCTAACTTGTTATTGCTGGGGATGTTGACCAATCATGCGAGCGAGTATCCCGGATTATGTTTTACATGTCTCAATATATATATATATATATATATATATATATATATATATATATATATATATATATATATATATATATACACACACACACACTTTTGCCATTAGGAAAACATATTTTTATCGCATCATATATATTTGCTTCTATTACTGTAGTGTTTTATAAACTAGCCCTCCATGTTTTGACCATCACCTTTCATACATACATACATTGTATTTTCATAAATAATCAATATTTATTCTGAGTGCATGCTAGGATATGCTGTAGTTTTTGTGAAATTCACTTTCATGGAAATATGATGGTTGAGACTACGAGGAGCTCTTCCTCTAGGATAAATCAAAATTCGCCATTTCCTGGTCACACTGACATGTGTTGCGCAAAAGGAGTGAATAGGTAGTCAATTCGACATTGCATGGAAGTAAGTCGCCCCGCAGTACGGATGAATCATACTGATGTTTTACTCCATTTTATCAAGCAAATCTCTTTACATCTTTTTAGTCTACCCATCAACCAAGTGAAATCTGCTTTCTTTTTCCGCGGAATAATGTTTTCTTCTTATTCTCTCCAATCTCAAGCATCAAGGGAGACGAGGATACTACTTCATATCGCGGATAGTTAAATGATTGGATCGAATTAGGCTCAGTAACTGTCTAAGACACTCTGAAGTGGATATTCGCCTGACAATTAACATCATCGCAAGAATCTTGACCTAGTTCCATCGGCTCCCCTGTATACAGCTGTATATCTTGGTTAGTCCTCGAAAACCCAGAAAACAGCAGGTGCGCGAATCGATTTGGGACATCACTGTTTGCAGATAACTGCTAGGTCATATTTCAGAGGGACAAAGAAATGCCGACATAGATAATTAGTACATTGTTGTCACCATCTTGCTGTTCAAACTTTGTACACTAACTTTAAGTGTATTCTTCATACATACATTTACATACACACATGTATACATATATAGATACAATTTTCTGTTGCTGATCCACCACAGGATTTGTCTCTAGAACTTTTAGAGAAATTTAAATAGGAGAAAAATATGGAAATATTTGCTAACCATATATATATATATATATATATATATATATATATATATATATATATATATATATATATATATATATATATATATATATATATATATATATATTACAAAAAAAAATTACAATGTTATAGGAGTCTAAGGACATATTTTACGATGTCCAGCCAATTATGTGGGATATACGTTAAATAGAAACTACCGTAGACAAGCTATAGGTGATCCAACATTTGTTCTGAGGATTTTAACAGTTTCTGAATCCAATTTTAAAATATACTTTATTCAGAATATACGTAACATCCCAAGCAAGTCCTCCATGAAATTTCAGAGTTTCTTTGGCACTAGGCCAACCATTGGCAAGCTTTAGCTCGTAGTCCGTCTCCCATTTTAACAGTAAATACCTCTATATCATTCGTCACATTGGATAATTATATTTCCAATTTATTGACCTCTGTATCATCGTAAAATATTTTCTTACGTTTTTCACTCCAAGAAGACATTAGTTGTTACATGCATCTAAAATCCAGATATAACGATCAACCATGTTTCCATTTCCCGAGATCCAGCTATATAACGACCGGCCGTGTTTCCCACCATAGAGGAGACACTTATAATTTAAACCATGTGATACAAATTGATTTATTTAACATAGCATGAAACATATTTTATTGTAAAACAATAAGGACAATATATAATATGAAATATATTAATTTTATCCAGGGAAAAATATCTATTGTGTCATATAAAATTTTTTTTGCTTCATTCTCATCGGTTTCACATGTTAATTAGGATTTAATCTAAAAGGCAGGGGCCCCGGGTGTCCGAGTGGTCTAAGGCGCTCGCCTTTACCGATCACTGTCATATCACCTCTGTTCGCGTGGGTTCGAGTCTCGGGCTTTATGTGAGAAAGCTTGCCAGTAGCTTCCCGAGGGTCGGTGGTTCTTCCCGTGGTTTGCCCGGGTTCTTCCTCCACCAGATAAAACTGGCCGCCATGTATAGCCTATCATGTGCTGAAAAATGGCGCTAAACCCACAACAACAACAACATAAAAGGTAACTTCTAAATGAGACTAAATTCAGATTTTTGAAATGCTCTGTAAGAAAAATTGAACCAATGGAAATACGCCGTTAATTTTTAGAACCAATTAGCATTTTAATGATGATGTCAGCATATATTTATTGCTCTGCGATACAATTTGATATTGGATTTTCAATCCAATCGGAATACAGCTAGCTAAAAGCACGAAGAACCAACGGACGGAAAGTCAAACAGGCAGAAAAAACAGAAACATAGAAGCAGATATATATATATATATATATATATATATATATATATATATATATATATATATATAGATAGATAGATAGATAGATAGAAGGAGAAATGTGTATATTTCCGATCAATTTATATTAAAAAATATGAATATACAGAATGACCGCAATTTATATAGGATTGCGGAGCCCCTTCGGTGACACGCATACAAACACAAACACTTTTTATTTCGTTATAACATCGATATATATTCGTTATAACGAAGAAAAAATATGTGCATGCATGCCATTTAAGGGTTCCGAATAGGATGGACAACTGCTGCCATGCACTATGTAAGAAAGGTATATTTCATTTAATAATAATAATAATAATAATAATATAAATAATAAAAAAACCCCCCCCCCAAAAAAAAAAAAAAAAAAAAAAAGCGTGGGATACTATAATCTCCTCAACGGAAGTTTAGATGATAAGCCTTCTCATTCGGAAATTATATCAATCGCCGGATTGATTCTCAGTTCATTTTTCTATACGCGTTTTCGCCCCCTCAGCTTCTAATCATCATATCATCTATCGATCATTTTCCTATTTCACCTTCCCATATATTGCTATTTATGGAAAATCGCGAGCACAGTAGAAAAAATTGCTTTATCTAATTCGGGAATATTGCCACGAGATAAAAGCTCTGATTACTCTATTGGCGGCGGTTAGATCTACGGGCGCAAGCGAGAGTACCAGACTCAATTTTGGCATAAATCAGTTGCAGTTGACAGTATTGGAGGCGAACAAGCCTGAAATAATGTCACAAATAAGTTTATATGTTACTGTATGACTTTTAAACACTATGATAGGAATTATATTACTGCTAGTAAAACAAAAAGTCAACTTTTAATACAGTGTATTATCTTTATATACTAAGCGATTATCTTTATATACTAGCGAATAATTGGAATCCAAATGCAAACTGCATAGACCCAGATCCGCCGTCGCATAATGCGCCGGCAGATCAGGGATTCTGTTGTTTGTTCTACTGATTAGGCCCAACAAACTGCATAGACCAGATCTGCCTGCGCATTATGCGACGGCAGATCTGGGTCTATGCAGTGTGCAGTTGGATTCGACTTATTCACGAGTATATACGGTATTTATCATGAAGTCATGAATGATTTGTTAAAAGCTACGTGATTTTATGGGATGACAAATAAAAACAATGAAAATAAATGTAGGGGCAATAGTTAATAGGCGACACTCCTAGCGAACTTGTTGTGGTTTCCTGGTGGTATCCGACTTTAAGAGTTAATAACATTTTTAATCCGTTGCTAACTTTTGTACGTCATACCTCACATGTTCTCGCTGTATGGTTTCAGTTGCATCTGGGCTCATTATATTTAAACAAAAGGCAGCCTATATTCTCATTTTTGAATGCTAAGTACTGATGTAAACTGATATTGGCTCGACTTCCTTGGAGAGCCGCTGATGCATCAATCAATATTAATATATTACTATCCAATGCCCTTTGGGCACTTGTGAAATAGTATTTAGTGTCACGGTTTGGTTTCGAAAATAGTATAGCTATACTATGGGCAAAAATTCTTGCATTAACCTGAAATGAAATAATTAATACCTTTTATAAATAAAATCATGAACAGAAATCACTGAAAGATTTGATTACTAGTTTTTAACCCATTATAACCCATAGTACAAGGCAAGTGCGTCGTACAAGGGATGTAACTGGAGTTTTATCCTGGGCAAATATTGAAATATACCTTAGTCTGGTTATCTTCCCCCGAAAACTTGATTTTAGTTCACTTCGAATACGATTTCTGTTGTAGGACTTTTCTGTAACAATATGAAGTCATGTTGAGATACATTTTTGGAATAGTTTTATTATTTGCTAGAAACAATAAAATTGGGTCAACAATATTAATTTCACTCAAATCTTAGGGCATAAATATCCATGTCGTACGAGTTTTGTACTTCCTTCTGACACCGTACAGAATACCTTTTGTCAAACCCTCCATTTCCTCAGTATTCTTAAAATTTTTATTCCTCAAGTCCTTAAGTTTAAGGTATTGAAAACCTTTTTTGTTTCCTTACAGACGAACTCGGACAAAAAAGAAACATCTTAAATTTGTTGACTCCAGTTTCATTTATTTGTAAATTTATTTACATGTTCTTGAAACAAATCCTGTGGTGGTTGATGTTAACATCACTAAACAATGATGAAACTTCCATCGTGAGAAAGGAACTAATTTTTACCTATTATGAGGAAAGTTCCGCTTACTGTGTGTTTTATATATCATTTACATTTTCCTACATTGATGTAGAATCCAATCAACACAAAAGTATCAATATTGTCGAATCCAACAAAAACACAAACTTGACTTGTAGCGAATGAAATTTCACAAAAGTACGTTTCCTAAGTATGCAGTACACTAATCGTTAGTTAACTGAAAGTGCACAGGATACCATATAGAGCTATAATTTATGTAAATATACAGATGTCTTTATTTATTTAATAAGTAAAAGTTAAAGCTTTTTAGATTCTCTCATTTGAGCTAGTGATTTTAATCCTTGTAGATTTTTAGCTTCCTTTTTATCTGTATAATGTATCATTCATGTAAGTTCCTTTTATGTCATTATTCTGACATTTTAATGTACAATACTTGACTTGTAGGAAGCCATGATGTATATCAAATTCCTACACGTTCATTTACTTACCTGTCATTTAATGGTATCGCGAAGTATCGAAAAGTGGAAATGGTGCGAAAAACGAGTGTATTATGGAGTCAAAATATCCAGACATTGGTTGACGACAGGGATTTCTTTGCATTGCGTTGGACTGGTGCAGGGGTCGGCAACCTATGGTTCGCGAGCCAAATGTGGCTAAGTATGGAGCAAAAATATGACTCTTTTGTAATCCCTAAAATACACGAATTTTTTAAAATTAAAATTAAAATTAATTAATTTTAAAAAATGCTTAATTACTCACGTCAATTCGATCTTTTGGTCGCTTTCTTTTCTTCTCATATTATTAATCAACATGTTTAATATCAATAATGTTAAATTGTATACTATCAGTAACAAATGGACTTTGTTGTACTGGCTCTTTGTTGATCTCTTGCTCCGAATTGTGACATAGTTTGGCTCATTAAGTATCAACGGTTGTCGACCCCTGGGCTGGTATCAGCCGTTTCAAAGAGCAACCGTGAGCGATCAGCGGACATAAACCAGACAAAATGTATTTTCTTTTATTGATAATGATCGGTCAAATTGAGAAAAAAGATGTTTTTTATTACGCTTATTAATTCCATTCTCCTCAAAGTACAGAAATGAGAGCTGCAAGTGCCCTTTCACTATTCTGGATTTAGTCAGCGTAACAGTTTCATACAAACTTTAGCATTTGAAAATCTTGCGAATGGATGTAATTCCTGCGATTTGATATATTCCTGTTGATTTCATGATAACCAGGAGTGCCATTCAAATGCTTGTTTTATAAACTATACACGGACTACTTTCCTACAAAATATGTCATATTAGCACTAAAACGTGCTGCGCAAATACTGCCAGCAAACAAACAAAAACAATACAAAATCAGAATGGATACGGAATTTTCCAGCATGTTGCACCGAAATGTTATGGCTAGATGTCAAGGGAAAATGGTATTTTAATTAAGGTATGTTGACAAAAGCTGGGTGGTTAGTATCAAATTAAGATCTGAACTCTCTTTACCCCGACCCTTTCCTAAAGGATTTCTGTTTGTGAATATGGTATATGGTTTTCAGAAAGCTATAAAATGTCCTTGTTAAATTCATCACCTGTGTTAGCCTAAGATTTCTTTTATCGCTCCGTTCATCTACATGAATTTATTTGTACGGTCAACCATTTTACATAATTTAATTTCAACTTCTATGTAAAATTGATGCCTGGACCCAAATGCATTGCAAATTTCAAAATTTGTGTTCCCCAAACACAAGATCGAGATTCCATCTGTCATATACACGTTGTTGGAAGACGTTCAACAAGAGGTTGCTAACGAACTCAAGTAAACCTGTTATCTGAGAAAAAGATTGTCCGATCGATTCCAAAGTCAGATGCATCGCTTCCCTTAAATGACCTTTTTTTAAGAAGCCAATAAAATTAGAAAGAAAATAGAATAGCAGCACTGTCATTTTCAGCTTTGTAATCAATTACAATGTCTTTTCAAATAAATGATTTTTGCGTTAAGACAGTAACTGACATCTGAGCCTTGCCAAATTGTCAGTTTCATGATTTGAACTGAATATGTCATCCTTCGCATGTAACGATGCGAAGTTGGAATATTTTGGGTCGGGGAGTAGGTATAGATCTCCTTAGTGTATTTCCAAATCTTAATGTCGATACAGAGTCGAAAAATTTTGTCTTAAATCCAGGTGTCAAAGTGGGTGTATATCATCTAATGTCCCTAAGAATTGTTTGCGAGATATGAATGTATTCTGTTTTATGGTTGAAAATATGAGAAATCATTAAGGTTATTTTGTCGGGTTAAGTGTTAGAAGCCTAGTTTTGGATTGAACAGCAAAATATGCACTAGTACCAGTCACCATCAGATTACCTATTTTTGATTTAATTTAGGGTCTTTTCTCGTTTGACAAAGAATATTTTCAGCATTTAAAAAAGCGCCGATTGATCGCATAAAGAAATGCTTCCGGCACAATTAGTTACCCTCTGTAATAGTGGGATTGAAAAAAATGTGTAAAGTCAGTTGTTAAATGAAGTCTAAGGTTTAATCAAATCAGTTAAGTTTTCAATGTTCAGCTCATGTAAACTCAATATGTCTTCACTTTCAAGGTCAGTTCGGCAGTTATAATTTGGTTTGGTTTGGTTTAGTTTTGGTGTTCTACGGCACAACGCACAAGTACGTTATTGAGTGCCGAGGCAATTGGAGTGAAGTGCCTTGCTGAATGGGACAACGCTGTAGCCAACCGGAGCTGATCCGATAGTAGAATTTGAATTCGCACCCTTTCGGTATTAAGTCCATCACGCTATCCACTGAGCTACCGCAGCTCCTGCTGTTATAATTTCAACTTACCCGTGCCATTGCAACCGTCTTTGTATATATAACTATTGTTGATTTATTTATTGGTTTATGTAAGTTTTTAACAAGATATTTAAACAAAACAATTATTTTAATAATCAGCTTGTATTTATCGGTGCACATACACTGCATTGTAAATGTATTTCAATTAAATCATGCGTACCAGTGTTACCTTTTCGTAGTTGCTGAGAGTGTATATGCTATGCCATGCATGTATATTAAGGTCTTCCAAACTGGGTTCATCACTGATTTATTTATTCATGCATCTTAAATTTGTATGGATGTAGATATTTGACGGGGACTATGATCTTACTTTTTATTTTGAGTAATATCGCAAATATCGGTTTAAAGAAACAGTGCGATGATTGCATATTTCATACGTGCACTCAGCAGGAAAATATGAAACGTGTGAGTAACAGGGACGTCCATGCTTAGTCAGTGCACAAGTGTTGGGAATTGGATCGAATTTCACAATCATAATCAGTTTCTGACAATCAATTGATGATTGATTAATAATCGATTAATTTGTCTACAGGATATCTTGCGTAAATTTAGTTTTTCAAATAGCCTGAAGTCCAAAACGGCGGAAATGACGTAGAACTAAATTTGGACTAAAATCGGTTACATAAATCGTAATCAATTAATTGGTAATTTCCTGAAAGTGACTTCGAGTGTCAGTCTCTACCAATCAAAAATGACGTTGCAAAGGTAAAGTCCCTTACGATTGGTAGAGTACTTAAATTCAAGAGTTGTATCATTTTTAGGCGTGTAAAGTTAGTCTAGAGCGCAAGTCCTGAATCTAGCCATGTGACTATATAGCTTTCGAATCTGATTTACATCAATTGAGTTCCTGAACTCAGGCTTAAGCTTCAATGCTCGTAGTGACTCAAAGATGCAAATATCAAGAACATCCATCTCATTACTAATTGCGTGTGATTAGTGACTCAAAGATGCAAATATCAAGAACATCCATCTCATTACTAATTGCGTGTGATTTAATGAGACATTGCCACACTTTCAAATGACCGGAGTTCTCAAGTTTGAGTGCATTTTAAACTCCAATATTTGATGCTAATTATTGTGAATATTATGATGGAAGCATTATATATAATTATATACACAAAACACATAGAGGAAACTATCAGATCGGAGGCCTTGTCAGATATTCTACATGTTCTTAAATATATTTTAGAATCTGCATTTGAAAGACAATATTGGTCTTTTTACTATTTCTTTTTTTTATAGATATACAGGCTCAACTTTTAGACATAATTTATCTACAATATAACGCATAATTACTTTAGATGAAACCCAGCGCCAGAACTGAATGCTGCAATGAAACATTCGTAATGCTCACATGGTGGTCAGGAAAGACAAAAAAGTAGTGTTGACAACAGAGATAATTTGTCAAAAGAATAAAATTGATTGCTGGATATTGAAAATGCAAATTATATAGATGGAAAATGTATAAATAATTGTACAGTTTCAAAGTAATATTTACAACAGCTATAATCAACTCGTGCTTTTGTCAACCAGCGTGGTAGCATAATGACGTCATTTGTTGCAAACACGCATATTCCTGTTCCAAATTTTTTTTACCAAGAAATTGTTTTGTATTTCATATCAGTAGTATACCAATGATACAGTTCATATCAGTTGATTTCCATGGTGTAGTACACATGCATGTGTAGCAGAATCGACAAAGGTTCATTCAAGAAGCAGCGTAGCTTCGATTTATAATTTAAGCATAATAATAGTTCTTATATTTCATAAAATTCTGCCCAAGTAAGAACATTCATATGGTTATACTACCAGTATTTTTATATATTAGACCCATATCGAACCATCCAAATCGTATATTTGTTATTTAGCTCTCATCCATAAAACATTGCAGGGCATATCACTAGATCACACGTGCATTGGTAATTCCAATTAAGACTGCAGAATTCAAGCGATAAATGTAAAAATAATTTGCATATCTAGAACGTTTAATCATCCAACAATTTCAAGAAGATACCAAATTTGGGTAGAATTTATAATTCCTAATACAAGGAAAAAGCTCAGATTTATTTTGTGCCATAGTTTTGTGAAATAGTTTTGTGAAATCATAAAGAGTAAAGATGCATACTACTGTGTTTATATGCTTCCGCTAAACTTCCGTTTACTGTTTCAATGTTATAGAACCTTTATAGTTGCAATGGTAATGGAAAATCAGAATTAAAATGTAAAAACAATTTTAGGATGTACCGTATGTACTCGCGTATAAATCGCTACCAACTGCAAAGACCCAGATCTGCCGTCCCATAATGCGCTGGCAGATCTGGGTCGATGCAGTTTGTAAGGACTAATCAGTAGAACAAACAACATAGACCCTGATCTTCCGGTGCATTGTGCGACGGCATATCAGGTTCTATGTTGTTTGCATTTGGAACTGGCTTATACTCGAGTATAGACGTTAATCACGAACGATAGCAGATTTGATACTATCGATATTTTATCATCAAATTCACACGTGGCATTGACCTCTTGGAAGTCGATATTCGTTCATTTGAAAAGATGATTTACTATCTATTTTCCTCTTAGTTTCAGTCCTGCTTTTGGATTTGGAAAAATATGTGTTTTAGAAAGTATTACAATATTTGTTTTCGTAACATTTTCTAAGTTTTATTTAAAACAATTCGTATTATTGAGGTTGACAAGTGTAAGTCGGGACTATAAGTAGCTTCGAAAAAACCGAATGGTTTTTACCCGTATGTTAACGTTCTGGATGATAATGACTCTCATCACACAGCCAATGTTAGCCAAGTACATAGGCCCTGAAATCTTGTCGAGCTCTTTGCAATTTTTAATAATTTCCCTTGATATCATTCGCTTGATTGAAAGTTGTGAAATATAGCATAAATTGGGAGCAGTCAATATTTACCAGGGGTGGAGGGGTATGGGTGTGAGAGGGGCGGTGTGATTGCCAATAATACCGTAGAGTAATTCGACCCCTCTCCAAAGTCATTACACAGAATATCGTATTTGATATGAAAGATGTTATTGTATCATACCTTTAGTTCTGCATATAAATTGTGCCCTTCATTTTTTGAGCGCTATACCTAGCCAAAAATTACAAAGACCACCACCCCTTTCCCCTGCATATATTGACCACTCCCTTATAATTTATAATGTAAGGTGCTCTCTGATAGTTATCTTAGAGTATAAGATGCCGTTAAATATCTCTCATAAATGGATTGCTTTCATTCTGCGTCAGTTAGGAAAGATACCAAATATATTTTCTCGCCTTTCATGAAATTCAGTTGAATGGCAAACGGTACTCATCTGGTTGTGATAAAGTAATAAAAATGTTCATGTATACATGTAGCTGAAGTTAAACAATTACTGATACAAAGGTCAAAATTGTAATCATTTGAATCAAATTCAACATGTATCAATCTTACCATGAATTTACATTCCATATCTTTTGCCGCCAATCATCTAACAGAATATATATTTCATTTTGAAATATTTTGTTTATAAGATACCATAATATATCGCTTATGATATCCTCAACTTGGAACATTACTGACCTATTGCCAACGGGAAGATGTTCAGTCCACTCGTTAACGTATAATTTTCTTAAAAATATATCTTTTTTCCTTGTGAGACTATTGTGCTTTTCCTTACATTTTAATCGGAAATATTTTTGAAAATAAATGACAAATTTAGAAGGATATACACATTTTTGAAAATAAATGACAAATTTAGAAGGATATACACGTTAAATATGAATACGTAAATTGAAGATTAGTAAATAGTTTGATTTTGTCAAACTCCTGACAAAGTTGTTGCAGGACTAATTCACTTTTTTTGTACATTACTATTACTCAATAATTTGCATCGGTTTGGTAAAAAGATGTATCAGCAGTCCATAGAACTTTCTAGTTTTAGTAATAAAGATGGAGTGAGACATTGGTCAGTTGGCTGCCATTTTATATAATTTCACCCTCACCTCACTTCAAATTGGAGAAAATTCACTTCGTAGGTAGACAAGTGCAATTCCGACGCATTGTAACATCATGTCCTATAGACGCATCTTATTGTGCCCAAAATATTATTTTTGTAACCCTTGTTATGGTCATGACTCATTTAAACATAGCAACATTTGTTAAAGCGATCTTATTCCGTGTATCCGTCAATGTTGTGTCGAATTTGGTTAACTGTAATCACATTTATTTTTTAAATAAATCTATATGAAAACCTTGACCTTAATATTTTTATACTAATGCCTTCATGAATGTTATATCATTACATATAATAATGTATACATTTTATCAAATTATCAAATAAATTACTTTAAAAAGGATCATGGCTTCATTATTATATGCTTCTGACACGTTTGCAAGACTAAAAGTTTCTACTGGCTCGAATGCTTGATAAAACAAGTTTTTATTTTCCTATACATATGTTGAAGGGAGAGAAAAATGTAAGATTATCAAAGAAACATTAGTTTAGTACTGACTGTATTAGACTTTCATGTGCAGCACAGAAACCTTGTTTTAGATAATGTCTAAACGTAAAAATATGTATTTCTAAATTGTCTACCAACGTACGTATTCACTTACCTACCTATGCATCCACCTATCGATCTATCAATCCTCCAGTTTATCTCTCTGCCTGAATACCGAGATAGATGATGTCTGTGTCCATGAATATGTATGTATATATGTACGTATGTGGTATTTGTGTGTATGTAGGTATGTATGTATAAATGAATGCATGTCTGTACATGTACGTATATGTACAAATGCCACGCCGTATGTTGGTAAATAATGAGAGCACAATTCTACTAGTTAAATTAGCATATTTTGATCTTGTTGGCGTGGGCTTTTTTTCACGCACAACAAATAAAATAAAATGAGTCACTGTTTAATTAAAAGTAGTGTTCTATCGTGATCTCATTCTTTACCTACTATGTACACCTACCATCCAATATATGATGACAGCATGAGGCCACCTACCTTACTACTGCATAAAAACAACAACAACAAAAAAAACCCCAGTGAGTGGAGGCTACTTCCTCACCTACTGGATTTTCATCAATGTGCTTAAGGCCTCTGTTATACATTACTTCTGAAACACACCATACTATTAAAATCGTACTACTCCAATCAATGGAGTTGAAAAATGCTATAAATGTGGTACTTCAAAATCACGAAACGAGATGGAACGGAGGAATACTCTATACCAACGATGATTAGACTGCTCAGTTAGGAAACATCTTGAATGGGGGAGATCAGTAGCATATTTTGTTACATCCCTGCAGAATTTGATGATTTCATACTTATGTATATATGTGGTAGGACCATAAAATACATATATATACAATGTATACTTAAACATAAATACACACAAAATTTGGAAAAGCAAATGATGCAAATTTAAAAAAGCATATGATACAAAAACAGAACAGTAAGAATAAGTACTAAAACTAGAGAGAAATCGGGGGCGCATCGCCTCCGGCTACGATGTAA
This sequence comes from Margaritifera margaritifera, assembly GCA_029931535.1. Lineage (NCBI taxonomy): Eukaryota > Metazoa > Mollusca > Bivalvia > Unionida > Margaritiferidae > Margaritifera > Margaritifera margaritifera. The sequence goes on along the minus strand of JAQPZY010001467.1, from coordinate 945,965 downwards.
ACCAACCAAACTAGTAAGGCGTGTACTAAAAGCAAATGTTTCATACTTTATTCTCATTTACTTACATACTGTGTATACCACCTCTCCCTCTCCCCCCCCTTCTCTCCATATCTCTCTCGCTCTATGTACATGACAGCACTGGATACAGACTTTTCTAGAATGATCTTAGGAAAATCACAAACATTTATCGCTGAAAAGACCATTTCAGCTGCGTGGAAGTTCTGAAACACAAACAGACAAACAGCGTTACCAGTCTTCACATAGACTAAAAGTTCCAGTTATAGTAACTGACTGAAATACCTCAGTGGTATGATCGTTGGATTTCTAAACCAACGTTTGACGGATCGAGACTCGGCATCCGTTTAAAATATTTTGCATATACATTTGAGTGCCACCTTAGTACCTAAAGTGAGCCACATAAAAGCAGATCAAAAACACTGCACGGTGGGTTTCAAAAACAAAATAAAAATGTAAGTTGCATCGTAAACGCTAAGTGAGGCAACCCAGTTGTCAGAATGTCATTAGGGAGGAGCTGGTCTTTTTCAAAGTACATACATTGACATCCTCGTGACATAATGGTAAACATACAAACGGCTAAAAGGGCCACCATGTGTGTACGAATTATTTAATCTGCGGGGAGATATTGAAACACAAATAGAAAGACAGCGAAAACCAATCTTTACATACTAAAACTACAGTAATAGTAACAAGTTAGCCAGAAAGACAATTAGATGATGCAGGTTATAAAGATCATAAAGAGCCGCTTGAAACTAGCAACACAAATTTTTTTTCCTAATTAAGAATAAATTAATATCGTGCAAGTAAAAGATATACAAATAGGAAATGCAGTCTCCCCCTGTGGGTGGTAAGTAGTTTGTATTCTCTATGTATTACCCACAGGGGCAGAGACGTTAAGTGCTGAGGTAGGCATTTTGCTAAAATGTATGGACAGTATATCTTTACTCGAACGCATTTAAAGTTTTAGTAGTAGTAAAATATATTGAAATTTTGCTAGGTAATAAATCAGAGATAAAGACTTCTATACTTGATGAACCTATTCCAAGGTGTGGTGTTAGAAAACGATATAAGGCTCCTTTTAATATTATTGCGAGGTCATGAAGAATTGAGACGTGTGAATAAGCTCAATGCGAATCATTACTAAAAGAATTGAGACGTGTGAATAAGCACAATGTGAATCATTACTAAAAGAATTGAGACGTGTGAATAAGCACAATGTGAATCATTACTAAAAGAATTGAGACGTGTGAATAAGCACAATGTGAACAGAATCATTACTAAAATGCTAGCAGATTCTTTCAGGAGAAAAGAAAACAAGTACAGATTTTTACGGTGGTAACAATTAAGACTTGTATGAATTTTTCAACGACATTTAACTGTGCCTGAAAAAGTGATAATTAGGAAAATTTGGCACTTTGATTCTGTTCAGGTTCAGCTTGACTTGATTATCAGGTAAATGAAGAGACTGTAGAATAAAATAGAATTTTATAACAGGACAAGACCTATGAAAATAACGAACAGAGATGAAATAGATCATCTTATTGAACGTCATTTGTTTGACATTTTGATACCAAATTTAGCACGAAATAAGCGGAAGCACGAGGTGGATGTTTGACGGGATTGAATATTTGACAATGCACGTAGACAGGAATGATTTGATAGAAGCACGAGGTGGATGTTTGACGGGATTGAATATTTCACATTGCACGTAGACAGGAATTAATTGATCGAAGGAAGCTCCTTTACTGATGTGGCTGAATGGGTGAAAAACAAACAAGCTTGCATAAAAGTAGAAAATAATAACGATGACAGATGTTTGTTTTTATTCAATGTATTGAATTTGAATCTGTGCTAAATACAATGAGTTACCATGTATATACTCATCAAGATATAGTCTGGTGAGATACAGTTTACCACCAGTTAGCAAATATCATGGGAATCTCTCTCTCTCTCTCTCTCTCTCTCTCTCTCTCTCTCTCTCTCTCTCTCTCTCTCTCTCTCTGTATATATATATATATATATATATATATATAGATAGATAGATATATATATATATATATATATATATATAGATAGATAGATAGATAGATAGATAGATAGATAGATAGATAGATAGACAGATAGATAGATATATATTTGATTATTTTTGCGCATCAGAAAAGTTATTAGATCACAAAAGGCTATTCTACAGCATTGATATCAAGCCCGAAAAGGGGTCAGTTGTCAACTCAGAAACTATCATATGTCGTTTATTGCGATTTTTGAAAGCATCATAATATCGCGGGCTTCTCACCATAAAACTGTAATGATGCTAAAAGTGAAACCAGCACATAATTGACGGTGCAAACACCTAAGTATATAACGTTTTGTATTGACATAAATTCAATTTACAAATGTTACATGATAATAGTTTACAGAGGTACTGATTGCATATAGCTGTTTTATAACTGACTGGGTAGGATAGCGAGACTGGTTTACACCGAACTGAAAAATGCAAAACTTATGGTATACACAGATGAAGACTACAACATTTTAACTCAACAAGTACATGGATTATCTGCGAGAGAGAAATACTTAGCACCTGAGGTGCGGAAGGCTCCGCCTATTAAGACAGAGTTCGCCACCATGATCACATAACAGGCAAATATAGTGACCCTGATCATAGAGGCTGTGATTTGAACTTCAAATACCCAAAATGCTTCCCAATATTCATTCATAACTTGTCATATTATGATAGTCATGTATTCATGAAGACGCTTGTAAAAAAATTACCCAGATGATGAGGTAAACATCATACCCAACAACGACAGAAATGCATTTCATTCAGTAAGAATTTCTGTGTAGATAGGTTCATGAAGGATAGCAAGGAAATAACAGCTAAAAGAACGGTCAGATTTATAGATAACTTTCGATTCATGAGTCAGTCATTAAAACAGCTAGCTAAATATGTACCTGGTGACAAATTTGCAGAAACACTGAAACATTTTGATGCTTTGAAACCTACATCTTTTATTATAGACATTTATTCATATGAATACATGGATTGTTTTGAACGATGCAAGGAAACATTTTTACCACCACAAAAAAAAAAAAAAGATTTTTTTCTGGAATTTAAAGTAACTCAAACATATCAGATGATTATTACCAGTATGTACTCTATGTGATGTTATACTTAGAATTAAACTCACTCGGCGACTTTCATGACAATTATACGAAGAAAGATACTGTGATGTGTGACATTTTCAATAAGTTTCGAAATGCATGTATAGGAAACTACAAACTCGACACAGCGTACTATTACAGAACACCTAGCGTAGCTCATGATTGCCAGTTTAAATATATCAGGTGTAGAATTTGAATTTTTAACAGATTATAACATGTTCCTGGTGGTTGAGAGTGGAATTAGAGATATTATTAGCTTTATACCACACATATAAGCCAAAGAGAATAACAAATATTATGTTTATCTAGATTAAAAGATAAAATGTGACGGGCAGTACGAAAAGTCAAGGTCAAGGTAATATATCTTGTATGTTTATACCAGCAATTTATATGGTTCGGCTATGAACCAATACATGCCAGTTAAAGCGTAAGCTGGGGAAATGATGAACATAGTATGTGGGTAGAGAAAAATTTGTTAAAATCCCAAATATTAATGACACAGGGTGAATCTTAGAAGTGGATTTGGATATACCAACACCTTTACATTCCCTTTTCCAAGACTACCCCTTGCTCTTGAGAAGATTGTACCAGACGAAAATGATTTATCGCTCTTTCAAAAGAAATTGATAAATGATTGCAAGGGTACGTGACCAACTGTACCAAAGCTACTGTGTACATTGAAAAACAGATATAAATATGTGATGCATTACAGAAACCTAAGCTTTAGCTGGAATTGGCTTTGAAAGTGAAAAAGATACACAAAATTGTCTTGTTTGAATAGCAACCTTGCCAGAAGACTTACACAGAGTTCAATACAAGTTGGAGACAAACGTCTACCAGTGAGAGTTTTAAAAAGACTTCTTCAAACTCATAAATAATTTTGTGTTTAGGAAACAGATTGAAAAGCTCTAAAACAGGACGGCAGTAAAACATATGTCCCAAAAATATATATTCGATTACCCTGTTTATCTTTAATTTCTACCTCACATTGCAATTTATTCACTGATACAAATTTGAAGTGTATAATATTTATATTTATATCATAGTCTAATAAAAGTCAGTAACGTTGTTTTTAAGGCCTGACTTAAAATGCACTGGATCATAAAGATCATGTTGATTAGGAAATATCGTATATATATATATATATATATATATATATATATATCTATATATATATATATATATATATATATATATATATATATATGTCTGAGAGAGTTAAGATCAGCCGAGAAACAAAGTCGTTCGGTAGCCGCTGAAGAATTTTTTCGCATTCGAGCTACATAAACAGTGACTTACAGAAAGTTTAGAACGACTATTTATACGCACTGTCAAATTTAAAGACTTCGTGTCTCAAGTTCAGGCAAAGAAAGCGGCTGTCTTTATTATGGACTTATTTGAGTCAATGTTAGGGAAATTGAAACAACAGTATCAATCTAAGATCAACAAGATCGTTTGAGACTATCCATCACTCACGACAGTTTAAAATCTCAAGTCTGAAAATGGATTTGATCTTTTTAATTTTGAATGTTCTCAAGAGACTGAAATTCACAGACAACTAGTACATTCAAGAACTTTTATTTTATCACTGTCAGAATTGTAGCATGATTGCAGGGGGACGTGAAAAGATATTCGTGGTTCTTGTACTCTTTCTGATTTTCCTGAGTGGATTTTAGACCCCACCAACGACACTTAGAGCAAAGAGGAAGTACATCGTCACGAGAACTGTTATGAATACGTTACAGTCATTGCTCACAATTTCTCAGGATACGACGGACAATTTCTTTTGAAATATTATTCAGAATAAGGAACCAATTTCCAAAAGTCATCATGAATGAAGCCAAAATTATTTACATGCAAGTAGGGAAAGTAAACTTTAAAGATTTCAGGAGTTATTTGGATATGCCTTTGAGTAGAATGCCTACAGCTTGGAATTACAAATATGGATTGCTACAGGCTATTTTCCACACTTTTTCAATATCGAAGCAATTCAACACGTCGTGCTCCCGCATTTGCATGAAGTTGAAGTTGATGACTGCTACCCCGAAGCTATGCGAACAGAATAACAAGAAGCTTTCTACGCCTGATACCAGACCCACTCTTCAGACCCTTTTGATGTTCAAATATTGTCGATCCGATGTGGACATTTTACGACGTTGTTGTGAATTTTCTTTAGAATCATTTATGGATCACGGAAGTATCGATCCCTTGAAGGAAGCTTCTACCATTGCCAAAGCGTTGGAATTAGTGTACCAAAAGAAGTTCACGCATGAGAACAAACTAGCCATCATGCCACCTCAATCCATTCAAGCTGTCAGCCGTCGATATTCAGTCAAAATTTTGCGTTGGTTACACATGACTTGTGTTAAACTCAAGACAAGTCGATACAACATGTAGAAACGGCAGTGGAGGTAAGAAGATTGGATCGTATTCCATGGATGATTGGGATTTAGAAAACTCGCAGATCGTGTACGAATTTCAGGGATGCTTATTTCATGGCTGTCCTACTTGTTTCCCTCAACGAGACCTGCAAAATCCTTTGTCAGAGTCCATCGTGGAAGAGTTGTACGTCAAAACATACCAACGACGTCAGAGTTTAGAAAGTCAAGGATACAAAGAGACAGAAATGTGCGAACACGACTAGGATTGACTTTGAAAAGAGATCCGAAATTCCGACATAGAACCTTTGAATTCACGCGAGAGTTTGTTTGGAGGTAGAACCTATGCTACACGCTTGCTGTACGAACCGTGACGGATCTCAAGGAGAACAAATCAAATACATCGATGTGTGTTCGTTGTATCGCTGCCTTCCCTTGGTTAGTTCAGAATACAATTCTTGTGGATACTTTAATGAGAAGATTTCGTAGTTTACCTCCTGCGCCGCGAGAACGCATTTAGAGACTTGGTACAGATTCAAGTGGGGTTTTTTTTCTTCTTTAAATCTGACCATGAAGAAAACATGGCGTATTATATATATATATATATATATATATATATATATATATATATATATATATATATATATATATATATATATATATATATATATATATATATATATATATATGAATTGAAATATATGCTGTACCATGAAAGAAAAATGCATGAACTGTGTTTTTTGAAATGTGAATAAGCTTTGCACTATGAAAGAAAAACATGAACGTTGTGTTTTCAAATGTAAATATTTTTTGTACCATGAAAGAAAAATCAATGACTATTTTTTTTAATGTGAATTTGTTGCACCATGAAGAGAACATGAGCTGTGTTTTTTGACATGTGAATTTGTTGTACCATGCATGAACTATGGTTTTTGAAATGTACATTTGCTGCACCATGAAGAAAACATGAACTTTGTTTTTGAAATGTGAATATTTTTGTACCATTAAAGAAAAACATGAACTTTGTTTTTTGAATTATAAAAACTGTTTGTACCATGTAAAAATGAAACATGCATTAAATTTATTGTGCCGTTTATGTAATGTCAGAATTCTATACACAACTTGAGTTATGGCTGCATCATCCGTTCTTAAAGTGATTCACGAAAGGTCAGATCGTCAAAGCTGGGAGGCACTGTATCTTCGTTATCCCTATAACATGTTGATTGCTGGACCCCCCAGTGGTTGAGGCAAAACCGAGTTTGTCAAATTTTTGATGGAACACAAATCACTATTGTTCTATCGTCCTCCACAACGTAATGTGCTGTGTTACAAAGAGTGACAATCCTCTTAACGTTACTCCAAGAAAGTCAAGGAGAATCCATTTAATTTATAGAAGGAATTTCCCGCGAAGATGATGGGATTGTGTCTGACTCTTGTCAAACACATCTTGTCATCTTCGATGACATGTTAAGAGAAGACAAAGAAGATACTAAACTTTGGTTTACATGAAAAGGACATCATCCTAATGCTAGTATTATTTACATTACTCAAAATTTATTTCATCTGTTTCAATGCTCATTATGTTTACGATGATGTCACTCAATTGCCACATGCATATTTACTCATCGATTTAAAACCTTCCACTCCCAATTATTTGAGATTGCGTACAGATTTGGTTCACAATTGGTGTCAATGAGGTCCAGTCATTCACATGTCACTTTCCTCGTTTTCGTCTATCCAAATAATAATAATAATAATTTTTTTAAAATATCAAAACATCATTCACTTAATTTCTTTCTGACAGTATTCAACATGACTTCCTTTCAATCTCATTCTCCTGCCTATTTGATTCGTGCAATGTATGCCATCAGACGCAAATGTTGGAAGCTACTTTTAAAGAAGTGTTACGATAGTTTACTTTGACCGCAGGTCAATTACTACAGGGCATCATTCACATTCCACATACAATAAAACTTTTTTTAAATATTTTGCTACTCAACCCATTTTGAAACCAAGTGGAAGTGGAGCATTAGAGGTGTCATTATTCGTTCATTTTTTAGATGGGATCCTAATGCCGAAGCTTAAAAAGGAAAACCTTAAAGACAGAAATCAAGAAGAGAGGGACAGTAAGTTAACACTCTAAGAAGAAGAAGAAGAAGAAGAAGAAGTAGAAGACGAAAACCCCAAAGAAAACAACTCCTTCAAAAAAGAGAAGTACTGCCGTATATACGCCCATGTACTCACGAAAGCCTATATCTGTAACCGTCTCTCATTTCCCTTCTTCTACTCCGTTAATGATGATTCCGGCTAAACATGAGTTAAGACCACTGCTTCCCCAACTGATGAAAAAATGGAAATCAATCTCTACAGAAACGTCTACTCCGTCGACGTTTTTCTTCTCCTACAGCTCTAATGGCTGCTGCTGCAGCCAAACAGGTGGCATCCCCTAAGACAAAGGACTTCAGCAAAAAGCTTTAGACAACACGGCAGAACCTACTTTGAGGGATTCGAGAATGTCATGAAAACAGAAAAATAAAACAAACAGCAGCAAAGATGATGACAGCCATAGCCACGGGGATGGCAGAGAAAGGAGAAGAAAAACAAAGAGTTTCAAACTCCACCTGCAAAAATAACAGAGTGGACACCTACATCGTTGGATCAGAAAGATGATGTCCACACCCTTGCCAGCAGCAGAAAATAAGAAATAAGTAAAGAAAGGAGTCAAACAAGAACAGATCACCTCTGTTGAGGCATCCTTTACTCCTATTGCTCGTCGGACACATAAAGCATTGAAATCCAAAACAAATACCACTCGAAGAAAAAAGCATCGGAAGTTTGTTAATTTATAGAGAGTAGCAGCAACATGGGTACATATTTAGCCAGCATTTACTACAATCCTGCTCATGTCGCTGGCTACTGAAAAATTAAAAAATTGTATCTTGCAGCCAAAACCAAACTCAAAAGTTTACGTCTGCAAGATGTACGACGATGGTTACAAGAACACTCAACGTACACGTTACACAAACCCATTCGACGAAAAGTTTCCTAAAGTAGCAGGAATCGATCATCAATTGCAAGCTTTTTGAGCTGATGTCTCTCATTTAGCGACGAACAATCGAGGTTACAAATATTTGTTGTGTAGCATTGATGTGTTTTCAAAATCAGCTTGGGTAGTTCCTTTGACTTCTAAAACAAGTTCAGAGTTAGTGCCATCTTTAAAACTTGTCTTAAAACAAAGTAGTCGACACCCTGTGCGAAGGCAAACAGACAAAGGCACCGAATTTCTTAACCAAGCTTTTAAAAAAAAACAAATCAGAAAAAGACGCATTCATTTTTTCACCACTGAAAATCCTGAAATTAAAACCTGTGTCGTGGAACGTTCTCAAAGAACTTTGAAAGAACGTATGTGGAAATACTTTACACATTAGCATTCTCTCAAATATGTCGTCACACGTCTAATCAAAGCTGACAATCAATCGTACCATCCTAGCATAGGATGTGCTCCAGAAGAAGTGACACTTCGAAACGAACTGATTGTGTTGAATCAATTATTTGAAATGTCAAAGACCGGAACAAAAAGAAGTTTTAAGCACGAGAAACTGAGTTCGCATTGGAAAAACAAAACGCACTATTGACGAAAGTTATTATCCAACTTGACGACAGAATTGTGTCATGTCACAGGACAAGTTCGTGGAGTGAACCCCATGTCCATAAATCGGAAGATTTGTTCGGAGAAGTGTTAAAAGGAACATTTATGCTTGCCTGAGTTACAACGAGTGACTAGGAAAGAAGACGACGTGTACGATATCAAAATCATTTTCGATCGAAGAACACGTAAAGTGGGAAAAAATCGTATCCAAGACGTCAAAGTTCGTTGGAAAGGACATCCACCCAGTTTTGATTCTTGGATTGCAGCTTCACAAGTCATCAACTATAAAAAGAATTGGAAATTACCAACATGCCGTTAAACACTTCTCCAGCCCCTTCTCAAAGTTCATCTCTTCAAAAACAAACAGCAACAACAACCACTGTGGGTCATTTAGTGTTGTTTGTTCATCACATTTTATTCGTTAAAGAAATATTACATCACTGAGCACGTGTTACAGACTCTATGCAACGAAACAAACTCACTTGCCCGATTGCACTATCACATTGAATCTCTGAGTCACTTCTACAACACAAAAACAGTGACATAAGGTGTTGAAATCAGATTTAAGCCAGAGATTATTAGGCATGTTTCTAAACGGTTAATGCGAAAGTGGAATACAAAATTTAAAAAAAAAAAACCAACAAGAAGCATCAATGAAACGTTCTAAATTACGTGTAGACAACTTATGTCATCAGTTCTTTGTAAAACTGCAAATACTGTAAAATTGACAAATAAACTTATCTCTTTCTAGTCAGGAACAATTATGATCAATGATGACATGCTAAATAAAAATAAAAAAAGACTGTTAACTAAGCGGAGGAAAGAAAGATAAAGAAAAGTTCGAAAACACAATTTCCCAGTACGTCATCTACAACCCTTTAATACAGAACGTTCCACACAAAAATCAAATAAAAACTGACAAAAACTAAATAAATAAAAAATGTAAAAGTAATAACAGAAGAACAAATCATTCACACTTGATGCTCACACAGTTGTCAATCTTTCTAAGGCCACACTCACAGAATCAGAAATTAAGTTGATTTCAAGAGGATTAAGCTTCTGTCCCCACCCCAAAGTTTACGACAGAGGTAGCCTACTAAACGACACAGAAGAGTTCACTGCAGAATACGACTCAAAGTCCACTTAGCAACAAAGGCCAAAATAGATACGGAGGAAGACACATTCATTGAAGCACACAAATTCCGGAAAAAAATGATTCGGTAGCTCCAAAGAGTTACTTTGCTAACCTTGAGGCCTTCATTTCATCCATCGAAAGTGAAACCTCAAATCACTCATGTCAAGTAAGCAAATACTTAGACCTAAGCAAAGAAGTAAAGGAAGCCATAAGGTCACTAAAAACTAGCACTGACAGCATAATAAAACCAGCGTCTGTGGCCTTTGCTGTGGACTCAGAGAATACGATATAAATGAAGCAAACAAACAGAGTTATGTCAGATTCTATCAGGAATTAAACCGTGACCCAACACTAGAATATGCTAAGAAAGTTGAGCATGCCATCAGTGAAATGTTCGAAGAGCGACATATAGACCCGAAGACCAAGGAATATCTTATCCCCGAAAATCCGAGAGCAGGAAGATTATATCTTACACCTAAAATACACAAACCAAGAAACACGGGTCAATCTATCATTTCTAGTAATGGCCATCCAGCCGTAAAGATTTCGGAATATTTAGACTACTCCATAAGGCCCCCTGTCCATAATTTACCTTCTTACCTTCAGGACACAACAAACTACCTTTTGAAAAGCAAAGCCAGTACCCAACACAATGCTTGTTACACTAGACGTAACCTCCGTCCATATCAATATTCCACAAGATGAGGGAATTCAGGCATGTAAAGAAACTTGGAAAAAAGGAATTTTGAAGCCGTCACCAACATAATTCCTGGTCAGACTCCAAGAGTTAGTCATTAAACTCAACGACTTTGAGTTCAATGTCAAGAACAACCTTCAAATAAATGGAATAGCTATGGGGACTAAGATGACTCTGTCATGCGCAAATATATTTATTGGCAGATTAGAAAGCCAACTTCTGGTTTCAGTAAGCTATCACTTATACCAATGGATACGTTTCATTGATGATGTTGAAATGAAATGGCAACATGGGGTGGGGTGGGGTGGGGATTGGGGTGAGCAAGACGAATTTATAATGCAAGCCAGTAATTTCCATCATTCGTTCAAATTCGCTGAAGGAATTTCGAACACCGATCATCATATATTTTTGGACAGAAAACAAAAAGTGTCGCAAACACGCTCCATACAGACATTTATTCCAAACCGATTGATAAACATCAGTAGCTTCTTCCAACCTGCTGCCATACAAGGCACAGCAGTCAAAACATTCCTACAGTCAAGCACTTGAAATTAGGAGAATATGCTCTGATGACATAACTTTAGGCTACCGGTATAGAGACTGGGAGAGATACCAAGAGCCAACTAAACAAATCTCCTAAAATACAAGGGGAAAAAAACGTGGAACGAACACCCATCATACTCACGTTCCTCCCAGATAACCATCAAGTAGGTCGTATAATTCATAAACAATGGTCAACCGTGAACCGATTAAAACGATCTTTCAGCATAAACATGTTGTAGCATTCTGTAGACCTCAACATTTAATAGACATGCTAGCCAGGAGAACGTTAAAGTCACACTAAAATCAAACAACAGTTGGGAATAAAAGCCTTGTTGAGAACAAATATGCAAGACGTGCCAATACATGACAGAAGCAAACACATTTTCAAGCACAGTCGCAAGTGAAAATTTAAAAATTCAGCGCCAGAATATAACATGCAACACAAAAAATGTGATCTACCTCATTACATGCAAGGTATGCAGCATGCAATATGCTGGAAAAACTTAGAAATAAAATAATAGAATGAATCTCTATAAATCAGACTGGCAAACTAAATAATGGAACGAAGCCTAGTGGCGGAACATTTTTCTTCCTCCGGCCACACTTTCAATGATGTAATCCTGACTGGAATCGTCCATAATTAAAAATGGAGCACAGAAAAAGGAAATCCAGAGAAACCTATTGGGTTCGCCGGCTGCCAACACTCAAACCCAGAGGCTTAAATCAAGAAGAATCTAAACGGGCCAAATCGCGTGCATAGATAACAAGAAGTTTCCAAGTTTCAAAGAGAAGACTTCTTGAAAAATGAAATGTTGATTGCATTTGTTTCCAAGATATATTTTGTTCTTCATGCAAGCCAGTTACAGGCAGGAAATCACACATTAAAGTAGATATTAATTTATTTGAACCTTCTCTATCTAAAATAGATGACTGTGCTCCACAATACTTTCTGTTACCTGATCTATGACATTTTGTTTGATACCATGGGCAGGAAGAAAGCTTAAAGGCTACATATGGAGGTTTGTGTTTAAACTTATCTATGAATCTTTCATACCTATAAAAACCCATATTTGTTTTTATCATAAATTTATATTGTATCATTTATAAATATTTGTGATAAAATGCATGACCCTCACAAAAGTTGGCGCAGGTATTACCTGCCCCTGATATGTGTGCGGAAGTGACGTATCAGTTGAATAAGAAACTAACTAATGTATAGTTTATAGTGTAGGGAATCTGAGATAGGTTTAATAAGTTGAAATGATAAAACTACAGTTACAGTCAATATGGTCATCGAGAGATAAAAAAACAAAGAAGAAAACAAATGATTATAATTATTGGATAGAATTGCGAAACTATTGTGAATTCAAGTGCGTATTTTCTAATTTTTCTAATATATATGCCACACTGAGAAAAAAAAAAAAAAAAAAAAAAAAAAAAAAAAAAAACCAAATACATGAGATCCCATTTTTTAAGTGAAATCTAGCCACAACAACTCTTCAAAAATAAACTGCACGTCTTTGAAGTTATGCACGGGGATCCTGCCCACGTTAACTGTAACCCCTGTTCTCCTAACATAATATTCCGCCATGTTTTACTTAATATTAGCTGCTTGTATTTATCCATGACAAACCTATAAAGTAAAAGATTAAATGAGGATATGTAATTGCAGTTCAAATTTATGTGCCATATGAAAGAGAACGACTTATGTTTTTAATATTCTTCTTCTTCTTCTTCTCCCCCCCCCCTCTCTCTTGCGAGATCATGCTTGCTTGATCGTCGCCTCTCCCATTTTTTCTCGATCATTGTTTAAATGATATGTCTAACTCCTTATTCAGCATTTAGAAAGATTTATGATGATCTGATCGCTTGTAATATGCTTGATAAAAAGAATGAGCATTATGACCTACTTGTAAAACTCTTTATACTATTTTCTGGTTTGACACAGTATAATCGGAAGATTCCTATTTTCTGCATCTTTTTTCAATTAGGAGTTTATTAAAGGAAAACAATAGACCTCCGCTCCCTTCCTTTTACAAGTCGTGACCGCATACTGCACAAAATCCGTAATAATTGTTTGAAATAATCCTGCAATCAGTACACTTTTTCATTAGTGGGTGGTCAGCTTGTTCGGAAAGGACGTCAAACATATGGTCAACTTGAGCCTTAGTCAAGGGAGGTAATGCTATTGGTAAATTTGAACAGTCTAATTCTTCATTAATTTTGTTGGTAAATTTCCGGAATTGGGTTGCAGTAAATTTTACCAGAGAAAGATATTTTTAATCTGCACATAATGTTTGTCAAAATGTATGCAAAAGTTACAGTTTGAAATTTCCCCACAATTGACCTTTAATTTGATTTCAATAAATAAATAGTTGTAGCGTACAACAGATCGTGGGGAGCTGGGTGTCTCGATGGTTGGCATGCCGAACTGGCGACTGAAAGGGTGCGGGTTCGAATCCTACCATGGGATCAGTCGAGGTCGTCTACTGTGGCGTATCCCTGGGCAAGGTACTTTACTCCAATTACCTCAGCACAAAATAACCTTACTTGGGTTGCAGTGCCGTAAAACACCAAACCAAGCCAAGCAACAACCGATCGTTTTATTGTGCATCAGATTTCACTTTTCTACATAAATATACCGCTGGATAAACAACTCACCGGAAGCGAATACGACAACATATCGGTTCGAAGTTCCATGACAAATTTTCCATAAATTGTCACAGTGACTCACTATATACTTTGCATGTTCATATTACTGTAAATATTACAGTTCCCTCAATAGAGGTATCAACGATCAACAAACATTTAAAATGTGCTGCATGTGAATACAACATTACAAAGAAGAGTTGACAAGATTAACAACAGATGCCCGTTCCGATTACGAAATATCAAGAAGATAATGCAGTCAAAATGCCAAATTTACAGCTTGCTTCGAAAATAGAATTCGTTAAATAGGAAAAAGGTGTTTTTCCCAAAATTAGTTCTTAGTCTCAATGATCAGGAGTCGCTACTCTTCACCAAGTAAAAACTACGTAGAAATTACGGTCTCCATGTTATTTGGATCTTCAATACATACAAATAGTTGATGTTGCCTATTCAAGCTATATCGGGTCGTAACCTTCCCAAAGCGTGAACTTAAGTTTCATATATTTTATTATTCTCAGAAGTTTTTATATAGTTTTTGTTTCTTTTTTATGCAAGCAATGGTATTTGAATAAAAATACAAATAAGTATATTTTCTAATGCCTATAAGACATTTATGATACCTGGGACAAAACATTGTAATATGTAGTCTTACATACAAATAAGTATATTTTCTAATGCCTATACGACATTTATGATGCATGGGACAAAACATTTTAATATGTTGTCTTACATACAAATAAGTATATTTTCTAATGCCTATAAGACATTTATGATACCCGGGACAATTTTTTTTAATATGTACTCTTATATCCATCTGCAAAAATTAACATTTTAAAAACCATTTATTTTTTTGGTTCCTATTTTATCTAATTGTCATTCATCTTTAAAAACCAAACGCTTGAATAAACTCGACTTTTCTTTTGTAAGTAATTTTTTCATTAATCTCGATATTCAACTGTTCTGTGAATCTTGGACACCCGAAACGTCGAATAAAGAGGTACCTGATTTTGAATGCATTTCCTTGCAGAGAAAAAGAACAGAAACTGTCACACATGACTCCCGTGTGATTGGTTATGTACTATATATCTTCCATAAGGCAAGGTGTTTAAGTTATTTTTTTTCCAAAAGAATGTGCTGACTTTATTAGAATTAAATTGAATTCTTCCTATTATCGTTTTGTCAATGATTTTTATTTATTTATGCTTAATATAAAATTTAGCTGATAATTCAGTGCGCCAGCCGATGATTGAAACCGAAATTTTTGAGAGAATATTAGGTAAAATTGCACATATAGAGCAGGAAACATAAGGTAATTGTCAGTTGTACTCGTTGGTGATATGAATAGGTGATCACGTGGTCTACCTGACATTGTTGAGTATGACTCGGTTGCGGCCCATTTACCTTTGCCCGATGATTACGTGCAAGACTGTTAAAAGTACATGTGCTTATAGGGCCTTGGCGGGAAAAATTCGAATGGTGTACGATTGCTAGAACTTTATAAATCTACGGACCTTCCCATTGTTATGGTCGTGCCGGGCAAGACAAGGCATTCGCACCAATTAGGCTTTTCTGCGAGACAAAAATATGCCTCGGAGGTATGTCGGGGCTGTTATGTACAGAAAATCTTACATTTTGTTAGCCGGAAAATTTTCGCAAAAATGAAACCGCAATATATTCGGACCACCTTGGCTATGTCTACGATTGGATTGACTGTAGGATTTACATAGAAGTTGCGAATGAAAAAATAGTTCGAACGCAACTTCTTGGGAAATCCTAGTTTCGTAAATTACAGCGGTGGTCCGAACGGCAGCTAATAACAGCTATTGGCATAAATCCGAAGGATTTACCTCGAAACTGCAAATGGAGACAAGGATATTGGCGAGTGCACCTATGTTAATAGTTAAGGTCAGAGTGTTGTTGTTTATGTTTTAATGTCGCAACGATTATTTTCATCTGTACTGATTTTAGTGTTGATTTACCAAATTAAGATTCTGATCATTCTGTAATTTCTTTTCTTTTTTTTTAAATTTCTCAAACATTACGCACAATATTACACAAAAAGATAAGCAAGAATTAGGGGTTTTAAGAATGAATGTGACATCAAATTTGTTTGGAGGTCAGAGTGTGAGCAGATATTTTCAGATATATTAGAAAGGGTACAGTCAAAAGTGCACGGGTTCATGACATTTTTTGAAAGCATCTATGCTTAAATTAAATTTAAGATAACTGAAGAACATGTCAGTAAATACATGAATATTCTCAAATAAATGGCTGACCCAGTTTTAAAGTAAACGCTCACGCCTAAAATTAAATTTGCACAAAGGAAATCACATAACATGGTATTCTGATGAATCAGAGAAAACAAGACGCACATTTTTGAACAAAAATCAGGCATGTACAGGAGATATCCAAGTGACGAAAATCAGGCATGTACAGAAGATATCCAAGTGACGAAAATCAGGCATGTACAGGAGATATCCTAGTGACAAAAATCAGGCATGTACAGGAGATATCCAAGTGACGAAAATCAGTCATGTACAGGAGATATCCAAGTGACGAAAATCAGGCATGTACAGGAGATATCCAAGTGACGAAAATCAGTCATGTACAGGAGATATCCAAGTGACGAAAATCAGGCATGTACAGGAGATATCCAAGTGACGAAAATCAGGCATATACAGGAGATATCCAAGTGACGAAAATCAGGCATGTACAGGAGATATCCTAGTGACGAAAATCAGGCATGTACAGGAGATATCCAAGTGACGAAAATCAGTCATGTACAGGAGATATCCAAGTGACGAAAATATAAGGGATATGGTTGTGACGAGATGGCTTTTTCAATCTAATGTTCGGAAATGTAATGTAATTATAAATAAAAATCATACAACAAAGTTTTTAAATGCACGATGCAAAAATTTAACAATCGAATGAAAGAAAATACATCTATTGAAGCTATGATATGATGCTATCTGACAGAGAAATTTTACCCCGTAAAGCAAATTGGGCAGCACTGTAAGAAAATTGCGGAATGAACTTGGTCTTGAGGAAGCCTGGATTAATTAGAGGGTTGAATATGAGGACATTTTTGTCTCTTTGTGAGAGAGTTACTGATAGATGTTTACAGGAATGGCTGGCTAGATTGAATGAATCTTCAAGGTCATTTCTATACAGAAACATGTATGACAATGTTGAATATAAAACGTATTTATCTGTAATAAATATTTAGATTCTCTTTGCAAGGTTACGTACATTATCCCATCGGTTTAATATCGAAGTTGGTAGGTGGCATAGAAGAAAATCGACACACATAGAAGAGTGACATGTCCAGATTGTCATGATATAGAAAACGATTTTCATTTTGTATTTCTATCTTACCCTTTTACGATTTAAGAACGTAGTATTTACTATTATACTATTATAGGAATCTAAGCATGTTCAAATTCCTTCAGTTTTTATATACTGATAATGAAAAATATAATATTTGTTTGATACTTGATTATTGCAAGATATTATAACTTCGTGTATCTTGGATATATGTTTAGTTTACAAAGGCAATATGGCTTGTTGAAATAAACAATTCTAAGCTATATGACCATATTGTTAGTCCATAAACTACCACACTGTACACGCACTATACATTGATTTCCATTTTTATTGTTGAAAAAACAAAAGCATCACTTGACTCCCTTCGATATACTGTGGATAATAAAAAGTTTGAATACTCATTAGCAAATAGCAAAGAAGAACTGAAAATCGATCATTTTTAAACAGCGAAATTATGTGAAATCAGGCCTAGTTTTGTCTAGTAAGGTAACATAGTGTCAATGTTCTTTTATCTGACTTTATAAAGTGTGGACAACATTAACGCCAATTATGTCATGTATAGCTTTAACAGTTGACTTTACTATGTTCATTTCAATTAAAACAATGGGAGTATTGCCTCTGCTCTGGCTACGCACGTGATGCAATCATGGGTATACATTGCGATACATACTTTGCACAATCAGCACATTTTTGTACAAAAAGCAGTTACTAGGCGGAATAGTAATCTAGCTAACAACGAATAGTACTGGGCAGCGGCAAATGATTGTTTCGACAAGTTGTATTGGGGACCAGTTAGGAAGGTGTAGCGGGGCTAGGATGCTGATTCGGCAACGTACGGGATGACATGAAGCTATATCTACTACAACTTATTAGCTTATTGGCACGGGAAGAACAAAAAATGATCGATTTTCAGTTCTTCTTTGCTATCTGCTAATAAGTATTCAAACCTTTTATTATCCACAGTATATCGAAGGGAGTCAAGTGATGCTTTTGTTTTTTCAACAATAAAAATGGAAATCAATGTATATATATATATATATATATATATATATATATATATATATATATATATATATATATATATGTGTGTGCGTGTGTGTCTGTGTGTGTACCGACATAAGGAATCATATTGGATCCTGCAACTGAAAGCCCATGGGGAATTGTCCTAAATGAAAGAGTCTAACTTTCCCTATGCAATCTTACCACAATTCCAGTCAGGTAGCAGTTTATCACCCAGAAGCAATTTTTGCGACACTATTTACCCAAGTATATATTCCTTAATTATCTACATGAATAATAATAATAATAATAATAATAATAATAATAATAATTATTATTATTATTATTATTATTATTCAGTATACAGAGACAACATTATCATAACATATTTCCTTTACTACTTCCTACTAGCATAACATTTCCGGGATATAATATATTTAGTACATATTGTTGTATCTGGTACACGATGGCGTTGATTTTCTCCACCCATGTCTTCAGTCTTTGTCCCCAGTCTGGAAGTAGGTCAAAACAATTTGGTCCTCTGCACGTTAACTACACCCATCTTGTTTTTATTTTTATTTTTATTTTTTTATTAAATTATGCTAATCTGACTACAACACGAAACAGACCTGTAGTTTACTCGTTTTAAGACCGTTTTACAAGTACTTCTTCTTTTTTATTATTTAACTCTTGTTCGTAGATTTCGCGTCATTGAAGCATGTAATAGTCCAGGTTTTCTCTTGACACTTGTATTTAATGTTTGTTTTGTGGATGTAAGTTGTTTCTTCCCCTGACAAAAAGAACTTGATTATCTCAAGACGTTGAGAAGCTGTTCTAAATGCGTCGTTACCAACCCCTCCCTCTCTCTCTCTCTCTCTTTATATATATATATATATATATTAGCAAACCTAGGGTATGTGCTATTTTTTCTAATTAATTATCCATTTATAGCTTTGTTAGATTTTAGTGATTATTGTGGGGAATCGGTGTTGGGAAGATATTTCTCAAACCGAGTAATTGGCAATTTTTAGGAGCAGACGTAATAATGTACAGTATTCGCAAGACTTTACGGTAGCATGGATTAGTTTCATAAAATGGACCTTCCATAATTTCTTAACATAAGGAACTCCCGGGATATTGTAATGTATAAGTGTTTAGTAATTTGAGATATAATTAATTCTTTGTAATTGGTGTCTGGTTTGCGTTTTGTGGTGCATGGTGTAAAGTACCAAAATTTCGGCTTGGAAAGGCTTACTGTAAAGCAAAAAAAAAAACCCAAAACAAAACAACAAAACAAACAAACAAACAAACAAACAAAACCATGCAAGTGTGAAATTAGAGTTTCGTGATGTGTGGTTATTGGGTGATTAAAGGAAAATTATCTGTGGTATTTGTGCGATTAAGAGCCCTTCAGTCAACAACTGTTGTCTTAAGGTCCTTGGAAATATGGAAAACATGGACCTTAAGCCAGACTCACGCAGGTTAGCGAGACTCCTTGCGTGTTACAATATTATATATATAAGCATATATATATATATATATATATATATATATATATATATATATATATATATATATATATATATATATATATATATATATATATAAGCAGATGAGTCATATGATGACATGTAATGTGAATCTTTTACAAGAATGAATTTTCAAATGGAAACTAGCAAGGAAAATGTACTTTTACTTCTTGTTTGTTTATGATTATTTTATCTTAACGAAGGCATAACTTTATTATCGATGTCGTCGGCGGGGTCAAACTAGGCAGTCTTGCGTTGAGACTCAAGGACACATATTTCGTGCTACCCAAGAATAGTTTGTGCAGGCAAGATACATCGCTGTGTCAAGAACCTGTCCTGTATTTTGTAAACCCTCCTTCCCCCCAAAAAGGTCACCCGCCCCATAAAAAAAGATAAAAATAAACCCATATCCCCCAAAAAAGAATAAAAACCATTTATGAAACAATAGATTGATAAGTTACGGTCTTTCGTCGTACCCCAAAAACTAGAACATGGGTTAAATAAGAGACTTGTGCAATGACTATTAACTAGCTCGATAAATCAAATTAATGAAAGAAAACGGTTATTCAAACTGACATATTACAGATTTTTAAGGTTACATAATTTTATCCTCAGTCACATGCGTAAAGAAAATTGAGAAATTAGCTAAACGTCAATAAAACTGACAACTAGATTTACTCATCCAAAAGCCGTATAGGCTGCACAATAGTGCGGAATGCTGATACTTGAGCATTAAACTTTAAGTCTGCTTATTTTTGAGAAATAAAAAAAAAAATCGTGCAAAAATATGGCACTCAAGAAAAATTGGTAGTTTTTCTTTCTTTTTTTAAATTGGTTTTTGATTTAATTTTAATATCTTTCTTCATTCATCTTTTCATTTATTAATCCTTAATTCTTTCATTCTTCTTATTTTTATTTCTTTTCTTGTCTTTTTTAATTTTCCTTTTGATGAGCAGTTTTATAGCTGTATCTTAGAGGACGGCATTATTGTCAATTTTACAGTAATTCATAGACAGGCTGACGATAAAGCTGATCTTCTCCAGACCTCATTACGATACTTTGAGACAGATTTTTCTGGGAAATAATGGAACATCGGATTTAGTGGGTAATAATGTTCTCAGAAGTGAGAACAAAACATAAACTTGAAGACTGGAATCTATTTTCGACTCAAACGTATTTCTTTCTCATATACATAAACATTATCACTAAAAAAATATGTTTCTTATTAGCAGGCAATAGAACATGGCATTTGCAGTTTTCCACATCAAGAATATACCTCTCTCTCTCTCTCGTTTCAAGCTATCTCTCTCTCTCTCTGCCTTTCTTTCTCTCTCGTTTCAGAAACTAATGAGTAAGTTAAATAACATAGTAAATATCTCTGTCGAGAGCATCGGGTAAGAAGATAATAGCAGAACAACAAAACATGTTGCTGAGAGAGCGAGAGAGAGAGAGAGATAGCATTTGATTACACCACGAACTAAATCAATTAAAATTCATGAAATGAATGACATCATTAAAAATATTAAGATATACCAGTGGTGATTTGTTTGTATAAGAAAAATATTTATTGCGACAGGTTAAAAATTAACAAAAGAACAAATGTTTTAACTCTATACCACTGACATGTTGTCCATTCACTCCATCCCCTGAGCTCATCCAAACAAACGATACGGTGTTGACAATTTGATAATTAATCATAAAAATATTTGATGTTTCAAACAAAAATTTTGATTTGTTTAAAAAGTAACTTTCTGTGTAAAGAACAGCTGAGTACCTCCGTAATTTATCTTTAAAATGGAAATGTTTTATTATATGTATGTATGTATGTATGTATGTATGTATGTATGTATGTATGTATGTATGTATGTACGTATACATGTATGTATAGGGTTTAACGGCACGTTAGCACAGTCATGTCCAATTAAGTTTAGGTATTCCCAAAAGAGGTACACAAACAACGATAAAGTCAAACCATGGTAACATCCTTTGTCCCATATTTTGTATATAAACCCTATTTAAAAAGTCCAATATTTTTTATATCAACCATACCCTTTTTAAAAAGTCCAATATTTTTTATATCAACCATACCCTTTTTAAAAAATCCAATATTTTTTTTATATCAGCCATACCCTTGTTAAAAAGTCCAATATTTGTATATCAACCATACCCTTTTAAAAAAGTCCAATATTTTTTATATCAACTATACCCTTTTTAACAAGTCCAATATTTTTTTTATTTCAACCATACCCTTTTTAAAATGTCCAAGACCTTCTCATCTGGACCATCATCACAAGACACATCTCAGGACATGATTATCTGGAACAACAATTGTGGAGATACTCATTTGCGGTCTGGTAAATATTATTTTTAAGTCAGTAAACCACCCCGATAAAAATGAAAATGGAAATTAATTACTCATTTCATGCTTCATCTGAGGTCAAATCCAAGCTGCTATCTCACAATTTACATATTTCAAAAATTCAAACACAATTTATTCAAAATATCGTAAAAGATTTAGCTTTTCCAGATACAATGTTTAACTTCAAAATGCGGTCTCTTTTTGGATGAATGCACATTAATTTCAGCATGGTCTTTTTCGATAAAGCTTTAAAACTATTTTGAGAATCAGGATGATGTGTCCGTCCTCGAATACATTCTTTCCTTTCCTATAAAGAATCATGCAGGGTTTTTGAGAAGAAAAATAAGTGTCCTTTACTTTTTATCTATTAGATATTTGGCCCAATTTATATATGTGTGTGTGTGTATATATATATATATATATATATATATATATATATATATATATATATATATATATATATATATATATATCGCAAAATATTTCAATAATAATAATATAATTAATTTAAATTTCTTTCTTTTGACAGTTAATGGCATTATGCTGTCTAGATTGAATTTTATATTTTTTTTCCTATGTGAGCTTAAAATGCATTGAATATAAGTTATAGTTTATGACAGGTGCTTGTTTCGCTGTTTCAGGAAACAATTTTCTACAACCTTTAATTACTGATAAATGTATATAAATTACAACAATTAAATAAAACAGTATCACATTTCGATATAGTCTGGAGCGCAAGCTCTTCAATATTTACTAGATGCAGTTTTTGAATTAAATAAAATTAAGAAATGTCCCTTTCAACATCACATTTTTGCCAATTGCATCGACTTTATAGTGATTATGACACAAAATCTTAATTGAAACCAGTTACAAATCATAATGTGTGTACTTCGAATGAAAATAGAAACAATGACCAGTCCATCATTAAAATTCACCTTCCAAATCACTTATAACTCCTAACAAAAAGCAAAAGTGTAATCATCCGACATTCATTGATTTAAAAATTTCCCCCGATACATTTGATTGAGGAAATATCTTGTCTGTCTATCTATGTGTCGATTTATAAATGTGCGTATCTATCTATCTCTATGGATCGATCTATCCACCCACCCATTTATATATTTCTTTTTCTCTTTATCTTCCTATCTGTCCATCCACCCATCTCTCTCTGTCTGTCTCTCTCTCTCTCTCTCTCTCTCTCTCTCTCTCTCCAGGTTTTGCTCTGACTGTAGAGATTGAATCGCCCGTATGTTGTTTTTCACAGCTACGAACACATTCCAGGTTTAGCTCTAAATGTAGAGATTGAATCGCCCGTAATAAACTGTGGACATCATAAGAAAGGTTAACTTGCAATCAAGGAAAGACAAATGGTTATGAGGTTGATGCTTGAACGATCAATAAAAACACTGAAATGAAAACCGGAAAATTTTTGACGGATAGGATTTTGAAATGGCTAAATTGACCTCAGCTAAGATATAGGTTCTGATCCCATATTCACGAAACTCCTAAACTTTAGTGCAAACTCAAACCCAAATGTTGTTTCTTTGTATGAAATCGTATCTGTACAATTTTTTGGGAAATAACCATAACAAGTTTTCCATTTTCTTTGAGGCAGGTAAGTATTGTTCATTATTGAATCTTAAAACTCGAGTTTGCATGCACAATAAAATTGAAGAAATACGTGTCCTGTTTTAAAAAAAAAATTCCTTAAAGAATCGAAAGAAGGAAAGAGTAATCATAACTGAAGGATTAGGTCATGGAAAGGAATCAAATACGTAACTGTTTCTCGTTGACAAACGCACAGGCATAAATCTGACAGCATCCTCTGAAATTTTGCATCAGTTGGACAACCCCCCCCCCCCAAACAAACAAACAACAAAACAAAAAAAATCATGCTGATATTTGATTCACAAGGGCGACAGCAATTTGTGAGACTCCCTAGCTTCATATATCATAATTACGAAGACAGGTAAAATAACACTAGCACAATTATGCCAGGACAATTTGGCCGGCGACGGAGAGCACGATAGTCAGTTTGTATTGTACTAAGAACGTAATCATAACGAGTTTCTACGTAAAGTACAAATAAGGACAGATTGTTTTCAGGACAAAAATGCATTATGCAAAAGAAAGACCAGCATTTGCATTGGATTTTGCAATATTTTTAAATTTCAGAAAATAAACAATCTTTACTTATATACAATTTGATAGCAAAAATTGCAAGAGAGAAATAACAACTGTATCAAATGCTGGCGGGAACACACTTTATATGATAACCGTACAGTCCTGTTATATACTTCGTTCTTCAGTATATTTTACTGTATCTTGCCCGAAGCAACTGACTTATGACCAACTCTGTCTAACGGTCTAAAGTTACAAATAACATGTGGGTCAATTTCATAATATATTTATTTCATGGCTGTATATGGGGCATAAGAAACTATTTGCCTCTAGGTGCTGTAGACAAGCAAGTGTTCTATTGCCTGAGGCCTTATTCTGACGCTTCGACAGAATGAATGCAGAACACAAGTTACAGGACAAAAGTTACAGACAGTGAATCACAGGTCATGAAGTCACAATTTAAATTTTCATTAATATGAGAGACATGTAGGACAAAAAGCCACAGGACATAAATTCACACTTTGAATTTTGTAATATTGCAGGTTTTAATACGACACAACTTAATGAATTGCAACTTCATAGAGATATTAACATTATAAACAAAGTTATCATACGTATAACTTTGTAATATTTTCAAGATATTTTATAACAGTTTAGTATACAGGTAACCTTCAAAACAGAGTTTAGAACCACCTTTGTTGATTGTCAAAACTATTGACTTTTATTATTGCATGTATATGTATACCAAGAGGATAGATTTGAAGCTTACCTCAAACATCCAAGATGCTGCTGTATTATACTGACACTAGGCAAATTTATTTTTCCCTCGAGACAGTTATAATTCTGTTTTTGGTATTCAAACTGTAGAAATGTTTAGCATGAAAAAGTAATTTAATACGTATAAATACACCTTATTTCGGCACGTTAGACTAACTTAGTGTGTCATTGGTAAACAGCAGTGGTATGGAATAAAGGTAACCCAAATAATGTCCAACTCGATGAAAATCAAGATTTAAAAAAAAATCTTCTTGGTAATCATTTATCATAAATGTGGATCAGATAACTATATAATAGCTGGATGGAAAATATTTAAATAAAATGCTTTGAAAGCTGTTAGTGTCGGTTGGAGAGCAGCACTGTTTTAGTAGGCTACATGAAAATGGAACTTTCTGGAGCTGCTGACCTTGTCTACTACAATATATTATATACTCGTGAAAGACTTAAAATATCAAAAGGGTTTAAAACACCTCTGAAAAGGTGCAATCGTTGATCAATATGAAAAATTTTCATGAGTTTGTGCTCCGTATCTGTAGTATCGCCATGAGGATTTAAGAGTAGATAAGATGTTGTATACACCGGATATTGGGCTCATCAGGGTCAGAGCACCCAAACGTGGCCAAGTACCCGGATGACCGGATCCATGATTTGAAAACATAACAGTGCTGCTCGAAGTACATGGATATTGTCCATTTTTGAAAGAGAGAAAGTAAAATAAATAAATAAAATAAAAGAAAAAAAACCCCAAAGATATTTCCACCTAAAGGAACAGTTACTTCGTGGATGCTACACCTCTGAATAAATTTATCCCCCCCCCAAAAAAAAAAACAAAAAAACAACAAAGAAAACAAGCAAACAGAAAGAACAAAAACAAAACAAAACAAACTGAAGGTGGTTACAAACTGCATCCTTAAGACTAATAAACATGAACGTAAACAAACAAGCAAACAAACTAACATACTATTAATATAACTGTGTGAAATAATAAATAATAGGTAATAGTTAAGGGATATGTTAATATGTTATTGACCATTTACTAAGATGCGAACCTGTATCGAAAAATTAAATTGAGAGAAGTGTTCATGCATTGGTAAAGGTTTATATGTTCGTGTTGTTTAGATCTAGGGATTGGTTTAGAAGGGTTGTTTCTCTTCTATTAAGTTAGTAGCATTTTACAAGAATCCCCAGCTATTAAAGTCAGTGATGCTTTATAATGAATTTATTACGTGGCAGTCTGTCACAAATTGAGACACTCACATATTGAATTTGAAGAAGAAAGATAGCTCCAGCTTGTAACGAGACTTTACTGAGCACTAACATAAAGTATCAAAGCAGATATAAAGATATTGATTATGGATATGAGGACATTTGAGACAACTGATCTCCGAAAAATCTCTCTTACAGTGTGTGTGTATGTATGCATGTAGTTATATATATATATATATATATATATATATATATATATATATAGAGAGAGAGAGAGAGAGAGAGAGAGAGATAAAAATACATACCCAACAGAGCTGAAAGTGCTATCCCTGTACAGTAAAATCCTTCATAACAGTAACATAATTTTTAAAAACTAAGAATCTTCGTAAAAAAAACGAAGAATCTCCGTAGAGTACGAATTAAACCTGTATGATAATATTATTTCTTCATATATATATATATATATTAGTATATATATATATATATATATATATATATATATATATATATATATATATATCACAACCTAGATTTTGATAGGCACCAGATTCCCAAGAAGTTCAAAAGAAACAAAATATTAAATAATGACACGTACGTTGGAAAACGGCGCAGTGAAATAGCAACGTTTCCCCACTTTTCGACCTAAAGTAAAGTGTTCCTCAGGGGACAATATAGACATACACACACACAGAGTGATACGGGTATAACAAAATAATGAAGAGCTCTAAACTAAAGAAAAAGAATAAAATGAGAAAAAAATAACTGCATATCTAAAAAGGGATATATTATCTGTGAATACGGTTAAGAAGGTTAGATGCAAGTTATCAGTACAACTGCGTTATACTGCTTGAAGTGGCCTAGTTTTAGACGTCATTGCGAGGAGATCTTGTTTCTTAGGGCGCCATCTATAAATGTGCATTATTTGACACTTCAAGGTTTACATCCCATATATAATTGCCACTACGAGAAACAATGATATGAGAGTATTTACATTACACGGGAAGGTGGTTGAAAGACGTAATACTACCACTAATAAGAATAATAACGAGAGAGAGAGAGATTGATCAAACTGACAAGAAAGAAGCTGACGCACGGTGGAGCTAAACATTACACTTTTTTTTACTAGAATCTTTCGTTTCGGCTAAATTAGTCATGTGTTCGCATCTGCAGTATCCAATATTTCTCTTTATAACCACGTTCATTTCAGTCAATCTGTGATTGGACTCAGTGGGCAGTATTTCAAGTGAATAGACTGGACTGGTAGTAGTAGGTCTTTCCAATACCTTCTCTTGTAATGTAAATACTCTCATATCTTTGTTTCTGGTAGTGGCAATTTTATTAGCGATGTAAAGCTAGAAGAGTAAAATAATGCACCGCTATAAATGGCGCCCTATTTATTTAAAATCAACGTGAGAGAAGAAAATGAAATTTTTTATCGATTATATTTTTCTTCTTAAAAGCTGTATGTGCAAGATATATTTGTAACAGGATGAAACTGGGTGGGATTTGATCTAGCGAAGACTCTTAACACAATCACGTAAATAAAATGTTTATTTATAATGCAAATTAATGATGGTTGAATCTCTGATACCCTAACTCACACCTTTACTTCCATCTTTCATAAACCAAACTAAAACAACTGAAAACCATACCCTACAGATGAACACAAAGTTCAACAATGGATATAACAAAGATGGTATCGTTGCTCAATGGATACGATTAAAGCATGGAATTTCAACAAATAATCACAAATGATATCGTTTGTTAACGGATATGGTCAATGCATGGATTTCATCAATATATATGATCAGTATATAGATTTATCAACACATATGATCAGTGTATGGAGTTATTAACACATATGATCAGTATATGGAGTTATCAACACATATATCAATGTATTGTTCATCAACAAGTATGATCGTGTGTTAGATTGTCACATATATAATGATAGTGGCTTTTAGGCTGAAAACCTACTATATATATATATATATATATATATATATATATATATATATATATATATATATATATATATAGAGAGAGAGAGAGAGAGAGAGAGAGAGAGAGAGAGAGAGAGAGAGAGAGAAATTTATAACGGTGCAAACTCAAAACGGTTTCCCAATGTTTCGAGCTAAACAAGCTCTTCGTCAGGGGAATAAACAGCTTACATATACAAAACAGACACCCAAAATCTAAGATAAATTCTGGACTCCTACATGGTAAAATCAATAGGGGGAATTTACAACATGAGATATAGTAAAAAGTTGTGCCACAATAATAATAATAATAATCGAGCGTGTTATTGTGTCTATCACATAGATAACCAACATGCTTTTACCCAATTCCATGTTGTGAACAAAGGACGGAAACTCAACATGACGAAACATCAGCGCCATCTACAGGATTTGCGAAAGAAATTATATCCCAGTAGAGTTATGCATAGAGGTTCCAAAGGAAAGATGTCAAGAAAATTGTGTAGCGGGATAATGGACAACAACAACAACAACAACAACAACAACAACAACAACAACAATAGTAATAATAATAATAATAATAATAATAATAATAATAATAAAATAATTAAAAAAAAAACATGTTATTATTTGGGTAAATATTATCATAAAAAATTACATAAGGGTGAAAAACTGATGACTGGCTGTAGTTTTGATAAGACTGCAACCGGAAGGTTAGATTTTTCATTTAGTCCGAAATCCTCATGAGTTTTCAATTGCAATGTTCAGTATCGTTTCTTACGTGTGCGTTCTGGGTCGGTCCACCCCAGGTTAGATTCAATAGGTAGCATCTCAAGGAACTCAACTGAATGTCCAGTCGAGTTGTAGTGGTTGGCGACTTTCGCGTTGATTTTGTTGCGCGAATGTGGCTTTTATGATTATTCATTCGCTTTCTGAAATCAACGATTTCGATGCCATATTGAGTGGCACAGATCTTGTATGTCAGAAGATAGATTACATTCTTGGCTCGACATCCTAACTTCTGATTGACTGTGTAGCTAACTCTTGTTGATAAACTTCTGAAAGATTCGGTCTCGGGCATATGCTTGCAAATTATGCTAAGCTTGTCTTTGTAGCGGTATGTGTTTGAATCTGTAGTCATGTTTGTAGTTATCTTGGCATGTACTAGATGGTCCTTGAGATTTTCAGGTCTACGGTACGCAACCATAGGAACGTCTTTAAATATACCCTTCACACGTTCGAATGATTCAATATGGTATCAACGCTTCCGAATGATCTGTTGTAGGTTCGGGGCATCGGGGTGAAAAGTGATCACGAAGGGGACACGCTCTAGTTTTGTTAGTAGCCTCCTCAATGTAGCTCCTGTTTGTTTGGTACGAACGCACATACCGTAAGGGAGATTTTTTATTACGTGCTGGGGGTGGCAGCTGGTCGGGTGTAGATACTGGTGAGAGTCAGTAGGTTTAGAATACAGATCGGTTTCTGTGTTCCCCTCAAGAAGGATGGATTGAGGATCTAAAAAGATACTGGGCCTGTTTGATGACTCCAACGTAAATTTAATCGTAAGATGGAAGTTATTGGAGAATTCAAGAAATATTTTGAAATGGTCGCCCGTTTCGATCCATTTCGATTATATGTCGTCACTGAGTCTATTAACTCGTGGCTTCCATGCGATGAACACGAATACTTTGGATCCAACGCTCCCTAAAATGGTTAGGGAATGACTTTGTGTAGCCCGCTTTTCCAAGTCTGCTGAGGATACCTCGGGAACCTCCCTGCCCTACAGACCCATTGTTCGAGAACCTTTTGCCCCTCATAATGAGTTAACCATTATCCTCCCTCGAACCAGCGTCACAAATGATTCCCGTACACAACCCCACGGTGTTCGACGACTCCCCGTAACAGCTAAAATTACAATAACTGAGCCGTGTAATACGTGAGACAAGTTTAAGTGCGAATACATTGACATACATTACGCATTAAATTCTCCTTTCATAAGAAAGACTGTACGAGATTAGTATTATAATAACCACGTTCGTACATTAATCTGTCTATGGCAAGAATACTCAGACTGGATTATAAAAACTCGAATGTTGCTCATCGTTTAATGCGTTGAACATAATTGAATTCAACTTGTCTGTCCAGCTATAAAATCTATAACCTGAAACAGGCTTGATTGTATCCGATAACATGGCGTTATGTACCATGTCCTAATAGAAACTTAGAATAAATTCCGAATCATTCAGTATATTAAACAATTTCATCATGGCTTGTCTGCATTGTAACCATATAGAGAAAAATAGCACTCTAAGTACTATAGATGTGCTCAAATCCACGGCCGTAGAACTCGAGGTAACCCCCACCCCAACTGCGTGTTGAAGTGAGTGAACCGAAGACACAACTTCAAAATCGCCAAGGCTAAAGCTATACATCGTGGGTAATGCTTTGCGTGACAAGAAAATCCATCAACATTTATGTTCATATTTAATACAAAGGTATTTTCGTGCACACAGTTCCATGACAATATTAGATTTAGAGATTTTAGATACGGTATATCATATTCTACGACGGATTTTTTTCTTGATTTCGTACAAGAATCTATTAAATCTAGTCATTTCTAAAAGAAATAATTTGCTAAAGTTTTTTCGATGAAGTTAGTTTTTCATTTTTTTACAGTGTTTTCCTAGAGAATCAAACAGTTCTCAGAAAGTTCTTTGAATGTAGTCCTAAACGCAAAGATATTGTTCAGCTTATCGGTACCCTTTATTTGTCTAGGACAATTTGTACCTCTTTGTATTCGTAGTTCGTTTCGGTTGTACACTAAGATTATGTAGTTTTTAATAACTTAAACAGATTATCTATACATTTTCTACCTTGAGAAGGACGTTTATATTAAGTATTAAAAAATCATTGATGATGATGATGATGACAAAGATGACGACAGCAAGAACAATAACTACACAATAGCGAAAACACTACTACTACTATTTATTATTATTATTAGTATTATTATTAGTATTTTAATGATGAGTAGAATAATAATAATCAACATCATCAGCATGATGATGATAATTTATCTGCTTTTACCATATACAAGTTTACTATCCATTGAATAAACACTAGTCCCAACTGGTTCAGATAGATAATAAACACTAGTCCCAACTGGTCCAGATAGATAATAGACACTAGTCCCAACTGGTCCAGATAGATAATAAACACTAGTCCCAACTGGTCCAGATAGTTAATAAACACTAGTCCCAACTGGTCCAGATAGATAATAAACACTAGTCCCAACTGGTCCAGATAGATAATAAACACTAGTCCCAACTGGTCCAGATAGATAATAAACACTAGTCCCAACTGGTCCAGATAGATAATAAACACTAGTCCCAACTGGTCCAGATAGATAATAAACACTAGTCCCAACTGGTCCAGATAGATAATAAACGCATGCACCGAACTTCGTCGTCTGTATGATTCATCGTAGACTCAAGGCTACGGCAAAGCCAAAAGGAACAAATCTTACGAATAGTAACTTTGTAATGATTAAACTTATCCTTGTAAATATATGATCAACGTTTTTATAATAATTAATTTTACAATTGTTTTTCAAAGTGGAAGATTATTAACATACATTTTTCAGAAAATATGAAGCGCTGTAAAAAAAATCATAATCATTCGACGTGATGCTTTATTGTAAAACAGGCTGATGATCTGGATAACGCTAGTTAACCAGTGGATTAATTTATAATTTGTGATACAGTGCGGAAGTGCGATCCAACATGATCGCATATCAAAAGTTGATGGTGTCTTCCACCTCAAAGTACTTCATCACGACAATATCTGTGCCGTGGAAAACGCATCTTAAAGGGAGGTTCCAGTTTTAAAATTATTTGATGGTTAGTATGACATATCAAAGTGAGATGTGCATGAAACAACTATTACAATGTCATTAAAATATTTTATACCAGAGTATGTACATAGAAGTTAGACTGAAATCGGCTGGCACTTAAGTAAAAAATACATTATTTTAAAAATTATGTTCAGCTCACATTCATGTCAAAATAAATTTAAGTATGCAATCAGACACTCTGTACAGAAAGTCACAGTATGGTTTCAAAGACAAATCAGGTACTAGATGCAAGTACCGGGATATGCTAAACTGCTTGGTGGATTTTGGTTTTGGGCATGCAAAGAACTTTTACAGAAGTTATGACTGCAGTGGTCTAGAACATTTTAAAGCTCTGATTGGCAAGTCTTTCAATTAGGACGAGGAAATCTGGTAAGAAAATCTAGACGTAGCAGACGTAACACAGAAATGGAAGTGAGTTGATTGGAATGTTTTTCTAACTAATTCAATTTGTTCAAGACTTTTCCAGCACGGACGAAGTATAAATCTTCTACTCATACGTCCACAGTCTTGGTGTTGTTTTTATGAAAGAGAACACAGGTGACGCAAAGAACCAGCAAGTTTTCTCAAATATTTCGTAACAGAAATTAACGTAGACGCAATACCAGAACAAAAATAACACATCATAGACTTTCCCCAGAGCACGCTAATATCTGCACAAACATGTTCGTTGAAATACCAGACCACAACATCAAGATATCTTGAGTTCTGACCCTTATGTCAACAGAAAAGAAGCGATTCCATGGAAAATATATCTTTGAGACAATGACCAAAAACAGATTGCGTTATGTTTCTTTTACATATTACATACTAATAATTAATAATCCAGACTCGTTCCGTTTCCATGCCAAGTTTTGCTGACTCTACTAACTGGGTATTAGACTACTGATTATACAAACATTGTCCTGAGCATATGTCTTGCTAAAATATAATTTTGAATTGTACAGCATACGTCAGGACTATAGTGACATTCATGATATCAGATCGGAATTCCCTGAGTTTTTCTTTTACTGTTAAAACTTATTCTTCCTCAAATCCAAATATGTAGGGATGCATTTATATATATATACACATAATTTCAAAAGCACAAATCAATAGTATACTGATTTGTTTTGCAATGTCACCGAGCTCTCCGATATAAATTTACTCATTAAACAACATTTCAATTAATAAATTAAGTAATTTCTATTTTTAGATTTATTCACACGTTTAACAGTTCCACTGAATGTGTTTTAAGTTGATTACTTTTGTTTCATAGACGATTAAAGATGATTACAAGTCGAGACACTAAGTCAACTCTGAATGATTATAGAAACAATAAATAAGTACAGCAATGGGTTACCGTCAGGTACATGTTTAATTCATAACAAAGATTAATTATCTAAAACTTTTTGATTCCCAAAAGTCCACTTTGGAAATATTTATTATCTATCTGTCTATCTATCTATATAGCTATTAATCAAACATTATATCTATCTATCTATCTATCTATTGATTTATTAATCACTGGATCATAAGTCATTTTTATAAAACCATTATCACTTTGTACTGAGAAATTAATTGACCGAACGCAAAAAACTAGTCCTTTAAATCGCATTCTTACAAGAAAAATAACATTTGCTGCAGTACTGATCGGAAATGTTATAACATTTTTTCTTTTTTAAAATTTATATGAAAGAAAAAACTCGACTTTAGAAGCTCTGTTTGATTAAGGTAGAAGAAAATAAACATTGTTTGTAATTATCATATTAAGAAGTATAGCTCTTTGTCTTTTTTGTGCAAAGAAATGAGGAAAATGAAGATCATTCTTCAAACTTTCAAATCTAATTTACTCTGGTATTGTTTGGCTATTTTTTGGGCAACCTTGCATTTGTATTAGGCATCTCCTTGCGCAATAAAATTACATGTTATTAGCAAAGCACAGTTTCAGTGAGTACAATCCCTAACTCGACAGTCAATCGACTTTTGACTTTTGCAGATTCTATGTCAAAATAAAATAGCTTTGATTAAATCTTAAGAGCAAAACATCACTCTTACTTTTTATAATCATAGTTTCAATTGAAACCATTCAAAGTTGCAATGTTCCTACGTGTCCTGGATTCATTGTGATGATATTAATTTATGTCTCTACCTTCTTATACTTTTTTTTTAGTACTGGAAACAGGACATGGCTTTGTATGGCTTATTCAGCGTATAAATCAAAGAATGGCATGACAGTAATAATTAATATCTCAAAATTATTTCAGAGATAAAATGACAATTATTGATGTGGAGCAATATGCAAAAAACCTAAACCTTGGGAGTACTAAAGATACTGATAATCAGGATGTCTTGGATAAATGTAAAACTATTGAAGGCATCATTGAAAGGAACCGCTTGACAATGAAAGGGAATCGAGACCATACTGTGTTCGCGAGTTCATGCTGTTGATTCCTGTTGTTAACTTTTCAGAAAGTTTTCAGATAAAAAAAAAACAACGCTCTGACTGGGTACAACTAGTATTTTCGTTGTCTTTTGTCACTTTTTCAGTCGCTCATATCGGTCTTCCAGAGTTCTCTCGCTCATTTCTAAACAAAAATAACGACTGATACAAAAAAAAATAATAATAATTGTGTTTAAACTTCAATTATTCCAAAAGACTTGGCAACAGTCATTGAGAGATTTCAGGCTGGACAGTGCTTCTGATATTTATTGTAGGACCTGTACGCAACTAATTATGTTTCTTTTTCCTATTTTGTGTAACCCGGAGTACCTGTCAATTATACATAATTGTACAGTGCAAACAGAACCACCTGCCTGTTTAACGCTCTCAATGGATTATTCAAAAGTCAAAGTCCATTAAAAAAAGGTACGATAATCACTTGGTATTGTACTGAAAACAAAATCAGCACAAGCTTCAATAGAATATACTGGACAAACAAGCATAGATTGTTTGGAGAAAAACATGACCCTATATAAAAGAAGTGACTATCTCATTGTTATTAGATTGGAGGGTGCACTATTTTCCAAGTTTTTAAATATTTTATGAAATCTTGACTTTTACAGTTATAGAGCAAAATTTTAAACAGAGAAGGATTAGCTGCATAAAATCGGACTGGTGCAAGCTCAGTCTGATAACCAAATATGGTGTCAAGTACTTTGTTCTTCAATTTATTTTGCTGTATGTATATTGAACGAAGCATATGACGTATAATATAAGTAATGTATTCCCTTTTTA
This sequence comes from Margaritifera margaritifera, assembly GCA_029931535.1. NCBI lineage: Eukaryota > Metazoa > Mollusca > Bivalvia > Unionida > Margaritiferidae > Margaritifera > Margaritifera margaritifera. The sequence goes on along the minus strand of JAQPZY010001467.1, from coordinate 910,313 downwards.
TAAGTCTAATTGACTATATCTCCTTTTAATAGGTCTAATTGACTATATCTCCTTTTTATAAGTCTAATTGACTATATCTCATTTTTATAAGTCTAATTGACTATATCTCCTTTTTATAGGTCTAATTGACTATATCTCCTTTTTATAAATATAATTGACTATATCTCCTTTTTATAAGTCTAATTGACCATATCTCCTTTCTCTATAGGTCTAATTGACTATATCTCCTTTTTATAGGTCTAATTGACTATATCTCCTTTCTCTATAGGTCTAATTGACTATATCTCCTTTCTCGATAGGTCTAATTGACTATATCTCCTTTTTATAGGTCTAATTAACTATATCTCCTTTCTCTATAGGTCTAATTGACTATATCTCCTTTTTATAAGTCTAATTGACTATATCTCCTTTTTATAAGTCTTATTGACTATATCTCCTTTTAATAGGTCTAATTGACTATATCTCCTTTTTATAAGTCTAATTGACTATATCTCCTTTTTATAAGTCTAATTGACTATATCTCCTTTCTCTATAGGTCTAATTGACTATATCTCCTTTTTATAGGTCTAATTGACTATATCTCCTTTTTATAAATCTAATTGACTATATCTCCTTTTTATAAGTCTAATTGACTATATCTCCTTTCTCTATAGGTCTAATTGACTATATCTCCTTTTTATAAGTCTAATTGACTATATCTCCTTTCTCTATAGGTCTAATTGACTAGATCTCCTTTTTATAGTCTAATTGACTATATCTCCTTTCTCTATAGGTCTAATTGACTAGATCTCCTTTTTATAGGTCTAATTGACTATATCTCCTTTCTCGATAGGTCTAATTGACTATATCTCCTTTCTCTATAGGTCTAATTTACTATATCTCCTTTCTCTATAGGTCTAATCGATTCCATCTTCTTTCTCTATAGGTCTAATCGATTTCATCTTCTTTCTCTATAGGTCTAATCGATTCAATCTCCTTTCTCTATAGGTCTAATCGATTCCATCTCCTTTCTCTATAGGTCTAATCGATTCAATCTCCTTTCTCTATAGGTCTAATCGATTCCATCTCCTTTCTCTATAGGTCTAATCGATTCAATCTCCTTTCTCTATAGGTCTAATCGATTCTATCTCCTTTCTCTATAGGTCTAATCGATTCCATTTCCTTTCTCTATAGGTCTAATCGATTCCATTTCCTTTCTCTATAGGTATAATCGATTCCATCTCGTTTCTATAGGTCTAATCGATTCCATCTTCTTTCTCTATAGGTCTAATCGATTCCATCTCGTTTCTATAGGTCTAATCGATTCCATCTCGTTTCTATAGGTCTAATCGATTCCATCTCCTTTCTATAGGTCTAATCGATTCCATCTCCTTTCTATAGGTCTAATCGATTCCATCTCCTTTCTATAGATCTAATATATTTTATCTCCTTTGTATAGGTCTAATCAACTCTATATACCGATACAGATTACCAAGTAACATGCGGGTCAGTTTGATCAGGTAATGTTACATTATGGAGCGTTCGATCATTGACGATACCTTGAATGAACAGAGGCGTGGGGTGGGGGGGGGGGAGAGCTCTGTATTTTATCATAATTATTTTCGAAATTAAAGCATAAAATAAAAAACCTGCTTAGATACTAAAAATGTTTGGATGGGCGGTTGAGCGATGGTGGTGGTGGTGGTGGTGAGAGAGAGAGAGAGAGAGAGTTCCATATTTTATTATAATTATTTTCGAAATTAAAGCTTAAATAAAATAAAAAAACCTGCTTAGGTACTAAAAATGTTTGGAGAATTCTTTTGGCAAAAGTTGAGAATAAGATATTTAAAATTGTGAAATATCAGCATTTTTTTGGGCGCATATTCTAATTGAAACAGTTCATAAAATTGATAAATGATTCGCATCTAGGTTTCCTAATGAAAAGGTTATATAACGGATGATAGGCTAAATTAAATGCGTTGGAGGATGTACTGAGTGAAAATTGCATTCACTATTCGTGTTGTCTGAATCTAGAGTTTTAGGACAATCGAGTGAAAATTCACCATTCGTGTTGTCTGGATCTAGTTGGAGGACCTACTGAGTGAAAATTGCATTCACAATTCGTCTTGTATGGATCTAGAGATGGTAAAAACGATTTTCTCCTTTCTGTTAAGCTAGTGAAATCATTTAAATAAATTGTAAAATATACATAACCATTGATTAAAATATATCACAATTTTCATAGTATGTAAACTGATTACAGGTTGACTCTGAGTAGTAACTAAATAAAAGGTAGATACATTTAACAATGAATTATCAATTAGCACTAACATAAGGTATTAATGCAACTATAAAGATGTTGATTAACGTATACTTTGCTGTTTATGGATGCCTTGACACAATTGGTAGACGAAAATATAAAATGAGTATATCTATCTATTTATCTGTGCGTATGTATATATATATATATATATATATATATATATATATATATATATATATATATATATATATATATATACATACATACATACAGTCTGAATTGAATCGGATAGTATATGATAACAAATATCAAATATCCATCTATATCGAGAGCTGGTTGACCACTATTTTGGATTCCAGTCGACTATGGGGCGATATATCTGTCGATACACTGGCTGGAAATAATATTAATGCTATTAAATTTTATTGCAAACAAAACTTGAAAGATGTTCATATTCCAATACATTTTATTTCTTTGTTACTGTTTGACACTTGTTCTTCCTATAATCAAAATAGAAAGCATTTAGTTTTGCTTGGATGTTGAAAATTATAAAAGGAAATAACACATTGTAAAAATAGATGCAATTGCAGAAAAAAGAATGAAGTGATATGTTGTGCTTTGTAATGAAGCAAAGCGACCAAGAGAGGGCCGGATTAAGACCTTTCGAGGCCCTAAGCATTGAAAAGATTATGGTGCCCTCCATATGTAATTAAAAAAACAAACAAACAGAAAACAAAAAACAAAACAACGTAATTTCTCTTTTTTTTTGGTGCCCCTGCTTTGCTGGTGCCCTAAGCACTTGCTTAGTCTGCCTATTGGGTAATCCAGCACTGCATCCAGAGAAAAATAGCTAAATATATTAACTTGCAATTCTTTGACGTATATTTGGGCTTAACACGTGATATATGGGTCATCTCCCGAGGCGGCAAAATTACATTTTATTAGCCATGCGTCAATAATTCTATGCGCGTCAATAATTCTATGCGCGTCAATAATTCTATGCCTCCCGTTTGAAGGAATACACCCCCTCACTAAACAATTTATGCAGAATCTGTATAGAAATAAAATAAACTTGATTAAATTATAGGAGTTAAACAGTGGAGATATTTTCTAAAGGTTCTTTTGAAATAGCGTAATATCGCAAAGTGCCCACATGTCTTGCATTCAGCACGAGAATATGAGAATATGAATGCGTATCCTTCTTGAATTCTGACTTTGTGTCTTAGAAACGGTTTGAAACTACATTTTGCTCATTAAACATATAAAATGATGAAAATGTTACCATAATAACTCACAACTCCAACTATAAAGCATGGATGTAATGACGATCATTGATATGCATCGATGTTGCCGTAAATTTAACCATTTAGTCTTAAATATACTAAAATTAATGTCAAAGAACGATATTTCTGTGTTCGCAGGCTCTGAGAGATTAAAACTGGGATAAAGAAGCTTTTGGATCATACCCATTTTATTGTTACCATGGTAAGCTTTTCTTTGTAGAGTCATACGAGTTATTTTACACTTCAGTTACCAATTGGAAAGTACTGTTCTAGAAAACATGGCAGACTTAAAAAAAAAAAAAAAAAATTAGCTAGGTTAAACAAAGGTACTGTTGAATGTATTCGCCCAGGACATTTTCTAATTTATTACTGATTTGATAATTTAGCAGAAGAAAAGTCAAACATACGAGATGTCACCATTTATATTTCTGCTTTGCCATTGTGCTTTCACTGGGTTTTCTTCGTTTTGTTTGACTGGTTTCTACAAAAAGACTTCAGAACTAATTTATCAAAACTCGTAACCAGTCAACTTACAGAAATAGCAATGGTGACATATCGTACGTTGAAGTTTTGTCTGCTAAATAAGCAAATCTACAATAAATCAGAAATTTTCCTCACCTAATATAATCAACAGGTCCCTTGTTTAAGGTAGTTAATGATATTATTTTACCATCGGTTGAAAAATTTGATAGAAAATGACACAAAGGCTGAACCGTGCGTGAATGACCAGTACTTGAATTGTGCTTATGACTAAGAACGTATTGCAAGACCATTACGGGCAATTGCTTACATAATGTCTTATCTGTAATGGGGAGATTGGAGCACGTGCAAATTTTGTACAATTACACGTGAAAAAGGTGAGATTATATTATCTTTTAACTATGCATATTGCCAAGTCCCATGAATCTCTCTTATTTTAAAGGAGATATCAATTTCCTGCTGTTGTGTTAGGTTGCAACATTACTGCAGCTCTTAAATCTCTCAGACTATTATTGCAATATAGAAAGAAGAGCCACTATAAAACCATAGAAATCAGTCTCAGTATAGAAATCTCCTCTATTTATAAGTTTATCAAATTACACTCTAATGACGCTTTGAAGTGGTGACGATAAATCACTTCGTGACTAGAAGGTAGAGTGAAAGTTAGAATAACAGAGCTCGTTCAAAAAGTAATTGTTTTAAGTCAATGCATATGAGAGAAAGATATTATTTGTTGAAAAATTGATTTTTCTATACGGAGCACGTGCAAGGAAGAAGAAAAGGTTTCAGGGCGATGCTTTGGGGGTAATTTCTTATACTTAAGGACAAGTCAAATAACAAATTGTCATAATTAATTGATTTGGGAGGGGGGTTGTCATTTTAATACTAATAACAATTCTGATAAAAATCTTAATCATAATGAACATGATTTGCATTAAAAGTCAGGTAATTTATAAATTGAGTTGATATTAATCAATCATCGATGATATACCAATGATCAGAAGAAAGAATCAGAACAAATTGGATTGTTGGTTTCAGTAGGAGGAAAGCAATAGAGAGAAAATTAGGTGAAACTTTTAGAATAAACTATAGGAATAAAAAACGATAAAACTTCAAAGCCTGATTACCAGTTTCAAGTAAATGACTAATATTTCTACTTCATTACAACATTTATAAAATTAAATTCTGTATCGTTTTGGAAATTGTGCTCATAAGGTTTTTCGCTTTTGTGGGTGAAACTTATGTCGCATAGATATGAATTATTGACATACAGACACGAAGAGAACTCATTGAACATGGATTTTGAGATAAGTGTTTTTAATTACATACACATTAATAAACATTGATTTTCACAAAGAATTTCACTCCCTAGATGAGTGGTTATTTCATTAGAGACAGTAGTAAAGAATCTCGTATGTAAGGTTTTATAGCTATATATTAACGTGCCTAGATTAATTCTCATCTGCATCCCTTGACATTGACTTTCACTTGTATGAACGGTGCCACCAGTTGTAGCAGTGGTGTGGTGGTGGTATTATCTTTGGGGTTTTTTTGTTGGTGGTGGAGGTGGTAGTAGTAGTAGCGGTGGGTAGTGGTGGTGGTAAAAGTAGTTTCTGATACTTTGGCATTTACTCGTCTCTCACATGGTGATCTGCTTTTAAGGGGGTTGAACATCTTGACTGCTTCGAGATCAATATCAATGGGAATTCTAAACAATATGGAGAAATATTCACTTCCGAGTTTACATTTAATACAATGTAACATGTTAACTTTAAAAAAATGTCTGTGCACTATATCACTGAATTACCAAGTCAAAACAATGATTTGACCTATTGCTAAATCAAAGTACTAGTTAATTTAAACAATGGGTTGTCGAATGTTTTGTTTCCCATCAATTCCTTGACGAGGCCGAATAAGGTGCAACGAACTGGAAATTTGTTTCAGGATCGAGTTTGTTTATATGCATATCCATCCTGTTAAAAAATCTTATTTTTTATTCCGACTTTTTATATTCTGGTATTCTGGTCATTTTGATTTACTTTGGAACACAATATTTAAAATAGACTTGTTTTCCTCCCTATGAAAATAAATCTATCAAATAAATTTTCTCACTTTTTGTTTTCGTCTATTTTACATCATATCAGACTCCTCTCACATATTTCCTCCGCACGCGCATCACTCACATACAACATACTCAATTGGAACATCATCGGCCTTTCCGTCAAGTCGAGAAAGAAACATCGGATGTACTTCGCCGCCATTGACAACTGCATTCGGAACTACTTTCGTTTAAATTACACAATATGGGGTCAGACCAGGATAATATATTTTCGGATCAGTACCCAGATAAGTAGTTCACATATAAATTTAGAGGTTTTGTTTGGCTGTGCCTTTCACTGTGAAATATTCCTGAACGGGACTGATTGTTACCATGGCATAATTGGAAAGGAGTCATTATTTATTTTGAGATGCATTTTATTGTGGTTTTGAAAGCAGTGTGCTGGAAGTGCACAAGAAAAGTAAGTGTGAAATATGGTCAAAAACTATGTTTTGTTTGACCCGGAAATGGAGCCATGACCACAGTAGGTTTTCATCAGCTGTTATTCGCAATTATGCTGGGTAGCAACTGACACGTCTTGGTGTGTGTAACGTACTATAATGGCACTGTCACCCCTAGAAATCTTAGTATGATGGTAATTTTGGTCTGCGTTCAGCTTGGAGAGATGCATGTATGTAATATATAGTAACATTAATGGTGATCTGACCCCTGTCAGATGCAAGGCTTGTGGACAGTTAAATAGCCATATTATCAACAGTACTTCACATACATACATGAAACTTGGCAAATTTATTTCTTATAGCAATACAAATACACAGAAAAAAAATGTTCAAGTTTTTTGACTTTGAAATATTTATTTTTAATTTTTTAAAAATTAAAATGTCAAAATTTTTGTGTTTTTAAGATGTGTGCCTATTTTTGGTATGTGTTGATAGAAAATAATCAATGATGTGGTTTCATTGTATTAATACACCAAATTTCCTGTTGCAAAAGTTAGCATGGAGAGATTGTATCAAAATCTTACATTGAAACTTAATGAAAATTTTGTCCTCGCTCCAAATGGGCAATGTCACATTTGGACTGGTGGCCAAACACAAAATGGCAAATATGGCTTACTTTCATACAAAGATTCCAATACACAAATATGGAAAGAAACAACACGTACACAGAATTGCTTACATGTTTTTTTATTAAGAATTTAGATGTACCCCAATCTCTGGAATGCAGCAATCTGTGCCATAATAGCTTATATATCAATACATCTCATTTATGTTTGGACAGTCAGCAGACAAATTGTACTAGAAATTCTTGTCTTAGGGAAAAGAAATGTTTTGGTCATGGTACAAATATGGGCTGCATGCCAGAATTTAAAATGCACGAGTAATAAAGAATTCAGAAACTTATTTATCTTATTTGTATGGTAAGCCTTTTTAACTTCTACTTTTATACATGTATATTTAAAACACCTAAAGTCTTTTGACCCCTCCATAGATCTCATCAAGCGGTGGTAGCAAATATCACTATAAATGACATGTGCTACAGATTTCCCCGCCATACTTGGGCTGTTGTTGTTTTCGTTATTATTGTTGTTATTTTTCTCAGGCAAATATTTCAGTGAGCTTTAAGCATATGGGTGTTCTTCATTTTGCTTTAGTATATCTGATTCTCCTTTTCTATAATCAGATTTCTTTGCTTTATCTAATTTATGTACTTGTTATTGGCGCTTGACTTCAGGTCTGGCACGTTATTGTTTGTGATATTCATACTCGTTTTCATTGATCCAAGGACCTCAAGTGTTTTTTAGAGAGGCTAACACCCAAATTATCCAACTTTATTTTACTATTGATTTGACCAATTTGTTGTTAATTTTATGAATAGTTGCTGCACATCTCCCTTCAAACTTCCTGGAGTAGATGACATTCTTAGGTATAGAAACACCTAGAGATCTTTTCACAGTCTCACACATTTGTGTGTTTGTGTAAAGTTTTATTGTCACTAAAGCACTTTCACTTAACTTCATTTCAGGATTTCTTGTAGTAATTGATGGTCATTCTCATCCATTTGCAGATTGGTGGCTTTATCTGAGCCGAGACATTTTAAATTAAGCCACCAGTTATGTCTGTGACCACCACCACAGATCATAGAGTATCTCCGACATCGGGAGCAGTCACCATCATAACAACGCAGTGTTGCATCTAAAACTTTGGGTAAAAGAAACTTGATTTTCTGTAAAGTACCTCCATTTTCTTCCATTAATGTTTTAATACTAAGCTGCAGTGGGCCTTAACGTCTTGACTCAGGACTTTTTGTGCCTGCTTTTTGCTTTCTCTCGATAAAGCACCAGGAAATATAGCATCACTATTTATGGCTGATTTGCATTTATTAAACTTGGACTTTCCCAAAAATTAGTCGGATCTGCTGAACTTTCCACTTGCCACATAGGATACAATATTTTATATGTTTCTTGAAATCCAAAAACTGATTTTGCATCACCGTCGGTAGTCACAAATTTAACTCGAACCTCTTGAAGAACAAACCGTGTCCTAATTTCACGTCCCATTTCAAACCCAGAGTGAGGTGCTACATATGGAATATTCGCAGTACAATCAGCATGACCTTTAGGGCATACAACATAATATCCTTTTCCTCTGAACCAAGCTCCAGTCCAACACAATTTTTTTCGCACACAGCCGTAATGATGAACTCTTGATCATTCATTGCTTTACAAACGATTCCGACAGCTTGTGATAATGCTTGTCGTGGTTTTCCTGCACTAACTATACTTTGCAACGTTGATAACTGAAGAGTCTGTACTGCCACGATCTTTAGTCATGTCATGCACCAGTTTAAGTTTCTTGGACATGTCCTTCTTATTTAGTTCGGTTGTAACTTTTGATGCTTTATTTGCAGTCCTTTGCATGCCACTCCGACTTGGAGGAGGAACATCTACGGCTGTTTGCTAGAATCTGGCCCTTGTATTTCCCACTGGTGTCTTTTGAAGTCCCGCCTAGAATCCCAAGTTGACTGCAGCAGCACTAGAGTCAGCCATGCTGGATGGAACCTCTTCGTACAGCTTGAATTTAGGTGAGATGAAGCAAAATTTCACACATTTTAAGATCATCTGCCAGCCCAAGTCCAACTTAACTTTGTTGTATTATACTTCCATTAGTGGACAATCTGTAGCTGCCTCGTGATGTAGTTTTGTCATCTGGTTGACCATTTCCAACACTTTTGTGTTGTTTAATAGTCGCATTCCCTGTAAAATGAGAAAGAAAATAGTTAATGTCAGTTTTAAAAACTGCATACCGGAAGCAGCATACAAACAATTACATCTAGATGTTAAGCTAAGCACGTCTGTGTCAAGATAATCTGGAAGAGGATTGGCTGGTATCAGATTAATGTTTGGTTTTGGATGTCTGCATGATTCGTTTTAAGTTCTTGGTCTTTGCCAATTTTCATGCCTTTGTTATATGGGACATGGCACTTATTGAAGCTTGTAGCTTTTGCTTTTTAACACCTTTCATGGTAACAGTTCATAAATATATGTGCTGGTGAAGACTTTCAGACCCCATTTTTTGCAGGTCTAGGGACAAGCTTATATGTGTTAGTAAACAAGGTCGCAATTAATTTCGAAACTCTTGATCTCTCTACATTCAATTATCAATGATAGATATTATTGAAATTCGATTAACAGCAATCATAAGGGGTCCTTAGTAGCAGGGGGTAGGGGTGGGGTAAGATTCCAGTTTCTAATTTACACCTCATTGGCCACATATGTGCAGCTCTAGTAAAAAGCCTGTGGAATCCGTAGGGGATCGGTGCTAGCAGTCTTGTAGGTGACTTAAGTTAGTTTCTTCTTGCACAGCTTTTTCGCAAATTACATCTTTTGTGGATTTTAGAATACACATTTAAATTTCACATTTTCCGTTAAAATTTTATTAAAAATTGTAATTGCTACCATTTTGGAATTTTGTGAAAAGACGTGGCAGCTAGGTTTGGTTTCATATTTGAGATTGTGTCAAATATGTAAATTTCTTATTTGGGATCAAAATCTTTATTGGTTCTCTTTCCATTGAAATTTGAAATACTGTGATCTCATGTATGTAGCCGTCATTGAAAGAATCATATTTCAACATTGGGTAAGATGAAACCGTGGTCTGTAACTGAATACTTTATGAACTGACTTTATTGAAAATTTCCCCTATTCTTTCTGATTGGTAATGTATTGTTTTGGTATGGTATGAGTGTAACTGGATGCATTTCATGCCTCTGGCAGTGGCCAGACCAGGATACAAATGTTTCCGAGTCCGTACCCAGCTAAGTAGTTTATATCTAAATTTAGAGGTTTTGTTTGGCTGTAACTTTCATTGTGAAATGTTCCTGACAGGGATTGATTTTTACCATGGGATAATTGTGAAGGAGTCATTCTTTATTTTTAGATGCATTTTATTATAGTTGCAAAAACAGCGTGGTGGAAGTGCACAACAAAAGTAAGTGTGAAATATGGTCAAAAACTATGTTTCGATTGACCCGGAAATGGAATCATGACCCAGTGTTATTCGTAATTATGCTGGGCAGCAACTGACACGTCTTGGTGTGTGTAACGGACTATAATGGCACTGTCACTTCTACTAATCCCAGTGTAACTAGAATGTTGGTCATAGTTCAGCTTGGATAGATGAGTGTATGTAATATAAATTACAATTAATGGTGGTCTGAACCCTGTCAATATGGCGGCGGAAGGAAACAAAGTCACAATCGGAACATTGTTGGCCTTTTTTGTAGCAACATATATGCAGCACTCCACCCGAGACGAATTACCAAAGGCATCAAATGTATGTGTATTGCTACTACAACATCCAAGGTTTTTTCTCGACATTTGACGGAAATTGGCCGACGAAGTTGCAATTGACAGCATACCAGTCTCTCACAAGAAAATATAATAGGGATACTAGTGATGGTTAACAGCCATTACAAGAACAAGGAACTCAGAATCACATTATAGAACGCTTTAGCAGCACGACATTTCACGTACACGGCGCGTAGTAAAGGCCACTGTTGTACATATGCGTAGTTTTAACATAGAAACATTATCATAAAATATCAATCTACGAAGATTACAACTGTAGTTTGAAACCTAGACACATTATCATAATATATCAATCTACAAAGATTACAGTTGTAGTTTGAAACCGAGAGACATTATCATACGAAGTTTACAACTGTCGTTTGAAACCAAGACACGTTATCATAATATATAAATCTACCAAAATTACAATTGTAGTTTGAAACTGAGACACATACTCAAAATATATTAATCTACGAAAATTACAATTGTAGTTTGAAACTGAGACACATACTCATATTATATTAATCTACGAAGATTACAATTGTTTTAAATCACATCAAATGGCTTGCCTTGTAATTTAGGGCAATAATAACCGAACAGCAGCGTATATGTTGCTACTGCGTTTAAACATTTGTCGATGGAGCTTTCTTGTCGAATAAACAAAAATCAGATTGATACAGATATAGCAAGCGTGGATGATAAATACAACAGTGCTATCTTCCAACACATATATGAATAGTCATGCCTATAATATTTGGCGCTTTATAGTACGCAGCTACCGTTAACATATCACAGACATCAACTTATTACAAATGTTCAAATCACTTTTTAAAAAAAATTTGATATGTCTACAAAGTCGGTTTGCGATACAAAAAAAAAAAAACCATTGGTAACCTACGTACGAATCGGTAGCGTTGGTAGGTCTGGTTCTCTGTAGTATAATTGAATTTAATTGAACACGCTATACGAAATCGATTCCGATGGGTATTCTTATTGTAGAAAATAAATTTAATGAGATCATAATATTCCTTATCAGTTTTATCTTTTTTATGGCAAACGACAGGGACAAGTCATCCGTGACAACTGCAACCTGTAAATGACCTTTAATACTGTATAATATGAATTCTTTATTTGCAGAACAAAAAGGACGCTATTCTAAAACTTGGACAAATTTGATAATATTTCAAATCCTGTGAATATTCTTGCACATGAATAAATATTTTAGACACGTTGTTATCACTCGAAGAAGATGAAGAATCGGAAAAACTTCAGCAGTGAGAACTTTTTGGAATAGAACCGTTTAAAAAAAAGAGAGATGATATTGCAGTTTTAACAGACACATAATTACTTCAAAGCAAAACAATCACTGGTAGGTTTTGTGGTATGAAACTTAAATATGTATTGCAAAGGACCCTTCGTTACAGTTCTTCATTGGAACCGATGTTAAATAGCATTCTTGTTTTGCTAAGGAACACACTAAACAAAATCTACTAGATAAGGCTAACATATACTGGCTTGCAATACCTGCTGTCACGTTTAGACTTAAACTCATACTCACTTGCAATACCTGCTGTCACATTTAGATTTAAACTCATACTCGCTTGCAATACCTGCTGTCACATTTAGATTTAAACTCAGACTCGCTTGCAATACATGCTGTCACATTTAGACTTAAACCCATACTGGCTTGCAATACCTGCTGTCGCATTTAGACTTAAACCCATACTCGCTTGCAATACCTGCTGTCACATTTAGACTTAAACCCATACTTGCTTGCAATACCTGCTGTCACATTTAGACTTAAACCCATACTTGCTTGCAATACCTGCTGTCACATTTAGACTTAAACCCATACTTTTTAACGTATTGTTTTCCAACTTGAAATAAAACAGAAACGATAAGGCAGATTTACTTTTAATCCTTCGTCAGAATGATAAAAACATGTGAATTTATAACCGTTATTGGAGATACAACTACAAAACATTTGAATTTGTAACCTTTATTGCAGATACAACTATATAACATGTGAATTTATAACCGTTATTGGAGATACAACTATATAACATGACGCTTTCCTAAGAAAGAAACAAACGCAAATTGACCCTTTGACAGGACCACATGCTTTTAAAACTATCGTGTGTGAACTCAATGCGATTGACTGACGATGTAATGTGATTTGCACAGAGACACTGCAATTGTGTAAGATTTTTTATATAAAGCATATTAGCTTTGTTTATATTATTAGATATATAGAATCCAAGAATAATAATTCTTCAGCCTCCTAGAAACGCTGTCAATTAGCTACTTTCATACACTTGCTTGTATGTCCACATACAAAGAGATTGAGAGAGGAGAAGAAAACGGCACAAAACTAAATCAGCTGACGCATTCGTCTATAAAGTTATATAAAATGTCTGAAATTGTACGGATGAAAATAAAACAAATAACACTCATCACTCTATTGTAGCCTATTTTTAATGCTTGCAAATTTTAGAGGTACCTGCTATCCCATTAATAGCAAACGACGTTCTAGTATTTCTATTTATGTAGATGACTTTTTGCAGAGGGAATATTCACCAATACATCTTAAATTCCAGAGTCTTTGAGATGTATGTAGATAATGTTAAGAATCTGATATTAAAAGGAATTTATGAACTTTAAGATGACGTATTATTAATCGGGAAGACTGTACAAGCATACTTTGCATCAATGTTTAAGAAACTATAACCATTATTCCCCTATATTTGCTAAGCTGAGCTCATCTCAAACTATTAATCCCCTATATTTGCTAAGCTGAGCTCATCTCAAACTATTAATCCCCTATATTTGCTAAGCTGAGCTCATCTCAAACTATTAATCCCCTGTAATTGCTAAGCTGAGCTCATCTCAAACTATTAATCCCCTTTATTTGCTAAGCTGAGATCATCTCAAACTTTTCACCTCTGTTACAACCATGACTTTAATTTCCAACCAAATGTAGATAAACTAAGACGTAAGAGTGTACAACAAACTAAACCAAAACACCAACAAAACGAGTCAACTGCGCCATTATATACTATATTTACTTCTTATTATAATTTGTTGTTCTCTTAAAAAGCACAAATAGGTAATGATGCCAAGATATAAAGCCAATAGATCATGATTCCCAAGGTATAAAGACAAATAGATCATGATGCCCAAGGTATAAAGGTAAATAGATCATGATGCCCAAGGTATACAGGTAAAAAGATCAAGATGCTTAAGGTATAGAGGCAAATAGATCATGATGCCCAAGGTATAAAGGCAAAAAGATCATGATGCCCAAGGTATAAAGGCAAATAGATCATGATGTCCAAGGTATAAAGGCAAATAGATCATGATGCCCAAGGTATAAAGGTAAATAGATCATGATGCCCAAGGTATAAAGGTAAATAGATCATGATGCCCAAGGAATAAAGACAAATAGATCATGATGCCCAAGGTATAAAGGCAAATAGATCATGATGCATAAGGTATAAAGGTAAATAGATCATGATGCCCAAGGAATAAAGACAAATAGATCATGATACCCAAGGTATAAAGGCAAATAGATCATGATGCCCAAGGTATAAAGGTAAATAGATCATGATGCCCAAGGTATAAAGGTAAATAGATCACGATGTCCAAGGTATAACGGCAAATACATCATGATGCCCAAGGTGTAAAGGCAAATATATCATGATGCCCAAGGTATAAAGGCAAATAGATCAGGATGCCCAAGGTATAAAAGCAAATCAGTTGCGATGTCCATATATATCTAAAGAGAGACCAAAATTGTCACGGATTTACGAAGTATAAAAACTATAAAGTGACGTCCCAAGCTTGATAAAATTCATCCAATGTCGACATTTTAGCACAGTTACATATACAAATTAGTTCATGCTACATGAGATCTCTAAGTCCCTGACATAAACTTGATGGTCATGGGACCTTCATCATGCTACCTGAGATCTCCAAGTCCCTGACATAAACTTGATGGTCGTGTGACCTTCATCATGCTACATGAGATCTCTAAGTCCCTGACATAAACTTGATGGTCGTGTGACCTTCATCATGCTACATGAGATCTCTAAGTCCCTGACATATTCATCATGGTCGTGGAACCTTCATCATGCTACCAAAGATCTCAAAGTCCCTGACAAAAACTAGATGGTCGTGTGACCTTCATCATGCTACAGGAGATCTCTAAGTCCCTGACATATTCATCATGGTCGTGGAACCTTCATCATGCTACCTGAGATCTCTAAGTCCCTGACATAAACTTGATGGTCGTGTGACCTTCATCATGCTACATGAGATCTCTAAGTCCCTGACATATTCATCATGGTCGTGGGAACTTCATCATGCTACATGAGATCTCTAAGTCCCTGACATAAACTTGATGGTCGTGTGACCTTCATGCTACATGAGATCTCTAAGTCCCTGACATAAACTTGATGGTCGTGGGACCTTCATCATGCTACATGAGATCTCTAAGTCCCTGACATAAACTTGATGGTCGTGGGACCTTCATCATGCTACATGAGATCTCTAAGTCCCTGACATATTCATCATGGTCGTGGAACCTTCATCATGCTACCTGAGATCTCTAAGTCCCTGACATAAACTTGATGGTCGTGTGACCTTCATCATGCTACATGAGATCTCTAAGTCCCTGACATATTTATCATGGTCGTGGGAACTTCATCATGCTACCTGTGGTCTCTAAGTCCTTGATGTATACTTGATAGCGGTGGGGACTTCATCATGCTACCTGTGGTCTCTAAGTCCTTGATGTATACATGATGGTGGTGGGGACTTCAATAGTCAGATAATCTATAAGTTAATATTGGCACATATCATATATTGGCACTACCCCAATTAGAATTTATTTCTATTTCAGAAAATTATTTTGGTTTTTATGTCTCAATAGGTACCATAGGCACTACAAAAAGTCGATTTCCCGAACTCGTCGGATAACATAAGCATGATTTGGGTAATACTGAAACTGAATAATAATCAGCAAAATATAATAGAAAGGGAAACAAAATGGTTAAGAGTATGCGATGGGTTCAATTAAACAGTTAAATTGATGATGTTCGCTTTTGAGTTCGTCATACTTCAACTACGATAGATAGACATACATACATAAGTACGTTCGTACATTCATACTTACATACGTCTGTTTTGTATGTAAACAAAAAAAAAAAAGAAGACATCGGCTATTTTGATAGCATCCTATCCATCTATTTCCAGAAAAGGTTAGTGACCTTACTAGAGTAGTATCCAAGTATCCACGTTGTAATCCAGTCAACACTTGGTTTAAATTTATGCTCTCCCGCTAAATGAAAATTGTGCGCGAAGATAGAATTAATTCATATTTCAATATTTCTGCTTATGCTAAAAACATTTTTTTGTCATGCTCAACGTCAAAAGGTAAAAAATATGGTTGCTATTATTTGTGTACAAGAAAGTAAAATTATGAGGGACGGCATTGTATACTTTCAGATTTGATTGCAGAGGCACACATCTTTGTGCTCTCTTTTGTATAAAATGGCAAAGACACATGCTCTGTATAAAATGGCATAGACACATGCACTGTATAAAATGGCATAGACACATGCACTGTATAAAATGACATCGACATATGCTCTGTATAAACTAGCTAGTTGTTTATTCAGGCGTCTGATCACCTCCACAATCAGGTAAAATAATAACACGACTAAGTAATCCTCATTTTATACCCCAGCCCTGTGTTTAAAAGACAGGATTTTGAAACCGGGTATTAATGAAGGAGCCAATCATTGCTACCAAAACTATCAGGCACTTAATTGTTCAATCAGATCCCTATTCAGAGGTTTCATCACCTCCACAGTCACGTTAGTTCCGTCGGTGGAGCGTCGGACTTGTAATCCATTTGTCGCAGGTTTGTTACCCGCACAGGCTAGCCCAGGTGGATTGCCTCTGTGTGTTCTTGGGAAAGGCACATAGCTCTCATTTTCGAGGTATGATATAGCCAATAATGTGTTAAAAGTGCCGTTAAAAGCAACAAAAACAAAGCTAATCACCCTTTTATATTAATAATGGCCGGAATACATACTTAGGCATACACATATTCCCGGTACTCTTGACCTCTCTAACTCTGTTTGGTACAGACAGAGCCGATGATCTATTACATTGTTTCAAATTTCAGTTAATTCTCCCCAAAAGTAGTTGCAAAAACGATTGCAAGTTGGGTAATGACTCCAAATAAAAAAAATCGAGGACCAACATAGACACACGCATTATCAATGTCGTTTCTTTGATATACTTTGTGAATACTGGAGAACGTTCCGATTTGTATGGTTATAAATCAAGAGAATAAATTGCTTTTTGATATGAAATGACAATGTCCCATCCGAACCATGCAATACAAGTTTAATTATCAATTATGTAATTAGTAGTATGGGCAATTAAGGAAAGAAAAGCGGTTATGAGGCCAAGGATTGTATTGATTGAGGTATATAATACACGTAAAACCTTACTATAAATTTAAATAACAACTATTAATTTCTCATAAAACTTTTAGTGAATGTTGAACAGATGACTGAAAGATTAATTATTAAATTCATGGTCGAGAATAACAAATCAGAAAAATCAGATGCTTCAAAAGAGAAAGAAAGTAGGCTGGAATGGAAATGGAAGAAAGAAGAAATAAAACTTAAATACAAATAAAATATTAGAAATATTTTAAAGTATAGAACAAATAAATTGGGCTATGAAATCAAGGTATGAATTTTAAAAAAAAATATAACAGAAGAGAAACTGCATAATATAAACAGTTACATTTTAGATCTAGAAATAAAATTATAGATCGGAATATTGTCACCTTCATTCACTTATTCTTTTGTAAATGAAAATAAAATTATTAAAATGTCTCAACTGGACCAATCAGTAAAGAGATAAGGAAAAATTAGCCAACATTTCCCTTCCAGGCAAGGAAGGGAAATTTGACAATATTAAATGAAAATTAAAATTAGAGTATTTTGGAAGGAAGTGTTCGGGTTAAAGATGTGATAAGGATGTTTCAATAATCTAAACTCAAAAGACGTGCTCTCTTCAAACAAGTCTTAAGGAATATTAATGGCGCTGCCTCATTTACGTACAAAGGTTATCAATAGATAACATTCAATAGAGAAAATTTAATCATTGAATTCAGGATAACAGTGTTATACAATGGCACAAAATATATATTTTTAACTTTTGGTTTATTCCTTTGGGCTGTTCGCTTTTGTTAAATCAACGCTGTTCTGCGCGTTATCATTACATTATGACGTCAACAATATAACGTCACTTGTTTCCAAAGTGTATCGTAGCGGTATGAACTCTGGGAGAGATTTGATGTGAAATGCCATAATTGCAACTTATTTCTCTTATTAAATAGTGAAAATTAAAAATGGTCATATATTTTAAATAATCGTAATAACAGTCCTGTGAAAGAAAATGTAATCAACAAAAAGTATATGAACCCTTATGAAAGCATTAGCATCATTATGACCTAAATTGACCGCGCAGGCTTTCTTTTGCAGGAAACAGATACATTCTCAATAATTCTGTTATACTGAAACAATTCACTCACCAGCATTCACTTTTTCTATGTGTATTTGATAAAAGGAGTCTACGACCTTCAACCTGTGTCAATTTTTAAAATACTCATTCGCTATTATTTTATGGATGATTGGTGACAGGGTACATATTTCCCCATACGTTGCCATAAAATCACCCTTATTTGGGATAGATATTCAACTAAACCTAGCGCAAGAAATGCAAACAACTTAAAGGTTTTTTTTTAAAAGCAATTTTGGATTGCTTCGACCCTTAGCTATATAAAAGGATCAAATGTTCTCAATTCTCTAACATTTCAAATGCGATACCTTTAACCTTAATCAATCCTGGTTCTGTATTCTTGAAACATTTTGATCAAACGACTCAGACTCAAGGTCAAAACTACAGAATCAGATATTTGCTTTTATACCTTGGGCATCCTGATCTATTTAGCTTTATACCTTACGCATCCTGATCTATTTGCCTTCATACCTTGGGCATCTTGATGTATTTGCCTTTATACCTTGGACATCGTGATCTATTTGCCTTTATACCATGGGCAACATGATCTTTTTGCCTTTATACCTTGGAGAAAATAAATGGCATTGAAATTCGGCATGCTAGTAGAGGAATGCATGTTATAAAACTCCTGATAGTTTTATAAGTGCAACATTGTTCTAAGCAAAATTATATAACCTCACAATTTTCGGATTTTGAACATGAGCTTGGGTTTCGTTCTCGGACAGTTGTAATAGTATGGGACCAGGTGTAAATCACTAAAATTGTGTTATTTTATTTTTGATTTATGATCAAAGAATATTAAGCATTGATTTCGTTTCATGTCCTTTTGACTTCTCCACAGAGTAGTATCATAGGAAAGCTGCCTTTAATGAGCCATCATATTGTGCATCAGTCATGGTGCTTCTGTGTAACAAAGTGCCATCTCTAAATTCCCTAGTAAGTGATAAATTGAGTTTATTAATTGAGTATTGAAAAATATTTGACCCGAGGTCATGTGGTGCAGGATGCCCGAACTTGCGAGAGTACTCTACGGCACACGAACGAGGGCCCAATATTTTTCAATACTCAGTCAATAACCTTTTTATTATATACTTAAAAAGAAGCAAATTAATCATTCTGTTATGTTACAGGAATAACACAACTGAAACAAAAATATTTCAATGTTTTATTGAACATTTTATACGTTCAATTAATGAAATAAACCTGAACACCGCACAGTAATACACGCTACCTTACTGCTATATAGGTGCGCGCGTACATGGGGTGATTCTCATTCAACACTCAACGAAACTGAGTTTGTTCAAGAAAATGCAATGTCATGTAGGCAACGATTCACAAAGAAATATTGATATTAGGAAAAAAATAATGCAATACATCAATGAAAATTGAAGATACCTTTATGAAAAGATGAGCCTGAAAAATTCAGTCTTAGGTTACAGTATCGTTAAGATTGTCATATTGCTGCTGTCATGATGGTGGGTAAATTTGAAAGTGCAATGTGCGTCATGATTGTTGCCAGGTTATTGTGGTCCATCGGTCTTGGATAATACCTAAAATAAAGGATATAGGGTCATTTTGGAGTCGCTTGTGTTTCATTAAATTCCGAGTGAAGAATAAAAAACTCTTTTCCAAGTGGATAAAAGTTAACTGTTAAAGTGAAAGGGAAGTTGTTGACTGATACATTGTATTAAAGGTCATTTTGACTCTCTCTCTCTCTCTCTCTCTCTCTCTCTCTCTCTCTCTCTCTCTCTCTCTCTCTCTCTCTCTCTCTCTCGCGTACTACACAGCAGCAACAAGCGACCACTAGCCGTCCATTTTCGGTATTTGTATAAATCATAATTATTTTTCTATTTTTTCCTTGCAATTTAAATCTTTGGATGTATTCAGATTTTCCTTTATTTATTTGTATGATAGATAGTTTTATTTTGGATGAGAGCTAGATCTACTGATTCTCCAACACTGGTGTCAGGTAGAAAGTGTTACAGTATTTGTCGACATCTGTTGGCCACCAGATTTATGACGTGGTCAGCATTCCACGTTTCCGTCGCCAATTTTATTTAGCCGTTGTCAGAAGTAGTTAATCGAATGCGGGCACGTGTTTACCGTATAAAGAGTGGTGAATATTTATACTTAACTTCGGTTAATATCGCTGGAAATTGGCCGGTAGCAACAACGTTTAACTAATGGGACTATCTATGAAGTTTATAATCAGTTAGGACTGTATAATTAACCTAACCATTGGGAAAGGGGTTTTGTGATAACTACTCTCTCTCTCTCTCTCTCTCTCTCTCTCTCTCTCTCTCTCTCTCTCTCTCTCTCTCTCTCTCTCTCTCTCTGTGCATGTTGTGGATGGAGTTGTATGAAAGTTGACATGATTGTTGAGTATGGTACGAGAAAAATTATTACATTTTGGGGTTTCTTCGTCAACAGCTTCTGGATTTTGCCAAAATTAACAAGTTTGAAATGTACACACTATGTGCAACCCAATAAGGCCACATTAATAGTATTATTACATTTCTCTTCTATAAAAAGCAGGTGCTTGTGGCCGTTTCCTTTAAGAAAATAGGTTTGAATTTCGACAGAAATGTTTTTTGTTGCTTTTGTTTTTCTCTCTAACCCATTATCATGGTGTAGATACAAGCATTATCTGTGAATAATGCACCTAAGGGTTTGCATCTATGGATGCCCTTATTGTTTGCGTCTATTCAACTGCCTATATTGTGATCAGGCACGCATGCCAATCAATAACGCAAACATTTATGAGGTCGTTGCCTTCCATGGCTCAATGTTGTTGATGAACTTTTTCCGAATGTTGGTCATATATATATATATATATATATATATATATATATATATATATATATATATATATATATATATATATATATATAGAGAGAGAGAGAGAGAGAGAGAGAGAGAGAGAGAGAGAGAGAGAGAGAGAAAGAAAGATATATATATATATATATATATAGAATATATATATATATATATATATATATATATATATATATATATAGATATAGATATAGAGAGAGAGAGAGACAGAGAGAAGAAACAATAAAAAGAAATTAGTCCTGAAAACCAAGTTACTCCTAGTAATTTACAGTTAATGAATTACAAATTTACTGCATGAGATCGATGTCTAAAAGATTGGAAAATGGAGGCATTAAGAGGAACGGAGACACGTATGTTTCATCAATGCTTTCAGGACCAAGGTATTTGAGGTAAGCAAGTGAACAAAACGGTATCTAATGCAATGAAAATCAGATCAACAAAACGGTATCTAATACAGTGAAAATCGAAACTACTGCGGAGAAGATTTTTAGGATAAAATTGTGATTAAGATGTTTAATAAATCAATAAAGTATGAAGTTTTCATGGCATGGCATGTAGATGGTGGAGAAAAAAATGTTATAAATGTTTAATGATATATAATTTACGACTCACAAATGGTAAAATTTAATCACGAACATACCATAGGCTCTTGAGTTCACATGTATTTGTATTCTGATGCAATGCATATCGTGTGTTCTTGTTTTTTTATCCATGATACGCACAACTATATCTAATCAATCATGTATTGCGTGTGTGTTGAACATCATTAGATCTGTCATTAATTGTCATATCCCTTGTTTAATGCAACTAGTTCGTATAGTTTGGATGTGGTTCCATGTAATTTGGGCACTCTCTTTGAATCCTTGCTCCGTTATGTTTCTTTTTACTCAATGCACACGTGTTTAACAGAGAGTTGGATGCACATTTTTATCCTAGAACAGTTTTAATTTAGTGCAGAAAGTTTAGTTTATAATTGTTAATCTTTCATAAGCGTTTTTTAAAAAGAGAATTACTCAGTTTCCTTTATCAGATAAGGATTGATCCAATTTTTAAAAAAATGATTTATCAGAATTGTAAGACAATGTTATTTAACTTTCTTTCAGAAATGTTTGGTACTAATTTAATAACCATTTAATGGCTTTATTTGGTACTAATTTAATAACCATTTAACTACTTTATTTGGTACTAATTTAATAACCATTTAACGGCTTTATTTGGTACTAATTTAATAACCATTTAACGGCTTTATAATATTTTAAGACGATGCATACTACTATAGAGTCTAATTGTAAAAAAAAATATATTGTATTTAGATTTCACATAGTTAATATCCATTATTCATTCTTTTTCAAACAACTACAAACTACATTAATCCAGTGGGTGATTTCATAAAAATGATTTCTTCTGATTTGCTTACGTCTTAAATCATCATTATTATGGACAACGTTCATGACTTCTGTCAGATTTACATGAAGAGATTATCGTTTCTAATTGTTGCAATTTATAAATTAACTTTTGGAAACTGCTATTATTATTCACATACGCTATTATTCCCATGGATACTACTTTAGCAGTCCTGTTGCGGTCCTATACATACTCTTCTTTAGCAGTCCTGTTACAGTCCTATACATACTCTTCTTTAGCAGTCCTGTTGCAATCCTGTACATAAACTTAAGTGGGTGTTCGCACACTGCTAACTGTGACATTGTATTTTGTAGTTATAGAACCCCCTCCACCCCGCCCCTTCCGTGTTCTCAAAGAATCTTGCATACTTTTTGATAATAAATTTGGAGTTAAACACACATCGAAGGGAGTCAGAATTTGTCTTGTTCCTTGAGCTATTGTAAACTCAATCTGTCCATGATGAAAAAAAAAAAAAAAAAAAAAAAAGACGCTCTACTTCTCAAGTTCAAATCGATAGTTAGGCATGTGTTGGAATAGGCAATGCCAGTTACACTTTAAACACTTGTGGCTAAACGAACTAACTACGAGAACGTGGCACGAGTGTTGGCTGTACCAACCCGAAAGAGTAAGCATGTTTTATAAAGTGTCATTTCTTCGCTGCCGTCTTATAATGATGACTATTTGTTTTATCTAGAATCATAAATATATATGGAATAAGTGTATATGAAGCATTCTTGTATTATCTGAATGCCTAAAAAAGCCGAATTAGGTCACTCTATGGGTAATATATTGAAGCAGAAGTAATGAAAATTCCGTTTCATATGCATGTCACCATGACAAGTTTCCACGGTTGTCGTTCTTGTCGTTGAATTTGCTCACAAAATCCAACACAGCATGAAAAATGGTGTTTCAGAAAAACGAAAAATGGGATGTTTATAATTTCGTTCTTTCTTATTCATTTTCACGGTCGATTTTCTTTGACACGGGAATATTGAGGTTTATTTTTCTATAAAAAATATAAATGACGAATTAATTTGACCTCATAAGTTTCAAATCTTCTCAGTTTGTCTTTGCACACGGATCCTGAAGTTTAAATTTCTCTACTATCAGAAGAAGAACAACTGTAGTCGGTCGAGAACTGGCCACATTCAACATCCAGATAGCTGCCTTGAGTGAAACTCGCCTAGCTGAGGAAGGACAACTCACCGAAGTAGGAGCCGGCTACACATTCTTCTGGAGTGGCCGAAGTTAAGAAGAGCGACGTGAAGCTGGTGTTGGCTTTTCCATCAAATCGCAGCTAGTTAACAAGCTCATAAATCTCCCAAAGAGCACGAATGACAGACTAATGCAGATGAGACCCCCACTGTTTGGAAAAAGACATGGAACTATCATAAGCGCCTATGCACCCACTATGACCAACCCAGATAAGATCAATGACACATTTATTGAGACCTGATGTCTCTTATTGCAGAAGTACTAAAGGCAGACAAGCTCATCATCCTTGGTGACTTCAATGTTAGAGTTGGCACAGATCACCAGATTAGGCCAGGTGTCATTGGCAAAAATGACTTTGGAAAATGAAACAACAACGGATTCGTCCTACTGATAAAATGCGCTGAACATGACCGCCTAATCACCACAACAGTATTCCAAATGCCAAACCGCAACAATACGTCTTGGATAAACCCACGCTTCAAGCACTGACATCTTATTGACTACGCTATTTTCAGGAGAAAAGACAGGCACGATGTCAGAGTGACGAAGGCCATGAGAAGTGCAGAAAGATGGATTGACGACAGGCTCGTAGTCTCGAAGCTCAATATCCGGATTTTGGTTAGCAGACGACCACAAGGCAAAAAAATTTCCCAAAAAGCTTAATGTCCCATACTGAAACAGGAGAATGTGAAACATGCATTTGTCAAAGAAATGTGCAGCCAACTGGATACAATCGATACAAACTCTGAGAATGTCGCGGAAACCCGCGCATCCTTCAGAGACTCAGTATACTATATTATCAAAAATCCTCGGTCCCACCACACGTAAACATTATGATTGGTTTAATGAGAACGTTGCTGCCATACAGAGACTTCTGAATGCAAAATATCTTCTACAGAAGGCAACATACAATCCTGCGACAACCATCGTGTCATCTCCTTGCTGTCAATAGCCGGCAAAATTCTTGCCAGAATTCTACTGAATCGTCTTGTGCATCACATCGATCAAAGGCTCCCGCCAGAGAGTCAGTGTGGCTTCAGGAAAGGACGAGGGATCACAGACATAGTGTTCGCAGGTCGTCAACTCCAGGAGAAATGTCAGGAACAGAACTCTGATAAAAGCCTTTGGCACAGTCAGTCGTGGAGGCCTTTGGAAGATCATGGCAAAATTTGGCTGCCCAGAGAAATTCATCGCGATGGTTCGGAAATTATATGAAGGCATGCTCGCTCGTGTTGTGGATGACGGCGAGTCATTTGAACCATTCCCAGTCACCAATGTAGTCAAGCAAGGCTGTATATTGGCCCCAACCTCTTCAGTATGATGTTCTCTGCCATGCTTACTGATGCCTTCCGTGACTATGACATTGGGATCGATATCAGATACCGGATTAACGGCAAACTATTCAGTCTGAGAAGACTACAGGCTAAAACGAAGTTATAGGAGGTGACTGGCCGTGATCTCCTATTTGCTGACGATTGTTCCCTGAATGCCAAATCTTAGTCTGACATACAACACAGTATGGACCATTTCTCTTCAGCTTGTGACAATTTCGGTCTCACAATCAGTATCAAGAAGACAGATATGATGCGCCAACCTGCACCAGGAAAGCCTTACATAGATCCTACCGTCACAGTAAATGGCCAAACATTCCTGACAGTGGACAAGTTCACCTATCTCGGTAGTACACTGTCACATGCAGTCCTCATCTATGATGAAAACAACGCAATAATTGCTAAAGTAAGTGTGACCTTTGGCAGACGACGTGCAAATGTGTGTGAGGCATCAGTCTACAAACAAAACTTAAGGTCTACAAAGCAATTGTGTTGCCGATCCTGCTGTATGCTTGCGAAACCTGGATGGTGTACAGACGTCATGCTACAAAGCTGAATCATTTTCACATAAGCTGCCTGAGGAAACTGATAAGGATAAGATGGCAGGACAGGGTCCCAGACACTGAGGTTCTTACAGGAGCAGGAATTCCAAGCATCCACATTCCACTGATGAAATCACAGTTGAGATGGGCATGCCACGTCACCAGGATGTCAGAAGAACGACTACCAAAGAAGATCTTCTACTGCTAGCTAAAGGAAGGAAAGCGATCTCAAGATGGTCAGAAGAAATGCTTCAAAGAATCCCTCAAGTGATCCTTGAAACACTTCATTACTGGGAAAATCTCACATAGGAGCGCTCCACCTGGAGGAGTCTCATCCATAATGGAGATACAGACTATGAATGGAGGTGAACAGCAGAGGCATTGCAGAAGTGTGAGCAGCGTAAATCTCAGAACTGCAGCACGTTCTCTATTCAAGCAAACCCGTGCGGCATCTCCTGTCAAGTGTGCCACAGACAGTTCAGAGCACAAATTGGCATGATCAGCCACTCACGTATTCACAGAAACCAAATCAGTTAGAGATGTCATGGTTAGATGATTTAAGATCGTGTATCTGAATAAAACATATTTAAGTGTAAATTTGGATTTTATGTTTATGTGGAAACGAACCTTGGTTCATTACAATTAAGGTTCGGTTTGAATCGTCATCATCTCTAAATTTTGTTCTTATACTTGGAGTTGATAGTGTTACCTGCGTTTTTTTTTTTTTTTTACTATCAAACATCATTGTTAGATTACTATCGACATTTCAGCCAAGATGTGCCTAACGTTTTGACATCAGTGTGCATCCAGTAATGAAAGTTAAGATAATCAATTTTCCTTGATAATAATCAGACATAAAAAATTCAATTTTGTTGCCACTCGAAATTGGACATTATAGTCACAGATCATAATTTATACCAGGCAACTAATTAGGCCGTAATTAGATATCATTTATTTTAGTTACGGAATTTAGGGCTACTGTCTTTTACAAAGAGACAGAATGCGCTATGTTATCTCAACCGATTGTTAGATTAAACTATCCTACAACACTAAATAGTTTAAGATTGATACGATGGGATATTAAAATGGCAGGACATTTATTCATATTTAACGAACAGCAAAATTGTACAACCTCATTTTGTCATATGATATGTTAATTACATCCTTGACATTGAAACATTAAATCTTATATCTCGTTAAAAACTTTGAACGATTTTAACGTTGTACTTTAAACACTGAAGTAAGTATTTTTAAGGAGCTTCAGAAGACATATCTGTATATATTTCCTAAGGGGCTTAATAGATTTTCTGCTCTGAAAAAAGTAATAATTGCAGTAATATATTTCCTTTGGGCAAAATACATTTTCTGGTATGAAAAATGTAAGATTGGCAGCAAATGTTGAATCACGTTTTCAGTTTTATCTGCTATCTTTTTTTCTTAAAAACTTTCAGACTTTAAATTTTTGAACACTTATGTCAAATAATTAACTGGACAACTGAAAAGCGCTCTTTCTTTTAATTTTCTCTCAAATTTCATCAAGGATCTTAAGTTAGACACAGTTACAGTGCTGACATTGGCCCGTCACCCTCAATGAGATTGATTAATTATAACTATTATACGTTATACCGAATCGATTAGAACTTACGTAGAGAAAAACAATTAATTTTCTTAAAAGTCATTTGAATCAGACATTATACAAGTTAAATGTTGAGTGTCTAAGCGCAAGACTGCATTCGGTTCAAATATACTAAATACTGAGCTCGTCTTCTCTAGTTCTCTTTTAGATATCCTTTCTTTAATAATTTGTGTGTGTCCTTCTACACTTAGGTAACAATTTCAATCAGACTAATACATGTTACCTCTCGCTCTACAAGAGATCTATCCACTGCAGTCGTGTCATAATAGTTTACGTCATCTATTAATTCTGAGAAAACGTTTGCATATTTACACGGTAACAGATCTTACATAATTACATTATGTGCTCAACATCCAATAAGTTTTTCTGTCCCTCCTCGGACATTTGATTCTGTTAAGCTGCTAGTTTCTGCGTTTGCGTATTTTGA
Source organism: Margaritifera margaritifera (assembly GCA_029931535.1). Classification (NCBI taxonomy): domain Eukaryota; kingdom Metazoa; phylum Mollusca; class Bivalvia; order Unionida; family Margaritiferidae; genus Margaritifera; species Margaritifera margaritifera. The sequence goes on along the minus strand of JAQPZY010001467.1, from coordinate 882,408 downwards.
TGACGACGATTTATATAATTTTGTAGCCTCGGGAATTAAAAGATGTCCATGTAAAAACTATCGTCGAAGGTATACACGTTTAAAGAGAATGTCACCGGGGTAGAGGGTTGTTTTAGGGTTGGATAAAAGATTCATTTTTTTTTTAGCTACACAGTTGAACTGCATCCTTCCAAAATGAGTCTAAACTAAATAGTTGGTTTTATCTTACAAAGTTTCTTGAAAATTACATTTTCACGTTTTTCAGACATTTCTTCATTTCATTGTAAAATCTTACATTGGCAAATACTTCACGTAATGCCTTCTGATTCACTTTCATACCAAAATAACGAGGTAGGTAACATTTAGGTAGGTTAACCAGCTTTCATTAAGCTGATATTTTATTATATTATGCATGCACATAATACTGTGCCAGAGAGACGGACCTTTCATTAATGAAAGATAATGTATTTCTTTAAATGAAAAATGGGTTTCTCTACTGGGTTGTGGATGTCGAACATCTGTAAGTTTTGCAGAAGAGAATCAAACAGGGGAGATTACATATTTGAGAATTATCTGTATTTTCTGAAATTCGTAGAATAGCATTAGTTTAATAAAACAATATGAAATTCACATCAAGTGGTCTTTTTGACATAGTACAATGCCAGTTTGAGGCTGCCATCCAGTCTCTTCTTTTCTTCAGCCGTCTGCATATAGTTGTAAAAATTGTGTTCAAAATGTTTTAATTTTGTCATATTTCCAGTCAGTTTTAATTGTCAGTAAAAATCGATACTTCTAAATCTAGGTGAGTCGAAACAAAATTCTAGAGACTAATCAATGATTGCATTTTAGTTTTGATCGGGCTGTGCTTTTTTCTTCAATGTTGCACAGAATAGGCAAATATAAATGCGTCGGATCTTGGTTTTATCGTAAACTGCACTCAGAGAAATCGTTTCGTATGGAGTAAGCGAGTATTTTCTTTGGCACGCAAGCTCAGTAAGGATGGTATTGTACGCTGTAGTGGGTGGTTGGATGGGAGGTTAAGGATTGTACTATACGCTGTAGTGGGTGGTTGGTTGGGTGGTTAAGGATGGTATTACACTACTATATACTTTAGTAAATGGTTGGATGGGAGTGTTATGTGAGTTTATGCTCAGTAAAGATGGTACTATTCGCTATATTGGGTTGTTGGATGGGAACTAGATGTGAGTTTATGCACTGCAAATAACTTTCATTTAAGTGATTTCTCGCTTTTACGTCTACTCCTGAAACTAGTAAAAATATGTCTCGTCTTTGATGAAGTTATGAAAGATATAATTAAAGCATTACAGAAGACATCCATATCTGAAGTCATCATGGGTTTTGACTGTACGCATCCGGGTAATATCAACTTAAAAAGTTTAAAAGGACCAAGGTACATCATTTACATTTCGCAAAATTCTCAATGACTCGTGTTAAAGGAATAATTATTAAATATTTCTGGATAGTAACATTCTCGCTAGTTGCAATGATACGAAACATGAAAAAATCTCATTCAGACTCAGAGTGTTTTAAAGTTCAATAAAGCTGAAAACAAAGAAGACAATGAATGGAAAGCCGATCTGGTTCCTTAGTAACAAAACTGTCGGCGCACAAAAATTGACCTTAAATTCTAAATTCCCAAATTAGGAATCATCATTAGAGTCTATTAATATCTTTGAATTTCAATATGTTATTAGAGAAATACAGTCAAACATGCCTTAAAGGTCCATTGTATTAAGCAACTAGCTGGCTTACACAGCACTTGTTTGAAGGTCACATGAATCAGGTTATTGAAGAAATTAAACTTTATTAAGCAACGATCTGTCTGCAGAGGCCACATTTTACATCTCCTAGGTGGCTGCTTAAGACCATTTTCGCTGTCAATGCTAAAATAATCCTTAAATTGTTGTAAGCCTATCTTTACATCGAGTAAAGTTACAGCAGCTTTAAATTTATAGAAATTGAGCATAAATTCAAATTTTGTGTTCAGACAAATTCGTGACTATGGTGTCAGATTTAAAGCCGACATGTAATTAATGCCATATATTGCATCTTTATCGCGAACCCCTTTAGCAAGATAGTCAAGGAATACAATCATTTAGACAAGGACAGCAATAAAATTCATATTCCATGCATCAGATTCAATGTATGCAAAGCTGTCGAGATAAAACGTGCTGCGAGTTCATGCCAAGTAATTAATCATAGATTCAGAAGAGCTAACATATTTCGTATTGTTCCCAGGCTATTCCAGAGAGCTAGTGGACCAGATTATCTTCCAATCGTGTGTGAGTTAATGGGTACGTAATGTTTTGCAACTCCTTCAACACATTTGAAGATAATAGTGTTAAACCTGGGGATATTATTGAAAGTGATTTGCAGATTTGGCCATGTAATTTCGTTTGTCTCTCTTGGGGTGTGTGCGAGAGATCTCGAGCGAATGGAGGATGCGACGACACTGAGGGACACGAGAAATAAACAAGACAAGCATAGTGACGCTGATGCTTTGCTAAGATTTCTGGTTACAGTTTGCATCAGGATTAAAGCTTTCCTATTGATTCATAGAAATGGTATTCTCCTCATATTCGACCTACTTACATTGTTTCTACGACTACTTTTGTATTAACTGTTTTCACGAAATTGCTATATCTTCTAATTTTAAGAATCTTTACAGCTAATTTGCATGCATTGAACATTTTTTACAGTATTGTTTTAATAAGTTTAAATGTACAATAATCTTGAAATTAACGTAAAGGTTGAAGACTGTAGTTGTTTATTAATAACACAGATTAGAGTAGTAAAATATGTAACATTTGTACATGTATTTGAAATAAAATTATAATTTGTTTATGTATCCAGAACAGAATTATATTTTTGTAACGTATGCATGTGTACTCTTTTCATAATGCTGCTTTTATTGATTTACTTCTTCGTTTCTTCATTATTCCATCGAAAATTGATTCGTATTAATCTTTGTTTCTGTCTTTATCTTGGCCTATGTTCAGTTAGCAAGACTTTTCATGACTGGGAACTTGAGTAAGAGATATTAACATAATGAACTTAAGATTATCTAATCAAGCAGATAGAAGAATGATAATCATTAAACACGGTTGTCTTCAATAAAATTACACAAAGTCTTCATAACATAATTTCTTTTTATACATTTTCATCACATGGTTTAAAGTTTGATTCAAACCTTATTTTCCTGTTTTATAACATATTACCAAATCCACATGACTATTTGAATAGCTCTTTTTATCCGATTTCACACGAGCAATTTGCTGAAACTACATTTCTTTGATAATATAGCATTGACTTTATGCCCATTGTACTTAAATATCTAAACACGTTTCTATTGACAGTATAGTATAGCAAAAATACAGCTTTACTTTAAACTTTAATGCTGTATGATAATGAAATACCTTTGCTCCGGATAAGACACCACAACTGAAAAATTTCAATAGCTTCCCGATTTTGCACATTTGACGAGGAGACCTATTACTGCTTTATGCGTGTTTGTACACATTAAATATAATTTTTGTGTCTATAAAAGGTTTTCCAGCGATAATTCTCGAGTATTCTATGATGTGCAACATTTTGGTGACGACCGTACTCAAACTAAAAAAAAATAAATAAAATGAATCAGATTTTAAAAATTTACTTTTAGTTCAGAAAAGTAAAGTAAAACATTCTTTGTCTTTACTTATCTATATTAAGACGTGATGCATATAACATTTTTTTCACAAGCTCCTACATCGTACAGCATTCTTTTTTAGATGTGAAAGAATGCTTCTTCTAGCATGTTAAATAATTGGTCAGGAGGGAGGAGGTTTTTGAGATTTCAATCTGACGTATGCTCAAAGAGAATTTTTTTGGCTGTATTTTTAATCGGTTTTTTTCTAAGGTAGATTGCCAGATTTATTTTGCGTAATATTAAAATGTTTCCATATTTTTCACTGAAATTTGTCGTTCCGTTTTATTTGTGTTTGGCAATTGGTCATAAAAAAATCATTGTCTTTCACAATTTAAAATAATTAATCCGTTAATCAGTATGAATCTACTGATTTTGTAAATATTAACGCTTAAGACTCCATGCTTATTTGATTCTAGTGATGTAATTTAGATTCAGATAGACGTAGAAGATATGTTCATACGCATTTTTTTCAATTTTGAAACATGAAGGTGAAGTTTATCAGCTTTTGCTATGATTGTAAGTATCAACGTATTTAAAAACATTTTAAAAAAATAAAACATAGTAATTAAGACATTTCTATCTTTTCCGCATTAGTTTCTTCACGGCACATATATGTTCGTGCTGGTACTTAATGTTGGCGGCAGTGTCGACTTTCCTCCTAGTCTCAGAAATCAGAGTTTATTTGCCATCGTCATTTTAGCTGAAATTTTGACCTTTTGACCTTTATCATATTGTCTTTTGTTACCAGGAAGTATTGTAACCAAATCTTAAATTTAATTAAAGTCTTTCTCACAAGTAATTAGTTTTTAATAGCAGCTGCTGGTGGACATGTTAGACGTTGAAAATCATGTAAATTTCTCCCTTATACAGAACATTAAATAAGAAACCAAGGGACATATTTAGATAACAAACTTCGAGTCGATTATTTTTAAGATTGGAACTCATAATTGATCTACGATAGTAATTAGATTGTACTAACTCGTGACACTGAGTAATTTCAGGTGGAGATTAAAATAAAGCGATTATTATTCAATTTGTCTCACAACATACTCGAGCTCTAAATAATTTCCTTACAAAATGACAATGGACAGTCGCCATACTCCTTTCCAGGCATATACAATCTTACATCTTATTTATAAATGTTTGAATGATTTTTATATTTCAACTCGGGAATTTCTTTTGCAATGAAGCAAAAGAATTTACATATCATTAAATTCGAAACGAAACATTGACTTATCTTTCCCCGAGGCATCAACAGGTAGATTTCCTACTTTACTTTCTGTTGAAATTTCAGAAAATCAAAGATTGGTTATTTCTCTTCAGACGTTGTATTTGATTTTTCTAGATGTACTAAACAGACGATTTAGTTATACACGCATTCTCTTCTGAACTTTTCTTCTATTTCATTGATGATCTATCGTCAAATAGTCTGGTGGAATGGAACCACATGACGATATATTCATCATTTTTCTTTAACATTTTATAGAATTGATAAGACTTATGTAATCAAAATAAATTTATTTTATTTACTGTCAAACTACAAAGCATGAATCACTGACTATCTGATGTTTTAGGTTGTCAGATAATACGTATTGAGCTCGTCTCTGCATACTTTCGAGGTAGATATTCCTTTCATGGTAAAATATTTGCTGTTCGACATCAACTGAGTAAAGATTTCTGTCAAAACTGATAGATGTTATTCTGAAGGAAATATATATTCGTTGAGAATGAGAATGTGAATTAATGATGCTTCTCTTGTCTAAGAAGACATTTATTGTTTCAACTTTATTTTTCAGCTCTACATGTATTGCTTGGCAATCAATGGCAGGCTGTTTTGTTATATAGATGCTATATATGCAGTTAGGTTAATGACTGCCCATTGATGAATACAACACATTTTTTAATTATTTGTTTCATTTTCAAAATCATGCCTCTCTCCCTCATACTGATCAAAACAATCGATTCTAGAGCGTCCTCTTTTATAGTTTTGAGATATCAGATATAGACTGTTTTTATTTCTTGAAGCAAAAGAGTACTTCCTTTATTGGATCGTGTTTCTCAGCTGCTTACAAAAAGGTTGACCCTTATAGAAGAATGGTGTACTCAGCAGGCGCAAAGTAAGTAGAACAGTGTACCCGACAATATTGGACTGTCCACGTTAGATGATTGAAAAGTAAGGTTGACTATAATAAGAGAATGGTTTACCTGGCACACAAGATCTAAAGAGGACAGTGTACCCAACAAGGATATATTTTTATTAATGACATGTCCCTTTTCCGCTTTATCTGCATGGATAGTTAAGGGGTAGATGTGGTCGACCGAATAGTGCAAAACAGCAGTTTTAAAGACAAATCCGTGATCTAACAGAAAAAGAACAATAATTTGCTTCAACTAATTCCCCTTATTGTATCTGTTCATTGGCCTTCTCATGTCAAACATGGATTTTATGGTGCATGCATACATTCATCCGACACAGTATAGAATTGTCTAAACAAGGGGTTTCACTCAAAAACTGATTTTTTTGAAATATTTATTTTAATGTTAGTAGCACAATTTAGGGGCGAAACTAGTGCAAAACAGTTTTAAAACATATTGTAGTCAGATTTATCCAGTAATCATAATTAATTTGGCAAAGCACGCCAGAAACTCTTAGGTGCGCAGATACATCGAACTGCACTGTATCATATAGCATGTGCGAAATTCCATGTGACCGCTGACCAATCCTACCAAGTTAACGCTAAATAGTATGTTGTCCTTGGAGGGTACTACTACCTATTGGCAAAAGTAGGTCATAGTGATAACATACACTTTTTTTATATGCAGTCATGAAATGAGACGTGTATGTGTGCGTGTGTGTGTTCACATTTTAAAACACCACAGACAGAAGGTACTTATCGATATCAGGCAGTCAGGATTCAATACAATGTCGCTCAATTTTGCTAGCCTCGTTACTTTACTATTTTTGCTATCCAACATATAATATCTAACAAAAGAAAATATCTATCAGATAATATCCAGAAGATAGTATCAAACAGATGATCTCCAAAAGAAATTGTCTAGCAGCTAATATCCAGAAGATAATGTCCAACATATATTATCTGGAAATAAGATTTACCAAAGAATATATAGTAGATCACATCTAAAAGATAATATCCGAAGATAATATCAAACGCATACTATCAAACAGATATTATCCAGGAGATAATATTGAATATATAATATCCAGATGATAATATCAAACAGATAATGTTTAGCAGATATTATCCATCAGATAACATCCAGATTATAATATCAAACAAATAATGTCTATGAGATAGTAGAAAAAAATTCAGATGATACTATCCCGAAGATAGCTTTCTTCAGATAATATTCAGAAGATAATATTTAGCAGATAATATCCGACAGATAATATATAGAATATAAAACTAACCGATATTATCCAGATGATAATATATCCAGCTGATAATATCTAACAAAATAATATGCAACAGATAACATCCAACAGATAATACAGAATATAATATCCAACATATAATACTCCGAAGATAATATCCAACAGATACTGTCTAGTCGATAATATACGAAAGATGCTGTCTAACATAAAATATCCAGCAGATAATATCCAACTGATAATATCCACAAAATAATATCGAACAAATAACATCTAGCAGATAATATCCAACAGATAACATCCAGAAGATAATATCCAATAGATAATATCAAAGAGATAATATCTAACAGATACTATCCAGAATATAAGAGCCAACATACAATATCCAGAACATGATATTCAAAAAATATTATCTAAGAAATAATATCCAGAGGACAATATGCGACAGATAATATACAAATGAGAACGTCTAGTAGCTAATATCCAGAAGATAATATGTAATAGATAATATCCAGGAGAGAATATCCAACAGATAAAGTATACAAGATAATATCCAGCATTATGAAGTTAAGACAATTCATTCTGCGACATGCTCGCTCAACATTTTGACCTTGGGGTCAATGTCACACGTTTCGCATCAATGACTTGATCATGGAATCAACATTTAGGTCCTGCCTTTCTTACTATTTAGTCTAGGCGAAATATAATTCAGGAAGTTGATAAATTATTTAAATTCGTTTCTGATAAGGTTCTATGACAATTTCGTGACTTTTATAGCGAAGGTGTGTGTAGATAGTTTTATCACAGTCCCCTGAATTGACATTGTTAAGAGTAAGCAGATAATAAGCAATTGTTTTGACATGCAAAAGTTGCAATGACAGTTTTATATGTATGCTGTGTATTGTAGTAACATAATTTGCTTCAAACGATGTGCCTCTTTTACATCTACCGAGTCACTAGGCAACACTTCTCTGCTATGAAATATTTCAGTGTTTCTATCAGTATAATCAATGTTTCTGTGATGAAGACAAAAACGATACATTTTCCAGCCGTTTGAAGCTATCTATGTACGCATTAAGGCCGGATATATAACAAAATTGCGAAACAGTCAGCAGTGCCATAAAAATGTTTGAACAGTTTCAAACATGCCTAAATGTTTACGTGAGCTATCAAATGAAATTGCACAACATACTTATTCTGTCTTCTAAAAGAGCGTACAAAGTCTTAATTAGCTCTTGCAATTTGCCGATTTCCTCCATTTAATGTAATTATTCAACCCATTCCTGCTTCGTGTTGGAGCTCAAACATTATGAGTTGTTATAATGTTGATTCTGGGTGTCTTCCTGGATTTGTAAGCAGTGAAAAGAACATGAACGTTTGTACTCAAAACATAAACTTTAATTCGCACATATCCACCAACACCAATAGACATAAACAGACTAAGATGTCATTCCGATTAATAGACTAATAGATATATCCACCAATAGACGTAAACAGACTAAGATGTCATTCTAATTAATAACAATAATAATAATAATAATAATAATAATGATAATAATTATATATGAAGGATAGTATTGTTTCTCACCATACCAATGCTGTATGAAAGTGCACGCCGGCGCGTGCGCAAGCGCAATGTTGCGCCATTCCCCGTACACCTTAGCAAATAAAACATCAAACCTTGGAATCTGATCTTTTCTTATAGGACTGAAGAGAACAGAATATTTAGGCAGGCACTACTGACCAATTATAGGTGTATGAATGATATTGTTCGCATTATCGAGCAGTGTTTTACAGCATACATCGGTAATCGATACAAGATCGATATATTAGAGATCAATCTGACAGAAAATTCACAAAACTAAAAGTGTTTGGATGTTTACAAAAACAAAAGCAGGTCGACAAAACAACCTACTCTTACGTTAAAAATAGATGTATAATTGTATTCCTCAAGAAACTATTATAAAAATATCGCATTCGAACATCACATGCACAGGTGAAGGAAAACCTATCACTTGTCTTGGTTTGTGAAAATGATACAACTGGTCTTTCTTGTACACAGAAAACTAATATGCATCTAGATAAACTACTTATTGTTGTATTAGAGGCTATCTTCTTTGAAAGAAAATAAAAGGGGCTCAAAAGGGAACTAAGAATGCTATACCAGACCAAACACAGGAAATGTGTCCACTTCCAATCCGGTATTAGCCGACCATGACCGGGCATAGCGAACCTTAAAATATAAAAATAAAAAAACAAAAACACAAAAGAAAACAAGAAGAAGAAGAAGCAACTATAGTTGCCTATTCGGTAACAATTAGTAACATTACGTAATGGACACGGAGCGACATCAATTGCACAAGTTGAGGAAAAACGGCAAGGACCATATAAAGAGCAACAACTGGAATTTGTAAAAAAGAAATGGTTATGGAAGAAAACCTAGCTAAATCAGACAGAAACAATAACGACCGAAGAGGAATACAAGCAAATGGCAAACAAGTTAAACTTGCAAAAACAAAACAAAAATGGACATTTGTTCCAAAATATACATGACATACAAGAAAGTTTGACCAAATTTTTAGTTAAGACAGAGAAAAGGAATTGGATGAAATATACAAAGATCTGGAACATATGGAGAGGGGCATGAAAAAGGCAGATAAAACTGAAGCGCTGTTAAAGGAAAAGGTATTATTTGGGACACTGTCAATATCCAACTTTTTGTTACTTACTGGTATCGGTTATCTTATATACAAATTAGAGTCATTGCCAAAGTCAACCGTACAAACCAAAGACAAAACGTCAGAGCCTGTGCGAAGTGTTTAGCACGACGGCAAAGTCTGGACTGAGCGAAGTCGAACGTAGTAATTAGCAGGGGGAGGGGGTATTATGGTGCCTGCACTATGAAGACTTTTCTCCCCTTAGTGACCAAACTTGTGTAAGTTTGGATTCCCAATGTGTTCCAAATTATTAAAATTTGGATTTATGGAGACCAGGTCCCCATGATGGTCAAAAAATGAACGGGGGAGGAGAAAAGGCTCCATAGTGGCCCAAAGTGGTAGTGGTTGTGGGTGGGGGTGAGGTTTGTCGGGGGCTGCATAGTGGCCCAAAGTGGAGGGGAAGGAAGCACACACGGACATACTGACAAAAACAAAGACATAGATAGACGGACAAAGACAGCTAATGACAGCCCCAAACACCTGTATAGCTGGAAAAACACTCGTCCTTAAAAAGCAACACACATTCTTACAAACCAACACCTATTTTTACAGATTAACACTCGTCCTTACAGACCAACACTTACACTTACAAACCAACACCTATCTTTAACGACAATCACATTTCCTTAAGTACCAACATACTTCCTTGCAGACAAACACCCACTCCTGCATAGTATGGAAGGGAAAAATAAACACAAGAAGATTTTTAAATTTTCAAATCAACACTTTATTGTGCCCGGTTAAGCAACCGCACCCAAACACTAACTAGTTAGCAATAAGGACCTAAGATTAAGGCGGTCGCCCATCTTTATGTACCAGCCTAATACCTGAATGAGAATGAACGGAGATTTAATGTACAATACAATACAAGATTTAGTAGTAATATAGAATGTTTTGTTGGGCTAAAGAGAAGAGATATCCCTAATGATCACAAAAAACACAATTCTACCCTTTCATCATTTTTGCCGTTGATGAAGAAAATACACACAATATTGTTCACATGCTATCGAATCTGGTTTTTTTATCTAATGTTATTGAAATAGGTCGAAACAGCATTTCTTTTCATAAAGTATGCGATATTGTCTTTGACCGGATCTAATCTGTACGAATAAAATATTGCACAATGTTGTCATTGTCGTCGTTCTTAAAGCAGAGATGTTCTCAATGTTTTCTCCGTCGATGACTGTCGTGCGTGATGACGTAGGCTCAAAGGTCTTTGGGTTTTTACCTAGCGACAGTTCTTTAGACGTGCATCACACCGGCAAGTTGTGTTGTTTTATGGTGAAGTTACCTCAGCCCACACAGGTAGACCACGAGGTGAGTGAGTGGGAAGTGACTTTGGTGGAAATATTCATTCAACCCATGTCATGAACATCGTGCTGGTTCCGATGGATTTGCTGTTGAATTTTACAAATTATTTTGGAAAGATGTAGGTAGTTTTTTTCTTTAGGTCTTTTGAATTCGATATGAAATTTTTTTCAGAATTTCAGTCTCAGGAAATCATTACTTGCGTTCCCAAAAATATAATTAATAAATATAAAAAAATAAAATAAAATAAAAGATAATGATAGGAGATTCATAAAATATTGCAGCCGAATTTCACTGCTTAATATAGATTCCAAAATTTCTTCTGCGTCTATTGATAACAGGATCAAGGAAATCGTCCCGTCTGTTATTAGCAAGAGTCAGAAGGGTTTTATGAAAGGGATATTTATTGGTGAAAACACAAGACTTCTGCATGACTTGATACACTGTCGTGATGACAAGAGGAATATGGTCCTCTCTTATTTATACACTTTAAAAAAGCTTCGACTCTTTTGAATGGAATGTTTTTGGAATTTTCTCTTAAATCTTTAACTTTCGCGAATCCATTTGTCACTGGTTCAGGGTATTTTGCAATACATTAAACAGTTGTGTCATTAATGATGATCATCTATCTTCATTTTTTAATTTAGAGAGAGGTTGTCGCCATGGAGACCCTTTTGCACATACTTATTTATAATATGAACTGCACTGGATCTAAAAGATTATACAAGTATTACAGGCATTTTCTATAATGAAAAGGGGCAAAAGATATGGTAGAATGCTGATGGTGCTTTTCTATTATTAGACAAGATAACCACGCAGATTTTTGAAAGACTTTGCCTTGGTATCAGGTCTGTACTGTGATATTTTTAAATCAAAGCTATTGAGATCGGAAATAATAAAAAAGTAAAATTAAAAAAATATGTTCAGAAATTGATATTAATTGGTCAACGTACAAGTTTAGATTACTGGGGGTAGATTTCTCTTTGAATTTCGAGGATATGGTAGAACTGAATTATTCAAAGAAGTTGAAGGAAGTAACGAAACTGCTGGCCGCTGAAGCAGAAGACATTTATTTCTAATTGGTAAAGTAACTTTTATAAAACCATTGATTCTGCTTAAATTCATTCATCTTATTATATCTTTACCAAATCCTCCACTCCATATAGAAAATTAACTAAATAAATATTTTCTCTTCAGTTTTTTTAGGCTGTAAAATGGAGATCGTTAAGATAGACGATCTTATAAAATCTTTTAAGGCAAGTGGATTAAACATGATTCACTTACACTCATTTGTGTGCTATATAAAACTTTTCTTTTAGTAAACGAAGGTGGTATATGACAAAACTTGGTTTCAGAACAATTATTTGAAAAATTTGAAAGTACGCAGTTATTTATATCAGGGAAAATACAATTAAATGAGTTTACAATCCATTATTTAATTTTCTATTACAAATGTTTGGTACTAATTTAATAACCATTTAACGGCTTTATAATAATTAAAGACGATGCATAATACTATAGAATCATTTTTTTTCAAACAACCAACGCGGTGTGTGTGTGTGTGTGTGTTTGTGTGTGTGTGTGTGTGTGTGTCTGTCAAAACACATAAAAATACGTTAACCCAGGAGGTGATATCATTAAGATGATTTCTTCTGATTTGGTTACGTCTTAAATCATCATAAATATGGACATCGTTCATGAGGTCTGTCATATTTACATGAAGCAATTATCGTTTCTTATTGTTGCAATTTATAAATTAACTTTTGGAAACTACTATTATTATTCCCGTACGCTATTATTCCCATGGTTACTACTTTAGCAGTCCTGTTGCAATTTTATACATACTCTTCTTTAGCAGTCCTGTTGCAGTCCTGTTGCAATTCTGTACATACACTTAAGTGGGTGTTCGCACACTACTTACTGTGACATTGTATTTTGTAATTATACAACCCACTCGACCCCTACCCCTTCCGTGTTCTCAAAGAATCTTGCATACTTTTTGATAATAAATTTTGACTTTGCCTCCCAAATTTAGCAAGTTAAACACACATCGATGGGAGTCAGAATTTGCTTTTTCCTTGAGCTATTGAGACCTCGATCTGACCCATGATGGCACACAAAAAAAAGATCCTCTACTTCTCAAGTACGAATCGATAGTTTGGCATGTGTTGGATAGGCAATGCCAGTTACACTTTAAACACTTGTGGCTAAACGAACTAACTACGAGAACGTGGCACGAGCGTTGGCTGTACCAACCCGAAAGAGTAAGCATGTTTTATAAAGTGTCATTTCTTCGCTGCCGTCTTATAGTGATGACTATTTGTTATATTTAGAATCATAGCTATATATGGAATAAGTGTATATAAAACATGCTTGTATTATCTGAATGCCTAAAAAACCCGAATTAGGTCACACGATGGGTGACATACTGAAACAGAAGTAATGAAAATTCCGTTTCATATGCATGTCGCCATGACAAGTTTCCACGGTTGTCGTTCTTGTCGTTGAATTTGCTCACAAAATCCAACACAGCATGAAAAATGATGTTTCCGAAAAACGGAAAATGAGATGTTTATAATTTCGTTCTTTCTTATTCATTTTCACGGTCGATTTTCTTTGACACGGGAATATGGAGGTAAATTTTTCTATGGAAATATAAATGACGAATTAATTTGCCCTCATTAGTTTCAAATCTTGTCAGTTTGTCTTTGAACACTGATCCTGAAGTTAAAATTTATCTATTATGTGTTAAATGATTTAAGCTCGTGTATCTGAATAAGGCATATTTAATTGTAATTTTTTAATTTCTTAAATGCGGAAACAAACTTGGTTACCTTCATTACATGTATGGTTCCTCACCTCTAAATTTTGTGTTTGTACTTGGAGGTGATAGTCTTCGCTCTGTTTTTCGTTACTATCAGACGTCAGTGTTAGATTACTATCGACATTTTAGCGAAGATGTGCCTAACGTTTTGACATCAGTGTGCATCCAGTATTGAAAGTTAAGATAATCAATTTTCCTTGATAATCATCAGACATAAAAAAAAATTGTTGCCACTCGAAATTGGACATCATAGCCACAGGCCATAATTTATAACAGGCAACTAATTGGGCCATAATTAGACATGCTTTATCTTGAGTTAGGGTATTTAGGGTTACTGTCTTATACAATGAGACAGAATACGGTATGTCGTCTCAACCGATTAATTATATCCTTTATATCTAACATTAAATCTTACATCTCGTCAAAAACTTTGAACGATTTTAACGTTGTACTTTAAACACTGAAGTAAGTATTTTTAAGGAGCTACAGAAGACATATCTGTATATTTTTCCTAAGGGGCATAATATATTTTCTGCTCTGAAAAAAGTAATAATTGCAGTAATATATTTCCTTTGGGCATAATACATTTTCTTCTATGAATGTAATAATTGCAGTAATATATTTCCTTTGGGCATAATACATTTTCTTCTATGAATGTAAGAATTGCAGTAATATATTTCCTTTGGGCAAAATACATTTTCTGCTATGAATGTAATAATTGCAGTAGCTCTTGAATCACGTTTTCATTTTTATCTGCTATCTTTTTTTCTTTAAAAGATTTTCCGACTTTTAATTTTTGGACACCTTCGTCAAATAATTGGACAACCGAAAGCGTTCTTTCTTCTAATTTTCTCTCAAATTTCATGAATGATCTGAAGTTAGACACAATTTTAGTGGTGACATTGATCCTTGACCCTCAATGAGATTCATTACTGACGACTATTATATGTTATACCGAATCGATTAGAACTTACGTGGAGAAAAACAATTTAATTTTTTTAGAAGTCATTTGACTCAGACATTATACAAGTTAAATGTTGAGTGTCTAAGCACAAGACTGCATTAGGTTCAAATATACTAAATACTGAGGTCGTCTTCGCTAGTTCTCTTTTAGATATCCTTTCTTTATTAATTTATGTTTGTGCTTCTACACTTAAGTAACAATTTCTATCAGACTAATACATGTTACCTCCCGCTCTACAAGAGATCTATCCACCGCAATCGCGAAATAATAGTTTACGTCATCTATTAATTCTGAGATAACATTTGCATATTTATACGGTTAACGATCTTACATTATTATATACTCAATTTTTTTCTCCATTAACGTTACATTGTCAGAATCGTGCAGTATATCTCCATACTGCAAGACACGTGTGTCTAAAAGTAGTATCGTGTCTTAGGAACTATTTTTTAATGTAAACAAACAATGTACGCTCATGCAGCCGACGCCGGAGCTTTCGCTTTATACGATTTATCTGTGGATAAACTAAGCAAACCGTTTGAGCCATATGAAAGTAGAGATGATAAAGTTGCCGACGCGGATGAGTTCATTGAGTCACAAAAGAAACTTTCAACCAAGCAAGTGACTGAACGTGATATCCGCCATGTCCAGCGATGGCTTTGTGACGACAAAAGTAAGACAGGCATCATTGAAAATATCATTCTGATCATTTAAGCACTTATATAGCAGAATCTTATAACGGTTTATAAATCATATGGTTCAGACTATGAGCCGTGCTATCTAGAGTCTATAAAAAATAGCACAGGAAGGCATCTTAAGGTCATGGGCTATCCCATATCGCTCAGAGACCGCCCATTTTACAAGTCAGTCCAAGCACTAAATAAAAAAAATATAATAAAAAAAATGCAATTGATGAAGGTGGGTTTTGGTTGAGAAGCAAAAGCCTCTAAGCCAAAATGACGAAGAAGCCTTATTTTCCGCTGGCGAATTGGGCTCTTACACCCCAGCTGCTTTGCAATGTTTCCTCTTTTACTTTTTTGAGAAAATGTTTTGATTTATAGTACAAGTCATCCAGGTCATGTAGCTGGAGTCCTTCCAACAAAGATCATACAAGTGACAGGGCATAAAAATATGTCATCTATAGTTGGTAATAACAATTACAATAAATGTACTTACCTTTCTGCATCTTGAATTTCCTCAAAACGTATTTTCTGAGTTATTTCTGCTAATTAGAATTACATTGGTTTCAAAAATTGATCCACAGCGTGAAATTGTATTGCAATCAAGACTACATTTCCAACAGAAATCACATTCCAAAGGAGAATTTACTGCACTCCAAAAGGAAATGAATGTGATATTCCCTAAAAAAAATGTTTAATCATGCATGTTCTTGAAAATTTCAATTAAAAGAATTTCCTATTTTTTCCACATTATGATTCCAAACTATCAATGTCAGAAAAGAAACACATGTGCAGTTTGATCTCAAGACCAGCCCCATGTACATCGTACATAATCGACCCAGCTAAAAACTCCAGTCCATCACAATTAGATAAGCAAAATTTAGTTGGATCGACAGAAAACAATATCAATACCAACTGGGAAAGTTGTTTGAAGGCACAATCATTCACAATATGACTCTAAATTACAATTTTAAGTAGACCAAAATGAGATTCCTTTTTTAAACGAATGAATTGAGCGGGCAGCTTCACTAAAAAGTTCAAAGGTCGCTGGGCGGTGCCATGTGCGCATGAATACTGTTATTGTGTATTTGTTTTAACTACGTTTGCGTATTTACTTTGAAATCTAGCAGAAAATCAATTACTTTGTTTAATGTAGTGTGTCCTTATTATTCAGCTTTACGCAAAAAAGTAAAATGAGTATATAGTAAAAAGGTTACTACATTTGTATAGGAAAATATCAACTCCTTTTTCAGAGCTATACTGCACTCCTAACGTCGTGGAGTATAGCTCAGAAAATCTCGTTCATATTTTCCCATACAAATGCATGATAATTACATTATGTGCTCGAAATCCAATAACTTTTTCTGTTCTCCTCAAACATTTGATCCTGTTAAGCTGCTGGTTTTTGTTTTTGCGTATTTTGATGACGACGATTTATATAATTTTGTAGTCTCAGGAGTTAAAAGATGTCCATGTAAAAACTATCGTCTGAGGTATGCACCTTTAAAGAGGATGTCATCGGGGCAGAGGGTTGTTTTAGGGTTGGACAAGATATTTATATTATTTCCATTACCTTGCAAGAGCTACACAGTTGAACTGCATCCTTCCAAATGAGTCTAAACTAAATAGTTTGTTTTATTTTACAAAGTTTCTTTAAAATTACATTTTCACGTTTTTTTTCCAGACATTTCTTCATTTAATTGTAAAATCTTACATTCGGCATATACTTCACGTAATGCCTTCTGATTCACTTTCATACTAAAATAACGAGGTAGGTAACATTTAGTTAGGTTAACCAATTTTCATTAAGCTGATATTTTATTATATTATGCATGCACATAATAATGTGCCAGAGAGACGGACCTTTCATCAATGAAAGATACTTTATTTCTTTAAATAAGCAGAAGAGAATCAAACAGGGGAGAATTATCTGTATTTTCTGAAATTCGTAGAATAGCATTGTTTTAAGAAAACAATACGAAATTCACATCAAGTGGTCTTTTTGACATAGTACAATGTCAATTTCAGACTGCCATCCAGCCTCTTCATATAATGGTATAAATTGTGTTTTAATTTTGTCATATTTCCAGTCAGTGTTGAAGAAACAAAAATCAGTGCAATATCTGTTTGACACAAGAAATGAATCGATATTTTATTTGCAATAGATCAAGCATTGAAATGTTAAATTACATACAATGTATTTACATAAATTGTCTAAATACTTCTAAATCTAGGTGGGTCGAAACAAAATTCTAGAAACTAATCAATGATTGCATTTTAGTTCTGATAGGGCTGAGTTATTTTCTTCATGTTTTGCAGAATAGGAAAATATAAATGCGTCGGATCACGGTTTTATCGTAAACTGCACTCAGAGAATTCGTTTTGTCTGGAGTAAGCAATCATTTTCTTTGGCACACAAGCTCAGTAAGGATTGTACTATACGCTGTAGTGGGTGGTTGGATGGGAGGGTGATGTGAGTTTACGCGCTGCAAATAACTTTCATTTAAGCGATTCTTCGCTTATACGTCTACCTATGAAACTAGTAAAAGTATATATTGTCTTTGATGAAGTTATTAAACGATATCATTAAAGCATTCTGAGTTTTGCTGTACGCATCCGGGCCATATCAACCTCAAAAATGTCAAAGGACCAACGTACAGTATTCAATATTCGGAAACTTCTCAATGACTCGTTTTAAAGCAATAATTATTTAATATTTCTGGATAGTAACATTCTTCCTCCTCCCGATAGTTGTGTGGATACGAAACATGAAAAATCTCATTCAGATTCAGAGTGTTTTAAAGTTCAATAAAACTGAAAGCAAAGAAGATAATGAATGGAAAGCAGATCTGGTTCCTTAGTCACGAAACTGTCTGCGCGCAAGAATTGACCTTAGATTCTAAATTCCCAAATTAGGAATCATGCATAGAGTCTATTAATATCTTTGAATTTCAATACGTTATTAAAGAAATACAGTCAAACATGCCTAAAAAGTCAATTGCATTAAGCAACTTCCTGCCTTGTTTGAAGGTCACATGAATCAGGTTATTGAAGAAATGAAACTTTATCAAGCAGCCATCTGTCTGCAGAGGCCACTTTTTAGATCTAGGTGGCGTCTTAAGACAGGTTTGACTGTAATTGATAAAATAATCCTTAAATTGTGTAAGGCTAACTCAAAGTAAGGTTATAGCAGCTTTAAATTTATAGAATTTGAACATGAATTCAAATTTTGTGTTCAGACAAATTCGCGACTACGGTGTCAGATTTAAAGCCGAGATGTAATTAAAACCAAGTTAAGACAATTCATTCTTACATCTTTATCGCGAACCCCTTTAGAAAGATAGTCAAGAAATCCAGTCATTTAGACAAGGACAGCAATAAAATTCATACTCCATGCATCAGATTCAATGTATACAAAGCTGTCGAGATAAAATGTGCTGCGAGTTCATGCCAAGTAATGAATCATAGATTCAGAAGAGCTAACATATTTTGTATTGTTCCTAGGCTATTCCAGAAAGCTAGTGGACCAGGTTATCTTCCCGTCCGATCGTGTGTTTGTGTGTGTATGTGTGTGCGTTAATGTGTGCGTAATGTTTTGCAACTCCTTCAACATATTTGAAGATAATGGTGTCAAACCTGGGGATATTATTGAAAGTGATTTGCAGATTTGGCCAACGGGCATGTAATTTCGTTTATCTCTCTTGGGGTATGTGCTAGAGACTACGATCGAGTGGAGGATGGAACACTGAGAGACACGAGAAATAAACAAGACAAGAATAGTGACGCTGATGCTTTGCTAAGATTTCTGGTTACAATTTGCATCAGGATCACAGCTTTCCTCTTGATTCATAGAAATGGGTATTTTCCTCAAATTCTACCTACATACATTATTTCTACGACTACTTTTGTATTAACTGTTTTCACGAAATTGCTATATCTTTTATTTTTTTATCAATCTTTCCACTAATTTGCATGCATTGAACATTTTATTACGGTAAAAATCGAAGACTGTAGTTGTTTATTTAATAACACAGATTAGAGTAGTAAAATATGTAACATTTGTACATGTATTTGAAAAAATATTATAATTTGTTTATGTATCCGAAACAGAATTATCTTTTTGTAACGTATGCATGTGTACTCTTTTCATAATGCTGCTTTTATTGATTTACTTCTTCGTTTCTTCATTATTCCATCGAAAATTGGTTCGTATTAATCCTTGTTTCTGTTTTTATCTTGACCTATGTTACGTTTGCAAGGCTCTTCATGACTGGAGCTGGAGTAAGAGATATTAACATAATGAACTTAAGATTATTTAATCCAGCAGAGAGAGAGAGAGAGAGAGAGAGAGAGAGAGAGAGAGAGAGAGAGAGAGAGAGAGAGAGAGGGAGGGAGGGGGAATGAATATCATTAAGCACGGTTTGTCTCCAATACAATTACACAAAGTCTTCATAACATAATTGCCTTTTATACATTTTCATCATATGGTTTAAATTTTGATTCAAACCTTATATTCCTGTTTTGTAACATATTGCCAAAATCCGCAGGACTATTAGACGAGCTCTTATACGGATTGCACACGATCAATTTACTGCAACAACATTTCCTTGACAATATAGCATTGACTTTATTACCATATTTAAATCTCTACGTTTCAATTGACAGTGTAGCATAGCAAAAATACAGCTTTACTTTAAACTTTTTATGCTGTATGATAATGAAATAACTTTGGTCAGAACAAGACAGAACAATTGAAACATTTCAATAGCTTCCCGATGTCGCACAGTTGATGTAGCGAGCTATTACTGTTTTATGCGTGTTTGTACACATTTTGGTGATGAACTTACTTGAACTAAAAAAGATGTATTAGATTTTACACAGTTAAAAAATTTACATTATTACAAAAATATAAAACATTCTTTGTCCTTAGTTATCTATGTTAATTATTAAGACGTGATGCATATAACATTTTTCTCAAGAGCTCCTACATCATACAGCATTCTTTTTTAGATGTGAAAGAATGCTTCTTCTAGCATGTTCAATAATTGGTCAGGAGGGAGGAGATTTTTAAGATTTCAATCTGACACATGCTCGAAGAGAAAAGATTTTTTTTTTTAAATGTTTATTTGTTTCGAAGGTAGATCGCCAGATTTATTTTGCATAATATTAAAATGTTTCCATATTTTTTAATGAAATTTGTCGTTCCGTTTTATTTATCTTTGGCAATTGGTCATAAAGAAAACCATTGTGTCTCGCAATTAAAAATAATTTAAACAATCCGTTAATCGGTATGACTGTGCTCATTTTGTAAATATTAACTTTGTTTTCGAAAATGGGCTTAAAGCTCCATGATTATTTGATTATAGTGATGTACTCTAACATCAGATATACATAAAGATATGTGTATATGCATTTTTTATTTTGAAACATGAACGTGAAGTTTTTCAGCTTTTGTTATGTTTGTAAGTATCCACGCATTAAAAAAAATTAAAAAAGTAAAACATAGTAAATAAGACTTTTCTATCTTAAAAATATTATCCAACAGATAATATCCAGAGGATAATATGCGACAGATAATATACAAATGAGAACGTCTAGTAGACAATATCCAGAAGATAATATCTAATAGATAATATCCAGGAGAGAATATCCAACATATAAAGTGTACGAGATAATATCCAACATTATGAAGGTAAGACAATTCATTTTGCGACGTGCTCGCTCAACATTTTGATCTTGGGGTCAATGTCACACGTTTCGCATCAATGACTTGATCATGGAATCAACATGTAGGTCCTGCCTTTCTTATTATTTAGTCTAGGCGAAATATAATTCAGGAAGTTGATAAATTATTTAAATTCGTTTCTGATAAGGTTCTGTGACAATTTCGTGACATTTATAATGAAGGTAATTGTGTGTGTAGATAGTTTTATTGTTAACAGTTTCCAGAATTGATATTGTTTAGATTAAGCAATGCATCAGTTGTTTTAACATGCAAACGTTGCAACGATAGTTTTATATGTATGCTGTATATTGTAGTAACATAATTTGCTTCAAACGATGTGCCTCTTTTACATCTACCGAGTCACTAGGCAACACTTCTCTGCTATGAAATATTTCAGTGTTTCTATCAATATAATCAATGTCTCTGTGATGAAGACAAAAACGATACATTTTCCAGACGTTTGAAGCTATCTATGTACGCATTAAGGCCAGATATATAACAAAATTGCGAAAGAGTCAGTAATGACATAAAAATGTTCGAACAGTTTCAAACATGCCTAAATGTTTACTTGAGCCATTAAATGAAATTGCACAACATATTTATTCTGTCTTCTAAAAGAGCGTACAAAGTCTTAATTAGCTCTTGCAATTTGCAGATTTCCTCCATTTAATGTGATTATTAAACCCGTTCCTGCTTCGTGTTGGAGCTGAAACATTATGATTTGTTATAATGTTGATTCTGGGTGTCTTCCTGGATTTGTAAGCAGTAAAAAGAAAACAAAGTTAGCACAGCATTCATCCATGAACTTTTGTACTCAAAACATAAACTTCAATTTACATATATCCATCGATACACACAAAATGATAATAATTATATATGAAGGATAGTATTGTTTATCAGCATACCAATGTTGCGTGAATGGCCACGCCCACGCGCGCAAACGTAATGTTGCGCCATTCCCCGTACACCTTAACAACTAAAACATCAAACCTTGGAATCTGGCCTTGTTTAGGACTGAAGACTAAGAACAGGAACAGAATATTTAGGCAGGTACTACTTACCAATTATAGGTGTATGAATGATATTGTTCGCATTATCGAGCAGTGTTTTGATGCTTACGTACAGCATACATCGGTAATCGACACAAGATGGATATATTAGAGAACAATCTGACAGAAAATTGACAAAACTAAAAGCGTTTGGATGTTTACAAAAGCAGAAACAGGTTGACAAACCAACCTACTTTTACGTTAAAATGCGATGCATAATTGTATTCCTGACGAAACCGTTATAAAAATATCGCATTTGAACATCACAAGCACAGGTGAAAGAAAATCTACCACTCGTCTTGGTTTGTGACAATGATACAAATGGTTTTTCTTATACACTGAAAACTAATATGCATCTAGATAAAATACTTATTGTTGTATTAGAGTCTATCTTCTTTGAAAGGAAACAAAAGTGGTACAAAAGAGAACTAACAATCTATATCAGACCAAAAAACAGAAAATGTTTTCACTTCCTATCCGTTATTAGCTGACCTTGAACGGGCATAGCCAACCTTAACTGGAGTTCTGGATGCAAACAAACAAACAAACAAACAAACAAAAAAAAAAAAAATCCCCAAAAAATCCCAAAAAACAAAAACAACAGCTATGATTTTTTCTTCGGTAACAATTAGTAACATTACAATAATTAGTTAGTGGGTTTTTTTTGGCTAACTATTAGCAACATTTTACTTACATTTTTTATTGCCTAAATTGTTCCCCTTTGTCGACACTCAACACAGAAAATGTAAAATTTAACACAACATATCAAAGAAAAACACCCTAACCTGATGGGCGAGTTCAAAACATTCAAAGAAACAAGCGAATAGCCAAAGACTGGACACGGAGCGACATCAATTGCACAAGTTGAGGAAGAACGGCAAAGAGCTTATAAAGAGCAACAATTGGAGTTTTCTTTTTTTTAAATTGTCTATGGAAGAAAACCTGGCTAAATCAGACAGAGACAATAACGTCCGAAGAGGAATACAAGCAAATGGGAAACAAATTAAACTTGCAAAAACAAACAAAAATTGACAATTTGTTCACAAATATATATGGAATAGGGAGATAAAACAGAAGAGCTGAAAAATGAAAAGATATTATTTGGGACACTGTCAATATCCAACTTTTTGTTACTTACTAGTATCAGTTATCTTATATACAAATTGGAGTCATTGCCAAAGCGAACCACACAAACCAAAGACAAAACGGCAGCATGATGGCAAAGCTTGGACTGAGCAAAGTTGAACATCGTAATTATCAAGGGGGTGGGGGTGGGTGGGTGGGCTGAATCATGGTGCCTTCACTGTGGGGACTTTTCTCCCCTTAGTGACTCAAATTGTGCAAGTTTGGATTCCCATAGTGGCCCAAATTATTAAAATTTGGATTTATGGAGACCAGGTCTCCATGGTGGTTAAAAATGAATGGACGAGGAGAAAGGGCCTCATAGTGGCACAAAGTCGTAATGGTAGTGGGTGGGGATGACGTTTCTCGGGTTCTTCATAGTGGCCCAAAGTGGAGGGGAAGGAAATACACACGGACATACTGACAAACACATAGACGGACAAATACATCTAATGACAACCAAAAACCTATATAGACGAACAAACACTCGTCCTTAAAAAACCAACACACATTCTCAAAAACCAACCCCCATTTTTACAGACCAAAACTCGTCCTTACAGACCAACAATCACACTTACAAACCAACACCTATCCTTAACGACAAGCACATTTCCTTAGGGACCAACATACCTCCTTGTGAATAAACATCCATTCTTGCAAACAATTGTACAGAGGGATGGTGAAGGGTATGGAAATCATCCATGACTATATATTGGGACGTGACGGAAAATGTTCACATACAGACAGACAGACAGATAGATAGATAGATAGATAGATAGATAGATAGATAGATAGATTGGTAGACCGATGATGCATGCATATTATGGAAGGGAAAAATAAGCAAAAGAAGATGTGGTTTTATTTTCAAGTCAACACGTTAATGTGCCCGTTCAGCAAACGCACTCACACACTAACTAATTAGCAATAACGACCGAGGATTAGGAGGTCAAACATCTTTATGTAGCATGCATAATACCTGAAAGCAAATGAACGTAGATGCAGTGTACAATACAAGAAAAGATTTAATAATTAACATTTTCGGTCTTGCCACCGACGTAGATTGCTTTGTTGGGCTAAAGAGAAGAGATATCCCTAATGATCACAAAAACCACAATTCAATCCCTTTCATCATTTTTGCCTTTGATGAAGAAATATTGTTCACATGCTATCAGATCTGGTATTTATATCTAACGTTATTGAAACAGGTCGAAACAGCATTTCTTTTCATAAAGTGTGCGATCTTGTCTTCAACCGGAGCTAATTTGCACGAATAAAAATATTGCACAATGTTTTCATTGTCGTCGTTTAGAAAATAGAGAGCTTGTCAGTGTTTTCTCGGTCGATGGCTGTCGTGCGTGATCACGTAGGCTCAATGATCTTTGGGTTTTTACTTAGCAACAGTTCTTTAGGGTAGTATGCTGTTGGTGCTTTTCTATTATTAGTCAAGATAACCACGCAGATTTTCGAATGACTTTGCCTTGGTATCAGGTCTGTACTGTGATATTTTTAAATCAAAAGCTATTGAGATAGGAAATAATAATAAAAAGTAAAATGAAAATAATATGTCCAGAAATTGATATTATTAATTGGTCGACGTCCAATTTTAGATTACTGGGGGTCGACTTCTCATTGAATTTCGAGGATATGGTAGAACTTAATTATTCAACGAAGTTGAAGGAAGTAACGAAACTGCTGGCCGCTGAAGCAGAAGACATTTATTCCTCACTGGTAAAGTTACTTTAATAAAATCCTTGATTCTGCGTAAATTTATGCATCTTTTTTCATCACTTTCAAATCCTCCACTCCATATAGAAAATTATCTAAACAATTTTTTTTTTTTGAGGCTATAAAACTGAAATGGTTAAGAGATACAATCTTATAACATCCTTTAAGGCAAGGGAATTAGATATGATTTACTTACACTCATTTGTGTGCTATATAAAACTTTCCTGGATTATGCGTATTTTATTTAGTAAACGAAAGTGGTATATGGTAAAACTTGGTTCAAGAACAAATATTTGGAAAATTTGAAGGTACACAGTTATTTCTATTATGGAAAATGAAATTAAAATAGATTTTACGATCGATAAAAAATACTTTTTGGCGTGATGTTAGTTATGCTTTATCACTATGCAAAAATGTACCATCTACTGTTCAAGAATACTTGTTCCAAGATATTTTGAATTTAAATAATATAGATAATTTCAAATCATACGCAAGATGGAGAACAAATAGTGTTGTACTTACTCAACCACTTTTTGATGCCCAATGATCTTTATTACGTTTTGATGAAATAAAAAAGACTCTTATCTCAAAGATATCAACGAATTGGAAAAGGAAAATTAGAATGTTTTTTAAAAAGTGGAAATGGGTTTCGTGTAGTTTTCAACAAAACATTAACTCACTAGAGGAAGAAAAAATACTAAATTAATTAACAAAGACCTGATAAGAACTAAGATGCAAAAGTAAAATTAACGTGAATCAAAACAATCCAATAATCCTAAGAGTCCTAATTACAAGTCCTAAATATAGAATGTTCTGAATGAATTCAAGTAGCTTTGAATGTCCTAATGTGCTAGTAGTCTTAAATGTTCTGATGTGTCAGTAGTCTTGAATGTCCTGATATGCCTGAGTGATGTAATCCAGAATATCTTTGAATAAATTCACATAAATCCCAAAGTCAAGTATTAATCCAAAGTGAGAATGAGCACGTTTGGTAATTCCAATGAATATTTCAAATAAATAATTTCTCTATCTGAATTTTGCTCTGATTTTTACAACTGTAACATCTGATTACTGAAATAAATTCCTTAATAGAGTGATCTTAATATTATGAAGTTTAGTATATGAATGAAATCTTGTTTACAAAACCTGTATAAATATAAAGATAAGTCACCTGACAGAACATTCTAGAATATGAGTACCTCTAATGGAAAATTCCGGTGCGTATGTGCATTTGTTCACATCAACCATGAAAAATTCCAGTCTAATTGTTCAATGCTATGTAAACAAGACTGACCTTGAACTCAAAAGCAGTAAATATGTTGTTTACAAAATGCCTAAAGTACAACTTACCTCATGGACACATTATAAATTCAAAATGCATAACAATGTGATTTGGAATATATTCAACGATTAGTTTCACGATGAAATCACAAGAAACAACAAAAGCGTGAATATAAACTACTACACATCATCTTATCGTCTACAAATAGATAAGTAATTATTGTCAATTGCCAATTAAAGGTAGCAAGTTGAAAACGTAATTGCAAGCGACGCATTGCTCCTTAATAAGTAATTAATAAGATTGTTGAAATTGCTGGGCCTTAAACTCGATCAATTAAACTAGCACAATTGGACCGACCGGAAGAAGGTTTTGATCAAGACATCTGTATTTCGATACATCAAGTTTATTTGACCTTTGACCTTTCTCTCGATATTTGCGAGCTTAAAACAATATATTTCTACATTTCTAAGAAAATACAATGAGAGTAAGTCTGTATCCAAAGTCGTCACTATCATCTGAACCTGGCTTTAAAAAAAATACATACATTATAAGACGTTTTCAGTGAGCAATGAGGAAGACCCTCTCTCTATCTTTCTCTCTCTCTCTCTCTTTACATTTGCATCGATTTTGTTTCAGTCTGCGCTGAATTTCATATTAGTTTCTGAATTTTAATACGACTCTTTGTCTAAAGCCATACTTTTTATATTTGTTCCGGACTTGTCTCAGTCTCCACTAAAGTCCGTGACAGTTTCAGAATTTTATTGCCACTTTTAGCGTAAGCCATAAGTTTTTCATTTTTTCCTGATTTGTTAAGTCTGTGCTAAAGTGACTAACAGTTTCGGAATGATACTACTACCTTTAGTCTACACCATAATTTTTACATTAAAAAAGAATTCTTCAGTTTCCGCTAACGTCTGTATTATTTTCAGAGTTTTAGTAAACTTTTAGTTTAAGCCATACTTTTTACGTTTTTTCGGACTTTGTTTTCAGTCTCCTCTAAATTCCATATTAGTTTCAGATAATTAGTATCACATTTAGTCTCAACCATAATTTTTTATTTAATATTCCGGATTTTCTTTAGTATCAGCTAAAGTCTGTATTAGTTTCGGAATTTTAGTATTACTTTTAGTCTCGGCCATTTTAATCTAATGTTCAGGGGTTTCTTCTTCTATTCTCCGCTGAATTCCGTGACAGTTTTGTAATGTTAGCATTACTTTTATTCACTTTCATTTTAGTTTTATTATGAGCTGGTTCCCTTGATTATAGCTATCTATAACATCAGTACAATATATGCAAATTAACCGGCATAGCCAACATAATCTGAGTTACAGGTAATGCTTTATATATAAATCTTGGATATGTGCATGTAGTCACTAGGCAGCATTCTGTCAAAGTGACTTCCCTTCCTCTGTCTGACTTATAAAAGGGTGAATGTTGAATGGTTATAGTGGATGATTGTCTGTCTAAAATTTGGTGTTAATCCTCATTACTTTACCCCCTAACTATACATCCTACCCTCACACATCCTTTGGTAGTTGTGTGTGCTGCTCAGTAACACTGTGTAATGGTTAGTAAGCGTGGGTGTTGGTTATTAAATGTGGTTGGTGGTCTGTAATACTTTGTTGGTTAGTAGGTGTTGGTGTTGGTCAGTAACACTGTGCATTGGTCAGTATGCGTGAGTGCTGGTGAGTAGGTGTGGGTGCTAGTTAGTAAGACTTTATTGTTAAGCACAAGTGTGTGTTGGTTAGTAGATTTGAGTGCTGGTCAGTAAGACTGTGTGTTGATCAGTAGGTGTGGATGATGGTCAGAAGATGGTGGGTTGCTGGTCAGTCAAACGGTGTGTTGATCAGTAGATGTGTGTGATGGATCATTCAGACGGGGTGTTGGTCCGTAGGTGTAGGAGTTGGCCAGTAGATCTGTATTTTGGTCAGTATGTTTCGACACTGGTTAGTAGAGGTAGGTTAAGGTCTGTTAATGTGTATGCATGAGAATTGTTAACATTACAATTCACCATGTCCCCATGGACACGTAGTTAAATACAAACTCTTTCGAGAGAAGACACAGAAAGTGTCATCAGTATATAAGCAGTATTCAAAATGCTTTTCTTAGTTGCATAAATAAGAACATTATAAATATAATATGGTAGATAGTAATGCATGTATCAAACAACGAAATGGAGATTAGACGCGTCAGAAAGTAACAGCGAACGTGGGAGCAAGATAATAAAAATAATTAATAACAAATTAATTAAATCATGTAATTTTATGTAATTTTAAGTAGCATTCATCATATTATTACGTTCAATTAGTGCTCAATGGATATAATTTCCCCTTTTTTTCAAGAAATAACAGCTTATATACTTCTTTCGGTGTGGCAATTATCATTGCCATTCGAAGATTAAGTGATACTCATCTTCCAGCACATTACGAAAAATACAGGTCCTTATATCTAGTGGGATAGATTGTGATGTCTTTTATATTGGATCTAAATGTATTTTTGGAATTGAATACTTCCGCGGTTATTTTTGGTAAACACAATGGAATAATGAAGCTATTCACTGTTTACTAAACAATTTTCACAAACGACTGAAACTCTCCAGATCCATAATACACTAGTCTTTAATGACGTCAAGAAATTGAAGTCCAAATTAACATTCAAGGACAAATCCGACTCACATTTTCGGACGCGGATTCTTACCTTTCTGGTATTTTAATATTCCTTGCTGTACATATTTAGGATTTAATGCGAAATCAGGTTTCCTTCCCTATGTAGAAAGTTTACTTTGCCTATATATGTTTGGTTCTCGATGCATATTTTGTACGTGACATGTTTTGTCGCCCGATTCTCTTTCTGCGGGTGGGAAACGTGCCAAGATACCATTTTACGCATTTGTGTGACGTCGTTCTTACACATCATATATGCATGTTTTTCCTTCGGATATTGAGAGTTCTGTTTTGGGTCAGAGGTTTTCATTTGTAAATTAGATGAGTAGTTTTTCCCTGAACATGTATTAACGTGTTTTTATTAGAGGTGCATCAGTAGCTTGCTCAGGGCTCCGAGGATACGCATAAAGTCATACAGGTGCATCATTTACTTCCTCAGGGCTCGGAGGATACACATAACGTCAGAGGTACATCATTACATTCCTCACGGCTCCGAGGATACGCCTAAAATTACAGAGGTGAATCATTGTCTCTCAGGGCTATGAGGATATGTCCAAAGTCACAGAGGTGCATATGCCTAAAGTCACAGAGGTGCATATGCCTAAAGTCACAGAGGTGCATATGCCTAAAGTCACAGAGGTGCATATGCCTAAAGTCACAGAGGTGCATATGCCTAAAGTCACAGAGGTGCATATGCCTAAAGTCACAGAGGTGCATATGCCTAAAGTCACAGAGGTGCATATGCCTAAAGTCACAGAGGTGCATATGCCTAAAGTCACAGAGGTGCATCGTTAGCTTGCTCAGGGCTGCGAGAATATGTCCAAAGTCACAGAGGTGCATCGTTAGCTTGCTCAGGGCTGCGAGAATATGTCCAAAGTCACAGAGGTGCATCGTTAGCTTGCTCAGGGCTGCGAGAATATGTCCAAAGTCACAGAGGTGCATCGTTAGCTTGCTCAGGGCTGCGAGAATATGTCCAAAGTCACAGAGGTGCATCGTTAGCTTGCTCAGGACTCCGAGGATATGCCCAAAGTCACAGAGGTGCATCATTTCCTTCCTCCGGGCTCCGATGATATGCCTACAATCATAGAGGTGCAACATTAGTTTGCTCAGAGCTCTGAGGATATACATAAAGTCAATGAAAGCTACAGACCAGTGCAAGAAACGTTTGGGAGATTCAAGCAACGCTGTTGTCAAAGAATGAGATTATTTGTTAGGCTGTCTTTCTATGTTCGTTGTGAATGAGGATATATATGAATTCCTTCTTCTAATTGTATTTTCCCCTTTTTCTTCTTAAGTAACGTAAAAGAGACACCAGTTAAATTAAATTTACAACAAATGCTTAACTCAAAGAGTTTTTGAAAGTTGTATGACCCGCTGCATACCAAAAATATACTCTTATCATGTGAGAAATGATTGGAAGATGGTAGATCAGTATTATATCACACTTGCCACGTACACTTTGCATAACAGATTTCTTAAATTAGGTTTAAAAGCACAATAATTTACCAGTAACATGGCCATTGTCTACGCCGCCCGCCACCCAATACATGGAGTATAGAGAACTGAGTGTAGTATGAAAATGTACCAAGTCAAGGTAAAGCTTGAAAATTATTTCTTTAAAATCAAACTTTAAAGAGAGAATGTTAGAGTGTTCAAAAACCACTGAGATGCATATTCTAAGTCAGCTTTGTAAAATATTGTCAAAATTTCTAGTCATCATCTAATTTATCTTAATACTTGTTAATACGAAGCTACACAGAGAAGTTTATTTAAAACAAACAAAAGTGTGAATGACGTTGTTCACAAGCCGTACTGATGATAATTCCAAATACTTCAAGGACCATAACTCTTTAAGAAATATATAAAATCTAGTCATCATCGATCTTGAAACCTTGACGAGATGAAGTTTTACAACAAAACTCAGGTCGAAATCAAATGGAAAATGCGAATGCTAGCATATTCAGATGGCCTAGGATGTCTAGTAAAAGTCGATCAAGGGCCATAACTCTAAAAGTTATCAGTCTTGTAAATATTATTGTCCTATCGGTGTATTGTTTTATTCATACTTGTCAGGTATCGAGATCATTTGGTAAGCGAAGAGAATTCCTTACATAGTCTGATTAAGATTCATTCTCAGTCGTATGCCAGGATGTCATTTTTTCTAAATTACGATTAATAATGGATTGTTTCCTTTATATATATATATATATATATATATATGTATATATATATATATATATATATATATATATATATATATATATATACATACATACAAATATATATATGTATATGTATAATATATTTGTAATGAATATTATACATTACGATGTCTGTGTTTGCAAGATACATTTAGCAAATCTATCTTTACACTAGCACATTGTCACATCATGTAATTTCTAGTTGCCCGTTGTCACATGTGATTCTTTACTTGTTAAAACTGAATACGTTCTGCTTCATACTTGTAAGATATATAAAGATCTGAGTACCACGCATAACGCCTTAAATGTTGTTACTGTCTCAAATAATAGAGTATATGTCTACCACGCATAATGCCTTAGATGTTGTTACTGTCTCAAACAATAGAGTATATGTCTACCACGCATAATGCCTTAGATGTTGTTACTGTCTCAAATAATAGAGTATATGTCTACCACGCATAATGCCTTAGATGTTGTAACTGTCTCAAACAATAGAGTATATGTCTACCACGCATAACGCCTTAGATGTTGTTACTGTCTCAAACAATGAACGATAATTCAATTTTAAATACTTGTCATATATTTTATTTAAATTACAGGTTATCCCTCAAGCGTTTGGTTTGGAACTCCTACGCCGAATTATCCCATTTATTGCCTATACTAGAATACCATAGAAATTTAGAAATTCAAAGTTAAGCCGATTTGAAATGTAAACATAATTTAAAATAAGCTGCTCAGTTCTTATTACATTTTGCTCCCAAATGCAAGCCAACCGCGAAAATAAATATTTAATACATGTATATGTCAGTATGTGGAGAGAGAGAGAGAGAGAGAGAGAGAGAGAGAGAGAGAGAGAGATACAGCGAGAGAGAGAGAGAGAGAGAGAGAGAGAGAGAGAGAGAGCAACTTTTGTCTTCATAGAAGAAGCACGGGTATTAGAAAGTACATGTCAAAATCTAATTAAAACAAATAGTTTTGAATTAAGATAGTCCTAATATAAGTTACATCTCTGATGAAGGAAAAAGGATAAATTTCATTTCTTGGGGGGTCACTTTTGTGTAATATACATAAGTAATATTAAATAAACAGAAACAATTTCATCATCATCTACCGGCATGTTTACTCCGAAACACACGTGCCTCAAAAATAAGCTGTCCTCGAAGAATAAGCCTAACAGAAGTTGCAAGTAATCAATGAAAACCGCGAATTACGGTCTATGCTCGCTTCTAAGTTGAGTTCAACTGCAAACAACATAGACCCTGATCTGCTGCAGCATTATGAACCGGCATATTAGGGTCTATGTTGTTTGATCTACTGATTAGTCCTAACAAACTGCATAGACCCAGAATTGCCGGCTCATTATGCGATGGCAGATCTGGGTCTATGCAGTTTGCAGTTGGATCTGTCGTATAAGCTAGTATATACGGTAGTTTCAAATTTTGATGGTATTTCCTTATTGCGGATTATTTACAGTACATACGGAGATGTCCCCAAACGAGTTCCGAAGTGCTCATTTTTGATTAGCCTACTTTCTGAAGCTACATGATGACAATCTTTGTGAGTATTTATACATATCTGTCTCAAGGACACAGTCATAAACCAAATTCAAACTGTTATTTGACACAAGTGCTTTATTTTCATTGGCAATTTGGGAATTATTTCTCTTTAATAGATTCCATACATCACATATGGACTGTCAACCTGTCTATTCAAATATATTTTTGCTCTATAAAGTTAACACAGAAGACAGTCTGTTAGCAAATGGCGCAGACACGACTTCTCCTCCAGTACAAAGACCTCTCGTCCAGTACCGACACTGATTATTGTGTTGCAAGACTAGCGTTGATAAACGTATCAGTCGATGAAACTATGCGTCTTTTTCAATGCCATCTTTTTAGGCTGGAGAAAGAAATAAACGAATTCTGGTCAGTTAAACTTAACAGGTAGTACTTGCAATCCTGGCCGCGCAAGGGCATTAGGCACAATTGGCGAACCTTCAGCCTTGCACTTCTTCCCCGACAATTAACTTTCGAACATTAATATTGTGCATTAGTATGAATAAAAAGTATGCATCTTTTTTCTCTTTCTGTTTTTAGACGCTTATTATCATCTATTTTACCCTATTTCTCTTTCTGTTTTTATTCATTCAGTTTTTTGCGGCCCCCAAATTTTGCCGCTCTAAGCGACCGCCTAGTTTGCCTAGTGATTAAACCGGCCCTGCTTGCAATCCTTTCTTGTAGGGTTTACACTCCTGAAACTCAGGGGAATAAGATACAACATTCATCTAACACAGACGGAAACTAGATATGGAGCTTACTTTGTGAGTTTTGCAAAGGATGCACAGGAGTCGTCTCGCTTACTTATGACCTTATGTGGTAAAACCATTTGTATGTGTCACTCATACACAGTTGATTTTCTTCTATTTCTCGTTAATGTGCCTGACGCGTGAGAAAGTATTTTTTTTAAACCTACATTGACACTGGAGCTTGAGTTGTGTCTGGTATATTTAACATAAAATCGATTGGATTTATTACATTTCACCACTTGGATATCAGATTTAGTTCAGCAAATATGCAGTACCGGGTATTTTCATTTTCTATTTCAATATAGGCCAATAAGAACGGTCTGTCGGTTTGGTCTTTAAGTGGAATACTCATAAAGACATAGTCCACTCCAAACATGTGTAATGCAGTGCACGCTATGCCGCAATTATATTCATCTCCTTCAAGTGAAGTATGCACAGTGCACACTGTTAAACTTATTCTTCGGTTGGACTATGCCCTGATAATTATTCTAATGACGATTAAACCCGACATGTTTGTTGAACTATACTAGTTAATTTGGAGACTAAAGTATGAAAAACTGGTTAATTCGTTCTGACAATATTGCGTTCTATGCCATTTAAAACTTAAATTTGAATCTCATATTTCGTTTGCGTATGGAACTAGGACGTAACATTGTATAATTACTCTGTTCTTCTCATCAGAGCATTACATTTTTGTGTTTGGACACAGAAACAAGAACGTCTACTTAGTATATAATTAACAGTTTCAGAAATAATAATTTTTTAAAAAAATCGGTTAAATGTCTATTATCTTTCTGAAACATTATGGATCTGGTTTATATTTCCCTGTATCACATTATGGATCTGGTTAATGTTTCCCTGTATCACATTATGGATTTGGTTAATGTTTCCCTGTATCACATTATGGATTTGGTTAATCTTTCCCTGTATCACATTATGGATCTGGTTAATATTTCCCTGTATCACATTATGGATCTGGTTAATATTTCCCTGTATCACATTATCATGCGTCTAATATTTGAATCTCTCAAATGATCTGAACTCAACTCAACTCAATTTTATGCAAAATTGCCATATGAAGCATATCAAAAAATCATTTAACAATCAAATGCGTGTAAATATCCGACGGACATTGATTCCATAGAATTGGTCTACTTACTGTATGTGCCATATACTCACTTATAAGTCGAGTCCAACTGCAAACAACATAGACCCTGATCTGCTGTCGCACAATGCGCCGGCCGATCCGGGTCCATGTTTTTTTAACTACTGATTACTACTAACAAATGCACAGACCCATATCTGCCGGCGCATTTTCCTATGGCAGATCTTGGTCTATGCAGTTGGATCCGTCTTATATGCAGTTAATGGTATGTATATTTAATCTATAATGCATGTTTACATCTTGTCCATGGAGGTAAGTTGCACTCTAGATTCTGGTCACTAGTAAACTGAATGTTGACTAGCATATGAGTTTAAGGCCAGTCATATTGACGGTTAGACTGGGGTTTTCCCATTTTATTGCTTCATATCTTGTTGATATAGGTCAAGTGAAAATGTTTATAAATAGAGATTCGGTAAACAAATAATTCATTCCTGTTTTAGATCGTTTGTGTCGTTGAAATTAGACTTAATTCGAGAGGAATAATTTATTTAATATGTTCATTGGAATTACTAAAGTGTTCATTGATTTTTGAATTAATACATTACTTTGGACTTTTGTGAACTCATTCAAAGACATTCTGGATTGTTTTATTGTTTTATATCAGGACATTCACGTTTTGGAACTCATTCGGAACATTTTTATATTTTTGGACTTCTGATTAGGACATTTAGGATTATTTGGAATTTGATTCACAATATTGTAAGTATCTTTTGAATTTCACTTTGTATTGTAGGAAAATAAAATAGCTTGTTGATATTACTGACATTGTTGGTTTCACGCTTCTTCTGTTACATATTTTTAAGACCTAGAGTCGCAACAGTACAATACGGTAGTTAATAACAATGTCAATCAAATTAATATTACGAGACGTCTATTCTGACATTCAGGCATCATTTAACGGAAATCTTCAGCAAATGTAGGCTTTTGTTTGTAAGATAATTACTTTTAGCTCATTGTGGCTAGGAGGTTATTATTTATATATAAGTAATTTGGTTATATATAAGTAATTTGGTTTAAATTTCATGTAAAACTGCAACTGCATGTTATTTAACTTTCAATAAACAAAATATCCGTTATCTCTCTATTCCCTAATGTGAAAAATGTTAATGTTTCTCCACCCACACCCCATTGAAGTTTAAAAATTACGTTAATAATAGTTGCGCCTTCAGTCCATTAATGTTTAGTCATTGCTGTTACTACTCAATGCCTGGAAAGGCAGTTATTTTATTACCGGACACTTATCCCAAGCGATGTCGATTTATATTTCATCGTCCATATAATAATAATTTAGCGGGAGTTTCAGGTCATGTCAATCAATGTCATTTCATAATGAGTTAATGTATGATCAAGAAATAATGTTGTCATAAATTTATATGTTTAATTAGTAATTATAATGTATGATCAAGAAATAATGTTGTCATAAAATTATATGTTTAAATAGTAATTATAATGTATGATCAAGAAATAATGTTGTCATAAAATGATATGTTTAATTAGTAATTATAATGTATGATCAAGAATGTTGTCATAAATTTATATGTTTAATTAGTAACTATAATGTATGATCAAGAAATAATGTTGTCATAAACATTTGCTGGTTCCAGGAATGCAGGTAAAATGGAATGTGGGGGATGTTTATTAAAATCACGGTCCGTATCGTAAAACAAATAACAAACTAGATATATTGATACCTTCATGGGAAGTCAATATTGCCACTAAGTAACTCTTGTCACTGATATATCTTGGTGATGATAGGAACAATGCATCGCTATAAATGTCACTTCATCAATGGATTCATGCAGGATAAGCACATTATTATTGCGATTCTGATTTTACATATCTGCAATGGTCTAAATTGTTGACGGTCACTATATCACGTCGAATATTTGCCTTAGTTTTACGTACATTAATTCAAAAACTTTTCAAATATGAATGTTTCATGAAAAGTTATCAATTAGGGTTTACTTTGGACTGGCATCTTGTAAATCCAGTCAAGCATGACGAAAAGTAAAGCAACAACGATTTCTGCACACATTCATCAAAATATTTCATTTTGTTCTTTCTTTGTAGATCTTTCTCTTAAAAAAACCCTAACACAACACAAATCAAAAATAGCTACATGAATGACACCGGTGGATGAGTTATAAAAATAAATTCATTTACTTGGATAGCGACAATTAAGTAATAGAATACTATCCGAAATTTGACCATTTGTTTTTTGAAACTAAGTGGCCACTAACAATCGATGATAGCTAGTGTTTTAATGTTTATATTGCAAGAATTTCCGACTGTGACCTCTCTTGAAGAAATGCTTCAGGAATAAGTACATATGCACCGGAAGTACCTGTGATATTTTACATAGATTAGAAATGATGACCTGAATTCAGTAATAGGCATAATCCCAATCTTTTCTTACTTTTACTGCATGGCAAAGTGCATGAAAGACTGCAAGTGGAAACGTTTGGTAATCATAACAGAAATGTCAGAGATTTATACCCTTGAGCAATAGATCACCTGACAAAAGAATGAAGTCAACTGGTCGGACTAACTTATTACAAGAAGGAAACAACGATATTAATTTAATGGATGTAACCACACCTTGAGCACAGGACGGTCGACGAGAAATCGCATCACAGCGACGCATTGTTTCATCCAGAGTATTGGAAGCTAAGAGATTTTGTCTCCAAAAGTAATCGCGCCAATCTCAATTCGATTAGGATTCTGCGCGATCAATATACAGTATATTGAGCAAATTCATAAACCAAGTTAGCAACAAGCAATGCATGTAATATAAGGCGTATTGTTTCTGAATCAGGCAGTTTCCACGTGAAAGGTTGGTAACCCATCAACTACAAGCTAACGCAAAATCCTTTCGCGATTTTCGTATGATTTTATTCAGGAAAAGAAAATGACAGCCATAAAAAAGATCAATTTAGAATACTCTTTAATTGATCCTCGGTAACGAGACTGCAACAATTCCTTTCCGTGTATTCAATTGTTCGCTGTTCAGTACGCTTTCCTGCTTAAAGCCATTCTTCTTCTAACCATCTTGACTGTTCCTCACGAAGCAGTTCTCTTGACCATTCTTTGTTCGCCTTTCCTGTTGAGTCAATTTCTGGAATTCCGTCAAATGCAAAATATAGTTTAATTACAGTAAAACACGGTCCACTTTTGACTTATTGTAAAGAAGATGTAGCATTGTCCACAGAAACAGACTGTTGCCTTCCTGGTAGTAAGAATCAAGCCCAGCAAGCGAATAATGAAAGATTTTGTATGACTTTAGTTTTTTCATCAGTATTCCATGATCTACTGAATTATAGGCTTTTTAAAAATCTAAGTAAATTCCTCCGATTATTTTCTGTCATCTATAGCTGCTAGCCATGCATCAGCCAACTTTGTGAGGTCAGTTTGGCATGAATGCTTTCCTCTGAAACTTGATTGTGAGTTATGTA
Organism: Margaritifera margaritifera; assembly: GCA_029931535.1. Classification (NCBI taxonomy): domain Eukaryota; kingdom Metazoa; phylum Mollusca; class Bivalvia; order Unionida; family Margaritiferidae; genus Margaritifera; species Margaritifera margaritifera. Next base: position 844,147 of record JAQPZY010001467.1, on the reverse strand, counting down.
AAAGATTATATTTATTTACAAATCGGCGAAGATGAAGGGCGATGTAGTTTTCAAAACTTTTAGATAAGGTTGGTAAAATTGATATAGGTTGATACTTGTTTGCTGACAATCTATCACGTTGTTTAAAGACTGGAAGCACTTTGGCTTACTTTAGATTAGTTGGAAAGATTCCAGTATCAATACTATATTTGTCAAGCTAACAATCGAAGTGGCAGCAGCTTGAGCTGATAGTTTTTTGTCTTTTTGGCGAGATTTAATCTAGTCCTGTTGCTTTGTTGCCATCACGTATTTCTAAAATATCTATAATATCTTGAACAAATATGTAAGTGATCTGGAATGATATATGAGATGGTACTTTCGACTCCACAAACTCTATAGGGTGTAAAAAAATTATGTGATGTGGAAGAATTTTTTCCAAGTTAATGATATAAAAAAGGTATTTAGGTCGTTTGCAATATGTATTGGCTCTGTACTAGTACGACTATTGGTTTTTAATTCCGATTAGAAATCATGAACTTTTGAACTTGAATTAAAGTTACTAAAATATTTCCATATTTTTCTGCAGTCACTTTTATTCTCAAATAATCTTAAAACATTATTAAAGTTGATTAGCAATCTTAATCAGGTTTACTGACTGTAGCCTTAGGATCTTTAATAATGATCACCAGGACATTTTCTTTTCATTCAAGCTACTAGTATTTCAAGCAGCCAGTCTGACTTTCTAAAATAAGCTCATATGTATGATCAAAATATGTATCTTTTTTCATAAATCTTATGTTCTGAAGCCAAGAAACGACAAAATGTATCAGATATTTGGACATCTATCTCAGGATTGCAGACATTGTAAATGATTTATCAACTGCAGTGCTAGATAAGTACTTGGCTTAATGGCAATTCGTAAATCTAGTCTTTTCATTAGAATCCGTTCATCAAATCTAGTTTGTATGCATTTCCGCTAAGAATGAATAATGCCTAAAACTTCGTGCGCGCGATAATTCCGACATACTTGAGACTGACTGTATTGTTGCCAGACCTTTGCTGTGAAATACCAAAGGAAACCATGCATACATTTTCTGTCACTTCATCTCTCACTGTATTGACAGAGTTACAGTACCTCCGATATTGTTCAAATTTTATAGCAAACCTGATAAATCTATGCCATTAAATAAGCGAAATATCAGTTATTTCCTCGTTTCCATGTATGAAACGTTTTTTTTTTGTCACCATCTAAGAACGTATCGTGCTTGTTTACCTTAAATTTAATAAAGTCAAATGCATTTTGATGTCACATTCATTCAAAAGCAAGCAAGGAATTTGTACCAATACAATCAATATGAGCTATAACATTTAGATAATAATATATTTTGCTGCGTCAAGGAAGCACACCTATACAAAGTGGAAAGCCTATAAAACTAGAGTCATGTTTCTTGGTGTCAATTAAATCTTGGCAAATGCACTCTTTAAGAATTCAAAACATATCCTATTTTTTGTTCTTATGCGCAACTGCAATGAAAGCCAAAAGTTTTTAATGTATTTCTTCTGTTCATTTAAGTATAAAACAACTTTACAATATGAGATAATACAGAGTAATCTAAAAAAAAGAACTTTACAATATGAGATAATACAGAGTAGTCTATAAAGCCCTTTACAATATGAGATAATACAGAGTAGTCTAAAAAAAGCCCTTTACAATATGAGATAATACAGAGTAGTCTAAAAAAGCCATTTACAATATGAGATGATACAGAGTAGTCTAAAAAGCCCTTTACAATATGAGATAATACAGAGTAGTCTAAAAAAAGCCATTTACAATATGAGATGATACAGAGTAGTCTAAAAAGCCCTTTACAATATGAGATAATACAGGGTAGTCTAAAAGCCCTTTACAATATGCGATAATACCGAGCAGTCAAAAAAAGCCCTTTACAATATGAGATGATACAGAGTAGGCTAAAAAGCCTTTTACAATATGAGATAATACAGAGTAGTCTAAAAAAGCCATTTACAATATGAGATAATACAGAGTAGTCTATAAAGCCCTTTACAATATGAGATAATACAGAGTAGTCTAAAAAGCCCTTTACAATATGAGATGATACAGAGTAGTCTAAAAAAAGCCCTTTACAATATGAGATGATACAGAGTAGTCTAAAAAAGCTCTTTACAATATGAGTACTTTAAAACAGAGTAGTCTAAAAAAAGCCCTTTACAGTATAAGATAATACAGATTAGTCTAAAAAAGCCCTTTACAATATGAGATAATACAGAGTAGTCTAAAAAAAGCCATTTACAATATGAGATGATACAGAGCAGTCTAAAAAGCTCTTTACAATATGAGATAATACAGAGTAGTCTAAAACAAAGCCCTTTACAATATGAGATGATACAGAGTAGTCTAAAAAGCCCTTTACAATATGAGATAATACAGAGTAGTCTAAAAAAGTCCTTTACAATATGAGATGATACAGAGTAGTCTAAAAAGCTCTTTACAATATGAGATAATACAGAGTAGTCTAAAAAAAAGTCCTTTACAATATGAGATGATACAGAGTAGTCTAAAAAGCCCTTTACATTATGAGATGATACAGAGTAGTCTAAAAAAGCCCTTTACAATATGAGATGATACAGGGTAGTCTAAAAAAGCCATTTACAATATGAGATGATACAGAGTAGTCTAAAAAAAAGTCCTTTACAATATGAGATAATACAGAGTAGTCTTAAAAAGCCCTTTACAATATGAAATAATACAGAGTAGTTAAAAAAAAAAGTCATAATTGAATTTATTTAATTACTTTTATATAAAGTGTTTGAATTTTTGACATAAACAGTCAACATTCATTGCGACTTTAAAAACACTAAATACATAGCAACTATGACAAGTCTATTTTCCAGACCTTGTACTTATAGTGAGGCAGCAATCTAGTGGAATCAAATTCTGGAAACCAAACTAAATGTTGAATATTTTATCATTATGATATCGAATGACATCAGACGGCAGCGAGTGCAGACACAATAAATAATATAAAAAAAAACACACAAAAAAAAACAACCTGTTTACAGTTAAAGCTAACTAATAGTATGATCTTTCTTCGTACAGAAGGAAGGTGTCAGGCTGCGTCGCTCTTAAAATGAAAACGACTGTAAGTTTGAAGGAATTAAGTCCAACCTAAAAACCGTTTGCATACTCGGCATTGTCTATATATGGGAACAAAAACAAAAATAAATATCCGTTTATAAGTTTACTGGTGATAACTAAGCTTTTTAAATCATAGTTAGGAAGATACGTTAAAATAATGACCATGCTACGAAATATCGTTTGAATGAGGATAGAAGGACATTTTTAAAAAATTAGAAAAACCATGGCCGAACCCAACAGTACACATACCTGAAGCAGATAACACAATCTGTTATTTTGTGTCATGATTCAAGAGAGCTTAATAACAATCTGTTATTTTGTGTCATGATACAAGCTTAATATAGATTTCGACGGCTACATTAACTCTAGAGACGACATTTAAAAATAAAATTCACCCAGAAGCGCCATGGTAACAAGGTTGGATTACATTAGAGTCACTGAGTACAATAGCTAATTAACTCATTAACCCCTGGCGCCCCGTTTACGCGTCATGAGGTTGTACCCTACTTCCGAGCTCTGTAACGTGAACATCATTTAGGATACACTAAAGTGGCTGGTATTTCAGAAAAGTAGACAGATGTAGCTCTACAATGATACCAAATAATGTCGACTTTCTACTCGCATTAAAAAATACAGCGAAAAAAATGCAGTTTTTGAGACCCGATTTTTTTTAGGTAAAAAATTGCCAGTTCCGGAACCGGAGTTTGTGTCCGAATTTTATACTTTTTGGCCTTCGATCTAAAGCAGACCGGTCCGAACTGCACACAGACAGATGAACCTTTGCAAAAAGTAGGATAAGTTTGAGATATGGTGTAAAAAGGGGCCAGGACACAAAAATCGGGGATCCAATACGAAAAAAAAAAAAAAAAAAAAAAAAAAATGAAGTCCAACTTTTACCCTTCAGCACATGCGCGAGCGTAATAGCCAATCAAAAATAATGTTTCTGATACACCTAAGCATCCGGCTAAACGAAAAACTTTCTTAAGCAGATGTGTTTTGCTGCATTCAGAAGTAACCCCAAAAATGCGTTTCCTACCCCCATTTCAGGCGAAAATGAAAAGAATCTCCAGGGGTTAATGAGTTCATACATGTGAAATATATTATACTACAATTTATTTTGTACCAGTCTCATATTCATACTTTTGTACCGGTCTCATATTCATATTCTGACTTTTTGAAACTGAATTATCTGTAAAAAGCAATACTGACGTAAAAATGACTTGGATAGATACAGTATGCAAGAACTTTTCATTATTACCGGAATGAAGCGTGAATTTGCCAAAAAAAAAAAAAAAAAATGGCGCCTATCAGTTTATTAGATTCAATCTTTCGTGTGGGAGTAACAAATAATTGATCTCTTTCTGAGTCTATTTTTATCAGCAAGAAACATACTGTTTAATATTAGCTTATTAAAGAAATACGAAAACAAATTTAAAAGATAAATCAATGATTACCAAATTAGCCGACGCAAACATTTTGCAAAATCTTACATGCGCGGTATTAAACGTTGTTAATTCATGAGATGAGAAGAGGAGAACTTGGTTCACAAATTTTTGCATTTTGTCAGAATAATGAGCTGAAATTATTTTTTATTTATATAATCATTTTTTTTCTGTCAATTATTTAAATATTTTCGGAACATTGTACATCATTTCTTCATACTGCATTGCGTCACGCTAACACGTTTGCGCTGCTACGTGCACGTGAATATTTTATGCTTAAGTGTGAAATACAGAAAAGTATTGGTGAAATATTTTTCATACATATTTTTTTCATTCCTATATTTTCACTTAGGCAAAATATACCCTTATATTTCCACATGTGATAATACAAGATTTCCCATCACCCATGCGACGCTTGACTGTGTGTGCCTATAGAAGTTATACATAAAGCAATAAAAACGAGCATTTTGTGAGCTTGAGTAGTAAATAGAAACTGCATTACCTTTCAAGCATGGACATTATTTTTTTGCCTAAGATAGTTGATTCACCACCGTTTGCTTCTTTACGAAGTTATGTCCCTTTAACAGCCTTGACAACAATGTAAAAAGTCCAGTGTGCTGCGTCATTCATTTGGACTAGGTTTTGTTGTCAGATAAAGTAAAGTAGTTTAAAAAATGTCAAAGTTTAATCTATTGCAACATATTAGGTGATCCCAAACCTACCCTTATTTCAAAATGCGATTGAAATTGAGGTGAATTTACGAAAGGGGTAGGGGGGAGGGGGTGTAGGAGGTACTGAGGAGTGAATTTAATCTTCAAAGCATTGGCTCAGAGGCAAATTTAATATATAATACAAAGAAAATTATCTTTTTCTGGTGAATTTTTAAAATATTTTTTTTCTCCAGGCCATTTTACAACAAATATTTTTTCTTCCTATTTTTAAATATTCTAATGAAGATTTCCATACTGTATAGTTTTCCATTGGATTTCTTTTTTATAACATGACATAATAAGTACATGTTATAGTAACCAATTTTTTTTTTACATTGCCTTTGCCGTCTAAGTAATTTCCGACGTGGGTTAAGAAAGTCAAACCACCGTGGCTTGAACAGCTAACACTCAGGGCCAGAAACTTTGAGGCAAATATAACACTAGGTAAATTATACATGTTCATTGTGTTTTCTTTCATTTAAATTGTAGTACGTATTTAAATCTAATTTCGTCGAATATTTCTTAATCAACATTTGCTGTCGCCCTCAGCAAATGCCGATGACCCATTTGATGACGCCACAATCTCAAAACAAGCGCGTGAGGTCGCGAGAAACATGGCGCACGAATCAAGGCGAAGACCGATATTCCTGTATCATCTGTAGCTCGCTAGAGGATTATTTGAAATTGCAATATCGAAAATACGTATGGTCAAAAGTCTATCAAATCGACAAATATCTATATTTGATGTTGCAATTTTAAATAATTCGTGATGGCGCCATTGATGACGTACATCAAAGAACGTTAATGTTGGTGACAAACGCAGGCATGAAAAAGAGGTATATATTGTGACAGATAAATACCTCTCTTTCTCCATGCGTTGTAAACGAAAATCAAACGGGTTCATGTTAGAATCAATCTTATCTATAAATACACGTCAATGTACCCGGAGTAAAATAAATTACCCTGCAAGTCTCTGGTGTAAAGATATGTATCTCAAATTTAAAAGAAACAAAAACAAAACAACAACAACAAAAAAACTTGACTGTTGAATGTAAAACGTTGAAATCATTGAGTCTGTTAACATACAAAGTGCTTATATATTAAATAACGTTAGGTAAAGTGAGGTAATTTTAAGAGAAATTCAGTTTCAAAAGCTGTTGGGGAATGGTAGGGTGTGGGTGTCTTTGGAGAAAGTTAAAAGATATCTAAATTCTAATTCATACATAGAAGCTAAAGTATAAAAGAGAGAAATTAGCTTTAAAGAGATTGACTACACATCAGTTCAATGGTTTAATAATATTAATAATATGTCACGACAACTATTAAAACTACTATCAGAAAAGTATGTACGTATCACAAAGATGTTGATGCACCAATTGAATAGCCGTAAGAACAGTAGCCACAGTTCTACTAATCATGGGTGCAAAGCAACAATACATGAATTGCAATACAGATAAATGAAGAGAAGTTAAACGCTTTAAAAGAAGATTGTTATAATATTCTGAACAGCCAATCATACAATATTCAGATACAAATATCTGCCGCCATTATCTTTCAATCAGTGCTTCTCATAAATAGCATAGATAGATCATGAATAAATCAATCAGCTCAGTTATACTTAAGTTTCCTCTGCAATTGTTCTGCTCTGCGTTCTCATTTCAATTCGCTTCATTCCTTTTTTTTCATTTGTTCTCAGAGACGTTTGCTCTGAAGCATTCTTGAAATGTGCTCATTTCATCATTCATGTGCATGTACATATAATTTGTACCTTTATGTACCGAGATCAAACTTTGATGGTGTTGTAAATTGTCTTAGGACTCGCGGGGTAATGACATACAATGGTTTAAAACCTTCCGAGCATACGATGCGATTATCTACTGTGTCATTTTGAAAGGATATTTAAAACAAAGCGCTGTCTTAGTCAATTCTTTTCTTTCGTGAAACCTATTATTTGGTAAGGAGATTACCCAATCGATCCAAAGGGAAATTGATGATTTCCTTTGACAATACTACTTGTATGATCGAGAAAATTGGACAGAAAGTGGAATTACAAGCACTATCGGTTTCAATTTGTTAATCGATTGCAAAGTCCCCTTGAAACGTTGACTGTACCTACTAGGCATTTAGTCATTGTCAAATTCAGGATCTGAAATTAACATCATTTCTCGCATATAATTGATGCCGGTCCTGGAAATGAGTTATGTGAGTTGTATAGTTTGATATATTTGTGTCAATCAATCACAGATCATTTTACTTTTGAAAGGTCACTTTTGATTGACTGAGTGTTAAAACTCAGTCTCCGGGTCGAGGTCTGAGTTTCATGATTTCCAAGCCAGGTTAGAATAATCTGACCTGGAAATCATAATGCTCTTTTCTAAATCAGCTAATTCCAAGTTCTTCAATATTTAAGCCGTAAACTTCATGAGCAATATTGTGATCTTGTGGCTTATTATTGCTCATGGCCATCTCTAATTTTTAATCTGATTATCCATCTTTCTAGGAACCGCGGTGGCTCAGAGGCTAGCGTGCCTTACTTGCGAACGAAAGGGTCAGGGTTCGAATCCTACCACTGGATCGGCTACCGTGGTGTATCCTTGGGCGAGGCACTTGACTCCAATCGCTCGGCACTAAATAACCTACTTGTGATATTTTGCCATAAAACACAAAAAAACCAACCAAGCCAACCATCCGTCTGTCTGTCTACTAGAATTGGTCATCGAATATTATTTCCCGTATTTTAAATTTTGTTGGAAGAAAGCAACCAATAATACGAAATGATCTTGGGCACTCACAAGAATACGTATTATTGTTTACAAATGGCATCGCCAATGGTATCAGATGTTGCATCAAAAAATTTATTAATTCAAACGGACTCAGAATGGCTTAAACGGGTTCCTTTTACACGGGTTTCATTAATTTTACATCCTTCGTTCCTTCGTTTAAGTAAAGTGTCTGCCTTCAATCCGCCTTCGAAAAGATCAAGGCACTCATGATGTAAAATATGTGGCACCGTGTAGGAGGAGTAGCTAGAACTTGGTATAATCATACAGCAGTGAATACTCTTCGTTAGGTCACGTGCTACAGTCGTTTTTATCCTAATTTACAAACATCGTTTTGCCTCTAAGTAATATATAAAAAAATCTTTAGAAAAAAGAAAACATTTTAAGAATCCAAACAAAACGTTTAAGACAAATTACTGGTAGCTAAATGAGCGGGAAGTCAGTCCAGATGTTGGAGTCTGCACAATCCTGCAAGGAGAAACCATTTGGCAACATGGCGACAGTTTTAACACAAGAAGCGCATGTATATATTCATGCATATTGAAAGACATAAGGAAGGCAACCAGTTAAAAGAGTTCTCAAGGCCAGCCTAGAAGACTTATTGGGAATGTCCATGTGGTTATTTAGTAATATCGTTCTTGTAGGCTATATGGTATTCTGACTTATTGGGAATGTCCATGTGGTTATTTAGTAATATCGTTCTTGTAGGCTATATGGTATTCTGACTTATTGGGAATGTCCATGTGGTTATTTAGTAATATCGTTCTTGTAGGCTATATGGTATACTTGTTCTGGTTCAGTCAGACTCACTAACGGTTCCAACTTCTCTGACCACTGCGTCACACTTTCCTTGGTCGTGAGACCGCAGATAGCTGCAAATCGCCATCTTTTGGTACAGACATTTTTGTATATTTTACCCATGACCGCGCTGATGTAAAGCTACCATCCAATCATTGCCACTCTGGGAAGAATTTTCAAACTAGACATTATGGGAATGGCGTCACTCTTGTGCGAATAACTCCAGTGACTGTGCAATTGGGAGACAGATATTTTACTGGTTTACATTAATACATTTTTAGATGGAGCATCAAGTACCATTCACGATGCCATTTGAATACAATTATAATAATCACAAAAGACTGTATCTACCTATAGTTTGTTTCGTTCGTCCGCGATCGGTCTGTCTATCTGCCATTGCGTATTAATGCATGCATATCCATGAGGTTATTTATTATTACTGAGAACTTTTGCTGGCCATACTTGTCCAGGTACAGTCGAACTCTTCAACGATTTCATCTTCACTGACTACTGCGTCACACTTTCAGTGGTCGTGCGACCGCAGATAACTATGATGCATTGATGCAAATTATCCGATAGCGAAGGTTGTTCTACGACTTGTATGAAAATTTCACAAACAAAAAAGAAAAGAGGTATCATCGGCAAAGGGAAATAGCACGTGGATTAAGTTGAGGTTTGTTTTGACGTTGTCTTTGTTAATCTCATAACTTGAAGTTCGCGCATTTCTGATTTTTAATTGAAACCAATAATTTGGGATTATCTACTGAAACAAAGTATTCCGGTTTGTAATTATCTGAAGTGTGGCCAGTAAAATACGTAAGAAATGTCATCTAAGACCTTGCATAAATCATATTGCTCTGTAAATTGCAAATCTGCAGTGATTCAAAATGACAACTTCATGGCGATGATGAATTAAATATATTATTCAAAACCGAAAAACATTTAGATTTATTAGATGACTCAATCAATATAAATAACATAATCTGACAGCCTGTGTCAGATGGAAACTTGAGCGATTAGTCATAATTAGCCTTGACGTTGACAAAACAAGCGTGTCTTTGAAAAAAGTCGTACTATATTCATTTATATCTATGCCTACTTCGAAGGACGGATAGACCTTTCCTGAAGCTTTTTATTCAAATCACCCCATGGACTCTTGGCTACAGGTTTTTTTTTCCTAGCCTTCTTTTTTCTCTCTTTGCAACGAAATTAGAAGGAGAAAATTGTCTTTTAATAATTCATCGATCCTTGAATTCAACTTTAACAACTCAGACTGAACATTTAAAAAGAAACTTGATGATAAAATATCCCTGAGTCTCTAGACGCTATTTGATGCATACAATTTCTTGCTTAAGCCACTTTCACCCTATAAAATATACTTGCATGATAAAATATCCCTGAGTCTCTAGACGCTATTTGATGCATACAATTTCTTGCTTAAGCCACTTTCACCCTATAAAATATACTTGCATGATAAAATATCCCTGAGTCTCTAGACGCTATTTGATGCATACAATTTCTTGCTTAAGCCACTGTCACCCTATAAAATATACTTGCATGATAAAATATCCCTGAGTCTCTAGACGCTATTTGATGCATACAATTTCTTGCTTAAGCCACTTTCACCGTATAAAATATACTTGCATATTTGCAAGAAAAATGTTTCGTGAGTTTTTGTGATTGCCGAAACTGAGTGATCTAATTTTCTTCATTGTAATACATGGCTTACTTTCCTCTTTAATAAGGCTGTGCGACAGTTTTGTTGTCAATGTTACAAAGTATAATCGAGGATCAATGCATGGGTTGATTGTTTTACTCCAAACTGCACGCTAAGACTCGTGATTATGAAATGGTGTAGGTGTTTTGAAACACAAGGTCTTCACGGAAGTTAGCATTTATAGTCCATTTCAGCACGGTTTAATAAGTATGTACTTCCAGTTTTCTAAAAAAAATACTTCACCAAATTAAAAATGATAACTGCAAATACTGACAACTCAAAATTTCAGTTATTTTGAGCAGTTAATTGAATTCCAGTTTCAGTTAGAAGTATAATTTATACCAGTCGACGGAAGGCTTGGAAATTCTTGAAGAAATCAGCCATTTTTGCAAGTCATTGTGGTTAATTTTCTGCAAGGCATTGTATTGTGAAATAAACTAGTACAATGTCATACTTTTACTAGTTCACCCACCCCCAATAGTAATGAATTGTTTTGCAAATTAGAACTTTACACCAGTCATACCCATAGTACCTTCCAGAGAATAACCCACAATAACTTGCAAAAATGCTCAATTTGTACAGGAATTCCGCATATACTTCTGTCTGATATAAAATATACTTCTAACGTGGGGTCAATATGTGTTCTGTACTCTGAAACATATTGCCTCTTTTATGTAAACCCACAAGCAGATTTGCAGCCGTATTAAGGTGGAAATAACAGAAATATAATGAATTTAAAGAATATAATGAAATAGATAAGAAATCGTAGTGATTGTTGGTAATCACCAGGTCTAAAATTATAAACTGACGTGTGTCATCATATAGCAATCACATTTTTATGGTGAAACTACATTTTACTGAGTTTTATCTCATCATTTAATTTGCCGCCGCAGACTCCATCTTCCTCAAAGTTAGCCTCGGACACAATATTAATATTCTATCATGGCAGCGATTGTTTTTAATTGAAAGTCAATTAGGGCTGACATTTATATTTTACTTGAACACGTTTGTTTACTGATGGTTAAACATGGAAAACAGATACAGCATTACCGCTAAAATTGTTTATAAGGAAAAAAGTCATGGCATTAGAAACAGCATTACAGCTTAAATTGTTTATAAAGAAAAAAGTCATGGCATTAGAAACAGCATTACAGCTTAAATTGTTTATAAAGACAAAAATCATGGCATTAGAAACAGCATTACAGCTTAAATTGTTTATAAAGACAAAAATCATGGCATTAGAAACAGCATTACAGCTTAAATTGTTTATAAAGACAAAAATCATGGCATTAGAAACAGCATTACAGCTTAAATTGTTTATAAAGACAAAAATCATGGCATTAGAAACAGCATTACAGCTTAAATTGTTTATAAAGACAAAAATCATAGCATTAGAAACAGCATTACAGCTTAAATTGTTTATAAAGACAAAAGTCATGGCATTAGAAACAGCATTACAGCTTAAATTGTTTATAAAGACAAAAATCATGGCATTAGAAACAGCATTACAGCTTAAATTGTTTATAAAGAAAAAAGTCATGGCATTAGAAACAGCATTACAGCTTAAATTGTTTATAAAGACAAAAATCATGGCATTAGAAACAGCATTACAGCTTAAATTGTTTATAAAGACAAAAATCATGGCATCGAAAGGAATGAACTATTATGTATCTCCATCAATGACGGTAGGAATTTAAATACGTTTTCTGTTTCACATAGATACAAAATTAACAAATACCATTTTTACGTGTATCTGTGCCCAATAATTAAATTTTGATCGTATGGGCACGTTTTCTTCCTACAAGTCCAAAACACTGTGTAACCTGAAACCTCTTTACGACTCAAGCATAGTCCATACATTTTATATGAAGTGAAAATGATGCTGATGAAATTAAGATCTGCATTTGGTTCAAGAATCAAAGAATTCTTGCACCCATGAATATTTAGAAAGGCCTGGCCAGGTGTTTTCTATGGTACTGTTCATACCATTAGATGGTTGTAATTTCTGTATGTAGATACTTCAATGGTGACTTCGCCGACAACTGAGACACACTCCCGGCGCTCGTGAGACCGCATTTCCGCTCGACATTTATTACCTACTTCTGAAAGAGGGATATATATGGTGATGTTGTTTGCATTTGCAACATGGACAGTGGATAGAATGTTGGCATACCTCTATGCTACTTTCATGTACTGTGACTGAAATTTCTTTACATTTCGTAATTATAGAAATCGTGCACCATCTAAATCGTACAGATGATCAAAATGGCTGCCTCCATGTGCTCGAAAAATGAGTTTGAACTAGTCCAAAGTACACTAAATCTTAAAATTGGGAAATGAATCTTGCAAAAGTGGGCGATACCAGCTTATGAAAGTGCAAAAAATGATTTATAAAATATATACAAAAATTAAAAAAGTTATTGGTTAGTTTTGTTACAATTTACCTTTGAAGTCCAGGAAGTGAAAATTACCAGCGGAGCTTGCCAGTCTTGAAAGGTGCACATCTGAAGTAAGGCCAATCAGTATACTCTCCAATCCAAATTACACCAGTCAATCATACACCACAATAAATGGAGTTAAAAGTTCTTTTAAAAACACCTAAGATATACAAGGTCTCTTTTAAACAGCCAGGATTAACAGTGAGGAAAATCTATGAATTTTTTTTCTTCAAAAATAAAACTTTATGCAAATTACGAAACTGTGAAAGTTAGTGAAAGTTCGGAATCACCTTACTTTATTACCATGATGCACTGCTCCGATGTGAAGCTACCAACTAATCAGAGCGTTTCATGGAGAAGTTTCAAACTATAGTATTTGCCAAATCCCCCCTCACCCACCCCGACCACTGGCAGTTTGTACCCCCTTGCGATCTTAAAAAACGATAAGCATCAAGGATATAAAAAATGCACAGAACTTAGTCATTTCATTCATTAATCTAGAATTTCTAACCTAAATGTTGCCAGTGGTCCCTAGCACTGTCATGTTGTTCGCGTTTCAGTGTAAACAATGAGCCTGTTCACTGTCCTTTTCCGGTTCCTGGAAAAGTCCATTTTCAGTGAAGGAGTGAGGATCCTAGCACTACACATGTTGTTCATCCTTCGAATTCGAAGATGACCATGACATCACTAACTGGTTTGGTTTCTGTGAGTACGTGAGTGGCTGATCAGGCCAATTTGTGCTCTGAACTTTCTGTGGCACACTTGACATGAGATGCGAGGTTTGCTTGATCACTAGAGGACGTACTGCAGTTTAGAGATCTACCCTTTTCGCGCTTCTGCACTGCCGCAGCAATTCTCCTCAGTTCGAGGACGTACTGCAGTTTAGAGATCTACCCTTTTCGCGCTTCTGCACTGCCGCAGCAATTCTCCTCAGTTCAAAGTCTGTAGCTCCAGTATGGATGAGACTGCGCCAGGTGGAGCGATCCTGTGCGAGATCTACCCAAGACTCAGAGTCAATGCTGAAGTGTTTCAAGAAGGAATTGTTGGAATCTTTGAAGCATTTCTTCTGACCACCCTGAGATCGCTTTCCTTTCTTTAGCTCACTGTAGAAGATCTTCTTTGGTAGTCGCTCTTCTGATATCCTGGTGACATGGCCTGCCCATCTCAACTGTGATTTCATCAGCAGAGTGTGGATGCTTGAAATGCCTACCCGTGTGAGAACCTCAATGTCTGGAACATTGTCCTGCCATCTTATCCTCAATTGTTACCTCAGGCAGCCCACCCACGTGAAAATGGTTCAGCTTCTTGGCATGGCGTCTGTACAGCGTCCAGATTTCGCAAGCATACAGCAGGGTCGGCAACACAATGGGTTTGTAGACCTTAAGTTTTGTTTTGTTTGTAGACTGATGCCTCTGCGCTCCCACACATTTGCGCGTAGTCTGCCAAAAGCCACACTTGCTTTAGCAATTCTGGTGTTGGTTTCATTATCGATGTGGACTGCACGTGACAGCGTGTTGCCGAGATCGGTGAACTTGTCCACTACCAGGAGTGTTTGGCCATTTACTGTGATGGTAAGCTCTACGTAAGGCTTTCCTGGTGCAGGTTGGCGCATCACCTCTGCCTTCTTAACACTGATTGTGAGACCGAAATTGTCACAGGATGAAGAGAAATGGTCCATACTCTGTTGCATGTCAGACTCAGATTTGGCATTCAGGAACAGTCGTCAGCAAATGGGAGATCACTAACAGTCACTTCCTGTAACTTCGTCTTCGCACTACACATGCATAGAAGGTAAAACCTGTGTCATCTGCATCCAATATTAGCAATGTAAAGTTTTAATATTTCTCCAAACGACTGAACAAAATCAAAAGGACAAGCAGTAACTCGTATGTGTATGGATTCAAAGGTACGTAACTTCCAAAGTTACAGAAACTAACGGTATTATTCGGAGCTTATCGAGGACGACACTCCTGTTCTCTGAAAAAATATATTCGCCAACACAAATATGGCCGGTGGCGGGGGGTAGGCGAATACAATAGCTGTTATGGTAATTACGTCACTGTTGTGTGAATGACGTCATTAATTAACCTATCGGAGACAGATTTTTCCAGTTACCTGCCTATGATATTGGGTTGCCAGTTTAGGCCGGGTATTAACGAACAATGGTGACTCTTAGTCCATATCAATAAGTGTCAGGTAATCCTTGGATTAATGCTGGATTGTCTTTATCTGTCACAGATGTATACGGGTGATTTGGGACTTAAAAGTTAGCACCGATTTATATGTCGGTATATAGAGGATTTCCACGTTTTTTGACTAGATATAAGGAAATATTCCATAAGTAAAGTGGTACCATTGGATTGTCACTCGTGAAATATTTCCTTATATTTACTCCCAAAAAATACCCTAGATTTTCTTTTTATTATATATTTCTGAAAGCAAAAGCCGTCAATTTGCATATTTGTTTTCCCCCTCAATTCTGTGCCAATGCGATTAACGGCTGCATTACTACATTGAGTAAAAGAAGTTCCGAATCAGACTGTTTATCATAATTTAGGACAATGACTTTTTACAAATTAACTCCTATAGAAAATGCTTTAAATTGTGTAATTTGTATAATTAATTTCATCCAAAAATAAAGAACTTTTTATTTCTGTTAAAACATATTTGTGTAGATTGATTCTGTGAAAAGTTGCTGAGGTTGTACTGTAGAATCAGCACAGAGCGGTCGTATCCAAATAACTTCAGAGCGCAACGTCTTTAAACAAAAGATATTAATGATTGTGAGTTTACCTATAATGATTTTGTATTTTGTTATTTTATTTATGTCTGCTTTCACACGTGAATTGCGTGGCTTTGGCAAGCTTGCAGTCTAATTCGGTTATAGATGCTGCACTCAAGTTTCGATTGTCACTTCATTTCTGTTTGCAATCATCACTCATCTACCCCCAATTTCTCCATCGTTTTCAAGCATGATTATGAGTTTGATGGGAGTTAAATTCGGTAATTAAACAAATTTATTATTATATTTAATCAAAAGTTTTTCCCAAGAAACTTTGTACCGTTTATCGTAGAATGTAACAGGTACTGTCTGGGTGACAATGAATATCAAATAGAAACAAGTAATGTATGTTCAGTCACTGACAATTTGCACGATTTATGTGGATTTCGTTTAAAATAAATGCATAATTGAAACTTACAGTTGTTTGGAGTCCTTTTTTACGCATTTTTTAAATGGCTCTTTCTCATTGTTTTCATACATGTACAGTCTTCATATATTTCAAGATCCGTTCATTCTGATGGAGAGAGAGAGAGAGAGAGAGAGAGAGAGAGAGAGAGAGAGAGAGAGAGAGAGAGAGAGAAGAAGAGAAGAAGAAGAAGAAGAAGAAAAATGAACAAGCCTAAATATGGAAATATGTTTGAATAACATACATAAGGGCATATATATTTCCTAAATGGGAAAAGAAAGTAGTTCCAACAAGTTATATCGCCACCGAGGCGATAAAAGTGGTATCGCCACTGTGGCGATATATATATTTGCACCACTGATAGGTTTCAATATCTCATTATGAAATATATAATAAAATGTAACAATTGGCGGAGTGCAAATTTAAATGGTCGCAACGATGACAGGAGCTCTGAATGCATAACTACGGTGTTTGGTCCTAGGCTTTCATCAGATCTGATTCAATTTGGTATGGAATCTTAAAACAAGCAAACAAAAAAACAGCATGCTGAGCAAATGCATAGATCAAAAGGTATTTCATACAAGATTAATAATGCAAATAAGAAGCAATTTTGCTGCGTGACACAAGTAAAGTAGGGGAAACAATCAATTAGAAGCAATTAGAAGCTGGAAAGAAATCCTTGTACGATAGTTTTAATAATTTAATTGCACGAAATTAAAATCCATGCGAAAATGATTTTTTAAAAAGTTTCTTTTTTCTTTTCTCAGATGGGACAGAAAAATGTGACGAAGCTTAGCTGCTTATCTCTGTTTTTCATTTTCTCTCTGCTTTTCTCAATAAAGTACAATTGACCTCTAGTCAGCCTGTACAGTTCCACACCAGATTATTTTCGGCCTCCCTCTTTCGTCCATCCTGTATAGTCTCTCTAATAGAAACGGTTATAATACTGTCATTTTCTATTTCGAAACCTGACTTAACCATCTTACTTTTCGTTATGTTATTTCACAGGTATTGTGCAACTATGTCAGTATAAATTGAAATTTCAATCTGTAATCGCAGATGAACAGAATTAAATCTGATTTTACGAATTTTTTTATTAAAACTTTTACCACATTTAGGCATACTCTTAAACAGAGCTAGGACGTATCACTAAATGTTCGATTCTTTAATCATACGTTCTGAAGCTGAAAGTTACATTTTTTTAGGCATCTTGGCATTCTTTACATATATTTGTCTCCCGTATGCAAACATTATAAATTACATACTTACTGCAATGTGATACCGTCGTTAGAAGCAAGTCCTTTCTTTTTAATTAACAGATAGCAATTACTTTGCTTACCTTCCCATACAGAGATTGTTTTCATCTTCACTACTTTTCATTAACTTGTGCAAAATATGTCCATCGGATCATATAAGCTTTGTAAAAATGGGTGAAAGTTAATCAGTTAGTTATGTATTCACTGACAATTCATTCAGTAATATTTGTAATGAACTGTACCTGACCGTTTTAAACAGTATACAGGTTTTGTATATTGTGTGTGTGAGAGAGAGAGAGAGAGAGAGAGAGAGAGAGAGAGAGAGAGAGAGAGAGAGAGAGAGAGAGAGAGAGAGAGAGAGAGAGAGAAGCGTCATCATTAACATGAAATAATAGCGTTAAAGTTAAATGCAAGTGTTCGACAACACTCTAGACGCTAGATGATCTCAACACTATAATTTGCAATATAATCATCAAGATTATCGCTAAAGCGACTTTTTAAATTCCAATTTCTTAGAATGACAGATGGTTACATTCTTAGATTTTATCGATTTTAACTTAAGCGATGCTATATTTAGATTTGTAGCGATTGCATTCGTAACGACATTTTTTCTTCAGTTCATCACAGTTTGTTGTGTTCTTTTTCCTAAGTACCAACCTACAGTGAGTAATTTTGTAGATAACAAATCGTCTCTCCTTCTTCTTTCAAAGTTATAAAACGATACATATTCCGCCGCCGCCCTCCCCGCCCTCTGTCCCTAAACTCCCTACTCTCCTTCCCCGACTTCACGAAACATCAAACACGAAACGAAATATTTTCAAAAATGTGCCTTCGAGTTTCATTTGTATGTTTGGAAAACATGTCTTTCATATACTTACCTTAACCAGTTTTTATTACTTAACAAGCTTCCGCAAAGCATACAATATTTTAAACATACGAGAGATTTACCCTGCAGACAATAAAGTCCCTTTTTAAGCACAAGACGGTTAAGAGAGCTAGAAGTCCATCGATGTCTGCAAATGCAGTCCTTCAATTACATGTACTCGAAATCTACTTCAAAACTTATGGATCTTTGGTATGTTTGTCGCTTCAAAAGTAGCTTTTATGGAAACAGTGCATATCGGATATAGTCTTTACATATATGGGTTATTATTATTCGAGATGCGAACTATTATTTTCATCGTCAGATGGATTTATGTGCTTGATAGTGAATTTACAAGAAAATAAGTTTTAGGAGGTGACATAGGGTTAGGTATTCGTAGTGAGTCTGCAAACATGGATTCCTGGCGACGACAAGTCATTTTATACGGGTTTCTAACTACGTAATTTTGACGTTGCCAATTTTTGTTTGTTTTTTTTCTTCATAAGACATCTCTGATTGTCACGTTAATCTTAAGGGAGCGAACGCATTACAAAATTAAGGCATGAACTATATAGTTAATAAGGTTTTGTTTTTTTCAAGAAAACACGCCCAGAAAAAGTGAAGAGCATAAAAAAAAACAAGTCAGAAACGTGCGGAGTCAAGATTCTGACTGGCTTTTGTACGCCATTCATCTCTTTGAGGTATATAAAACAAGTCAGAAACGTGCAGAGTCAAGTTTCTTTTGTCTAGGTCATATTGATCCACGACAATTAGAAATACATCAATCTATTATTGCTTTGGTTGACTTCGATCATATTTAAAACTTTACAGTGCATCCTTCTTATTTTTGTATCCTCAAACAATCAAGACTTTTAAACTGTGTCTTTTGGCACGAGAATAAACAAGTTTAATCATCGCAAGCATAACTTAGTATTTTAAAATGAAGTGTCTCCACTATTTTTGTATCACAGAAAAGAAGAGAAGTAATTGCATTTCCAGTGAGTGTTTAAGAGTTCCTTGTGTCCTGGTCAGCCGCAATGGCACGTGTACGTTTCTACCAATAGTTCACTATGCTGTATAGCAGGATAGTTACAGCGTTGACATAGAAGGGCCAGTATAATATGATGTAATTATAAATTTGTACATACAACATACGTGCGTACACTCTTGCAGACAGAGAGACGGCAGTTAAACTAGACTGACATGAAGACAGACAGACGATCAATCATCAGATACTTGTGCGTTTGAATTGTATTAAAATATGTCGGAGAACATTAAATATGCTTAAATTTCAGATCATACGATACTTCTCTTTAATAAATGAATTATATTTACACGATTTGTCAATTATATATCAATGAATAACTTTTCATCGCTCTTTCTTTAATCATTTTTATGCAAAAACAGGATGACATTTATGATGCATGAGACTAATACAAGCCATAAATTTGTATGGGTTTCGACGAGAAACATACTTCATCATGGGGTTTATATATGAGAATGTAATTTTGAGTTCATAAAGCATAAAGCATAATAGAAGATGTCAAAGTTATTGTGTTTTTTACACCAATTATTGTATCATATTCCAGTAAAGTTAAACTTGACCTTGCAGACACCTACATCTAAAGGACACATGTTCATTTAGGACAAGATCTATACGCCCATTGTCTTAAGTTTACTCTCCACAAAGGACAAAATTTATAGCCTAGAAATAATTAAAAGTAAACAAAATATTTAAAGAATATGTATTTACGTCTCACATTGTCATATAAACCATTCAGTACATTTTTATCTGATCATTCATTCGGCTGATGCAAACTCCACCCCACTCGTCTAAGCTATTAGACCGAGAAACAAACAACAGTACTACAGTAGTACTGCATTCACGATGTGCACGTGTTGGATGGGCAGCGGTTGCATTTCATTTGCAATGTGGATTCTGATTAGTAGCAGTGATCTTTACCAACACTTTACACAACCCTTCCTAGCACATCTTTTTGTTAAACTTACAACATGAAATTTGCAAAGTTTAATCTTGGTGCTCATAAGAAAGTCACTATAATAATAAAATGGGTGACAGGATCTCTCCATCAATGACAGCACTTCTTTAAATACTTTCCTGGCTTCACAAAACCTAAAAATGAATTAGTATCGTTTGTACGCGTGTCTGTATTCCATGAATAGTATTGTTTGTACGTGTGTCTGTATTTCATAAATTAGTATTGTTTGTACGTGGGTCTGTATTATATGAATTAGTATTGTTTGTATGTGTGTATGTATTCCACGAATTAGTATTGTTTGTACGTGTGTCTGTATTCCATAAATTAGTATTGTTTGTCCGTGTGTTTGTAATCCATGAATTAGTATTGTTTGTACGCGTGTCTGTATTCATGAATTAGTATTGTTTGTACGTGTGTCTGTATTTATGAATTAGTATTGTTTGTACGTGTGCCTGTATTCCATGAATTAGAATTGTTTGTACGTGTGTCTGTATTTATGAATTAGTATTGTTTATACATGTGTCTGTATTCATGAATTAGTATTGTTTATACATGTGTTTGTATTCATGAATTAGTATTGTTTGTACATGTGTTTGTAATTCATGAATTAGTATTGTTTATACATGTGTCTGTATTCACGAATTAGTATTGTTTATACATGTGTCTGTATTCATGAATTAGTATTGTTTGTACATGTGTTTGTAATTCATGAATTAGTATTGTTTATACATGTGTTTGTAATTCATGAATTAGTATTGTTTATACATGTGTTTGTAATTCATGAATTAGTATTGTTTATACATGTGTCTGTATTCACGAATTAGTATTGTTTATACATGTGTCTGTATTCATGAATTAGTATTGTTTATACATGTGTTTGTAATTCATGAATTAGTATTGTTTATACATGTGTCTGTATTCATGAATTAGTATTGTTTGTACGTGTGTCTGTATTCATGAATTAGTATTGTTTATACATGTGTTTGTAATTCATGAATTAGTATTGTTTATACATGTGTCTGTATTCACGAATTAGTATTGTTTATACATGTGTCTGTATTCATGAATTAGTATTGTTTATACATGTGTTTGTAATTCATGAATTAGTATTGTTTGTACGTGTGTTTGTAATTCATGAATTAGTATTGTTTATACATGTGTCTGTATTCATGAATTAGTATTGTTTGTACATGTGTTTGTAATTCATGAATTAGTATTGTTTGTACATGTGTTTGTAATTCATGAATTAGTATTGTTTATACATGTGTCTGTATTCATGAATTAGTATTGTTTGTACATGTGTTTGTAATTCATGAATTAGTATTGTTTGTACATGTGTTTGTAATTCATGAATTAGTATTGTTTATACATGTGTCTGTATTCATGAATTAGTATTGTTTGTACATGTGTTTGTAATTCATGAATTAGTATTGTTTATACATGTGTCTGTATTCATGAATTAGTATTGTTTGTACATGTGTTTGTAATTCATGAATTAGTATTGTTTGTACATGTGTTTGTAATTCATGAATTAGTATTGTTTATACATGTGTCTGTATTCATGAATTAGTATTGTTTATACATGTGTCTGTATTCATGAATTAGTATTGTTTGTACATGTGTTTGTAATTCATGAATTAGTATTGCTTGTACGTGTCTGTATTCATGAATTAGTATTGTTTATACATGTGTTTGTAATTCATGAATTAGTATTGTTTATACATGTGTCTGTATTCATGAATTAGTATTGTTTGTACATGTGTTTGTATTCATGAATTAGTATTGTTTGTACATGTGTCTGTATTCATGAATTAGTATTGTTTATACATGTGTCTGTATTCATGAATTAGTATTGTTTATACATGTGTCTGTATTCATGAATTAGTATTGTTTGTACATGTGTCTGTATTCATGAATTAGTATTGTTTGTACATGTGTCTGTATTCATGAATTAGTATTGTTTATACATGTGTCTGTATTCATGAATTAGTATTGTTTATACATGTGTCTGTATTCATGAATTAGTATTGTTTGTACATGTGTTTGTAATTCATGAATTAGTATTGTTTGTACATGTGTTTGTAATTCATGAATTAGTATTGTTTATACATGTGTCTGTATTCATGAATTAGTATTGTTTATACATGTGTCTGTATTCATGAATTAGTATTGTTTGTACATGTGTTTGTAATTCATGAATTAGTATTGCTTGTACGTGTCTGTATTCCATGAATTAAATTTAGTGTTTGTAAAACTTGTATTCCAGCAAAGTCAGAAGTATTGTCTGATATGAAACATTCTGGTAACAACAGTCTAGTCAAATGAATTAAAATAATGTTTTAAAAATCATCCCTAGATAATGATGGATGGTCCAAAATAACCAGTCAGAAGATGTTAAATAAAGTGGCTTTGTGTCTGTGTCATCTTGTTCGTGTCTATCCCAAACGCATGAATTCACTACTGATTTTTTGCGTTTGTGCTCAGATTAAAGAGCTACAAATCCATTCACTTTTGTTGTTGTCAAGCAATGAAGAGTTGGAACGATATTATATGACATGAGACTGAACTAATTTTATCTGCGTAAGCGTATATAGTAAATAAAGATGAAATGTGTTCTATTTTTGTATGAGAAGTCCTGGCATTCGCAGAGAGCGTTGCATATATCATTGCGCTCTGGTTGACCCCATTATATATAGCGTGTGGTTTTCTAATGTTGAGTCACTATGTGCATTTAGATTTAAAATAGCGTTTGCATAGTAAGAACCGATATAAAATAGTGTAGCTTTTATGTATACAATTATACCTACACGCAGTTATACATTCAGACATAGTCATTCAGGCATACTTGCACACAGAGCAAACAATACACCGTATATACTCGCGTAAAACATAGACCCTGATCTGCCTTCGCATAATGCGCCGGCAGATCAGGGTCTATGTTGTTTGTTCTACTGATTAGTTCTTACAAACTGCATAGACCCAGATCTGCCAGCGAATTATGCGACGGCAGATCTGAGTCTATGCAGTTTGCAGTTGGTATTCGGTTATACGCGAGTATATACGGTAGTTGTGCCTTTGTATTTTAATCTACAAGTATATTTTAAGGACATTATCAAAGTATACGATACATGTACTCAATTCTTAATTCTGCGTTGATAAACGAGTTGCTTCACACCTTATTATGCAATCACCCGATCTGTCAGTTTTATAGATTCGAATGATTTGTTGATAGCTCTTTCTTTCGTCATTTATCATGTAATTTGACAATGTAATTAATAATGAATGAGGCATCTATAGGCCATACAGTTTTACGCGGTTTTGAGTTCCTGTTAATTTGTGTTTTAATCTTAGAGGTTGATTTCTTTCTGGGTTTATTACGTGGGCATATTTTATTACGTACAGTCATCAATATTGTGTTTGAAAATATACATTTATTATTCTTAATTAAATACGCACAGAAAATTCAAGGACGTCGAGTTTATGAGGTATATTTTTTTCAAAAATGCAAAAGCCCCTCATATACATTCAACAAGCTGATTTAGTTTTCCCTCGATAATTTCTTTTTTACTTCTTCTTTGTGAGAAATAGAGTCTGTGTGAGAAACAGTCTTTGTGAGAAATATAGTCTTTGTGAGAAATAGTCTGTGGTAGAAACAGTCTTTGTGAGAAATAGTTTTTGTGAGAAACAGTCTTTGTGAGAAACATAGTCTTTGTGAGAAATAGTCTTTGTGATAAATAGAGTCTTTGTGAGAAACATAGTCTTTGTGAGAAATAGTCTTTGTGAGAAAAAGTTTTTGTGAAAAAAGAGTCTTTGTTATAAACAGAGTCTTTTGTGAGAAATAGTCTTTGTGAGAAATAGAGTCTTTGTGAGAAATAGAATCTTTGTGAGAAATATTGTCTTTGCAAGATATTTATGTTCGGATACTTTTTCTTTCTTGGGTTTCAGATCTTTGCACTAAATGTTTGATAGCGATAATATAGAAATTAAAACAAATAGGAAAATCAATGTGGATTTATGTCATCTATAGCAAAAGGAAACCAAATACACGTGACACTACCAGTCTCGTGCACATTGCCTCTGCCAGTACATGTTGAGGCATTCAGGTCCGAGATATTGAATATTATTTAAAATGTGTGTGGGGTATTTAGCTCTCCGACGATATATAGACAGGCATATAGGACATTCGCAACTTCGAGGTCAATTCTACTTATCATACCTCGAATATATGCCGATAGGGGCCATTAGCTGCCGTTCGGACCACCTCGGTTATTTACTAAAGAAGGATTGACAGAGACGTTGCGAATCCATCGATCTATTTTCTTCGTTCACAACTTCACGGTCATTCATACAGTCAATCCAATCGTAGAAATAGCCGATGTGGTCCGAATAGATAGTGTTTCTTTTTTGGTAAGAGATTTCCGGCTAACAAAATGTATGACTTTTCTGTAAATTACTACGTCGACATACATCCTAGCCATATTTTTGTCTCGCCGAAATAGCCGAGGTGATTTGAATGGCACATAGGATCGCTCTACTCGTAACATGCAAAACAGATAAGACTGTTACTCGTGTGCCAAATCTGGTGCAACAATGACTGTGGCCATTGAGCTTTGTGTAGTCCATATCTTTGTTGTAGATGTGTAGAGACATTATAATAATAAAAAAATGCCAGTAAATAAAAGCCAATCCTTGTCAGTTCGATTTACATGAGTTACTGGCATCCCCTTGTACCCATATTGGCCGGTTATAAAACGTAAACATGTTTATAAACACCTGTCTAAAGATCGTTCGCAATATTCACGCACACTGTCTACAATTTTGTTTTTGTTTGGGATTATTTTTAAAAAATTATTTGCTCAGTAGCAGAATTGGTCACCTTCTCGGATAATTTTAGGTCACTGTCATTTACCTATGTTACGTCACATGTATACATCTGCAGATATCCGGCGTGATCATTTTATAGAACGTTATTTTGTCTATCGATCGGTGTTAAATTTATTGACAGGTTCAAAGAAGCCAAAACGTTGCAACAAAATATTCAGAATTTATCAAATACCCCTCGTACTTCAAAGTAGAGGAATGCGTGACATCAGAAAGGAAAGATTTGTTAATCGGTCTTTTGAACCATGGAATATTGTCTTTTATTTTATACTAGGCAGTGAAATACTGGATTTTCCGAGTGATATAATTGTGATATTTCACTGCAGTGAAAAAATATCATGATATTTTTTCACTACCAGTCAATAGCTCGCGTGGTGTAGTGGTATAGATGGCCACTTCGCATCCCGGCGAACCGGGTTCAAATCCAGCAAGAGACACATTTCTTTTTTGGTTTCATTTTCTTTTTATCTGATATTTTACCTTGAATTGGGAAGAAGCATTATGTAACTACTGATATTTTATGTGCAAATATACACAAAACAGAGCAAAACATAAACGGCAAACTGCTGACATTATCGCGCGGGATGCAGTAAGAAATCAGCTACTTGAGTGTGTTATACAAATTACTAGACAATACGCTTGAGCATAAAATAAAAAGAATATTTGCTTTCTCCGAGTGAATAACAGATATATTTCATCTCGTGGGTGAAAAACTTAAGTAGTTTCACTCGTGGCTTCGCCACTCGTGAAAATACTGAGTTTTTCACCCACTCGATGAAATATATCCGTTATTCACTCGTTTCAAGCAAATATCCTCTCTATAATCTGTGCTCTATGCAAGGATAGTTGCGTCAGGCTGGACAAATTATAGTCAGTTTAGCCAGTTAAAACTGGTCATAGGCAAACACTTTCCAACGACTTTTAAACTGCCAAGTAGCTGTGTAGTAGTGTGTTGACATTAGATTACACAGAAGAGTTTTAGCGTCAGAAGAGGGTATTGGTCAGTGGTTCCCAAACTTTTTTGATCGCGACTCTAAATACAATCTTTTGTGATCCAAATGCAGTACCAGTATAAGGCCGCGAGGTTCCTCGCGACCAGGGGTTTGGGAACCACTGGCCTAGGTAAATCTAGGTACATAATAGTTCTACATCATTGTTTCTTGGATCAATACTGACTACATTGTACGCAAAATTGTAGGTAGTAGAATATATAATGCAATGTCTCAGTGTTTTTATGTGCAGTGTGTTGCCTTATGTGCGTGCAATTTATGTTTTTAGAATTGCTGTTTCTCTGTTGATTTGTTACTATTTTAGTAACGTTTGTCAAAATAATAGTTCCATAGCTAATGTTTATGGTCTAATATTACCTACGTTAAATAAATAAATTCTTTATAAATAAATTATTATGTCTGATGGCTTTTGCGTGATATTTGGACATTGTATAGAACAGTCCAGCACTAAACTAATTATCCCAAATGTAAAAACATTTTCTTCTCTCATGACCATCCTTCAAATCAGTGTACATGTCCTTATAAGTTTACCTACTGTGCAAGAACAACTTCGACGTCTGTGTAAAATTGATGCCTAGACTCAGATGCAGTGAATCTCTGGAAACTTTAGGCCCCCAAGCACAGGATTACAACAGTTATGTGACACGTCTTGAGAAGACGCACAAAACAAATTGCTATTTTACCAAATCCTTTTCTTTTTAAAACCTGTCATCGATAAGAAGATTGTCCATTAAAGCAAAGTCTAATTCATTACTTCCTTTTTCATGTTAAGTTTGTGGCAAATAAAATTCAAAGGAAATGAAACAACCAGTTCTTTCATTTTCTGGTCTTTAGATCAAGGCTCTTTCTTCTCGAAGAACTGATGATGTCTGGCATTGAACCATTGTCAGTGTCAGTTTTCAGATACATATTACAACTCGCACATCTTGATATCACGTCGTAATAGTCTTATTTTGAGGTTAGACATAGTCATATTTTGAGGTTAGACATAGTCTTATTTTGAATTTAGACATGGCCTTTTTGCAGCTTATACGAATCAGGATAATTGCTTTTACTTTTCGTGACTTCCTTCCGATATTCAGCCATCAGTTTTTAGGTCAGTATCTAAAACGTGAAACATGAGAATGGTCATCGCATTCTTTTGTATTTAAGCAAGTGATCTCTCTATATATCTATCTCCGTTTTTCCACCTGGATTTCTAGATGGCATGGTTGCTCCTTCGGTGGTGGGGTGGGGGTTCAAAATGATCTATCAAACAGATAACTCCGAGTCTCGTTAATAATCAAACTTTCCAAAATTTTCTCTAAGCCATGTTTACGCTCATTTACATAAGACAATCTTTCCTAATGCATCATAACTGTGAAATTTTAGAGACTTATTGTTTGATTTTAAAGAAAGGAAAGTTAAAATCTTGAGTAAAATCAATGCAGTAGTTCTGTGATATAAAAAAAACCTCAAAGTTACTTTGTCATTCTTATATCTGAATACAAGTTTTCAGAACATTTACCAGTTGTTGACCCACACTATGCAACAGGAAACAACTGCAAACAACAGGGTCATGCTGATAGCCCATCCATAGGCCATACACACCCATTGTCCTAAAGTAGTTAGATTAATAGGTTTTAAGTAAGGTGCATGACTTACACAGTGGGTTCGACATTTTTATTTTTGGTTTGTTTTCGCTCAGTCTTGAAGTGAATATATACTAGCTGCTTTTAGACCCTAGCGTGTTACGAGAACTTTTCTAGCGGCAGCGGTGGGATTCGAGATAGTTTTTCTATTCTTTATTTTCAAACTGTTTTGAGCTGAAGTTGGGCTATCTGACATATGAAACTGGAGGTAAAGCCGTACTGGTAATTGAAGTGCTATAGGGCGTATAATAGTAAAATATGATTGAAAAAGTGAGCCGATACAGACGTTTATGTGGTGAATACTGTTGTGTTGCTACCTCTGGGATATAAATCTGGGGTGAAACAGAGTATATTTAAATAAAAGGCGGTTGTTCTTAAAACTGGGTCACGAACTTAGCAGACGCAAAGCCAGTTTAATCTGTATTCTGAGCTAGAATAGAAGTGATTGAAACTTCATTACCTCTTATGGATGAAAAAAAAGTATAATAATGTGTTCCTTCCAATCCATAAGTCATGCATTTAGAGCTTAGCGTGTTCGATTGATAAAAGAAGAACCTTACGACATACTTTGCAGTTTATGTCGTTTTTATATCTATTATCCTAATTGAAGACGCTGGGTGGTTATGCTTTTCGTCCGTTTGATGGGAGTGATGGATCAGGTGTCTTACCTCATGATTCGTAGAGACAGTGTCTTTTTTATTGTTTTGTAATCATGTTTGGGAATCATGAATCGGGTTGCGATTGATTTTCGGGGAGTAATCAATTATGATTCATGACTACAAGTATGACACCTCTGATCACTTGGGGACAAGTGATTTTTGGAGTCGTATGTAATGTGACAAATCTAGGGTATGAGCTATATTTATTTACGTCTCCGTCCTAGATTTGTTAGAGATTAGTGATTATTTGTTTGATTAGGGGAAATCGGTGTTGAGAAGATAGTTCTGAAACTTGTGGTCCCTTTATATCGTTATGATCAGATTCTTCTTTTGATTCTAATGTGTAATAAATGCTTTGGTTGTCTACCTCTGCTGCGATGTAGGATTCAATATAACTGAAAGATAATCTCGAACATGCAAGTTAAATAATTGCATATAAATATGATTTCATGATACGGATGACATATTCATCATAGTTCAAGCACTATATCGGTATAATTTGTATTCAATTAAGGTTGACAGGGATAATTAAATTCAAAAGTTGCAGGTAACTTTTGAGGTGAAACTTCAGCTTTAAAAAAACACATCAAACAGCTCACTATTTCCCTCAGCAACTCAAATAAAAATGATGGCATGATCTTGAACAGTGATAGATAGTTGTTTTTTCTTTTATTATCGACTTTGCAGGATAATAAACAGATACTACAAAAGTTAGATTTGTCAGAACAATGCTTGTCAGAGGTACAAATGCATCCACAGAAAAACAACCAGTACACATTTATGTATTAAGCATTATTTCTGTATTTTCGGATTCCTGTTGACCTTTTGAAATTAATATGTCTTGATGCAATAAAACTTGCACTCAATGCAGATATAGGGAATCCCAACTTAAAAGTAAAAAATCCATCGAAATATCTGATACCAATTGAAGTCATGTAATCATCGTTCAGTTAATTTTGTAAACTATTTAAATTATCGATTTGAAGAAATACGATATTCAATAGTTACAGTGTAGATTACAACATCCGACAATGAGCTGGAAATTTAATCAGCTCAAACATTGACAAAGATTTCTTATGTTGTCTTGATTTCTTTTTCATTCACATTTAATTTTTTAGCGGTTGTCTCATTGCATGTTTCCTTCGCAATAGCTATTTTCAATTCCTGTTTGTAATCTTCTGATACTGGTGGAGGAATTTTCACCTGCAGCGAATAGATTATTCTCTACACAAGAGTAAATGTGTTTAACTAGTTATGTAAATGCTGTGGAAACTGTGTTAATTCAAAAATGGAATGTACGAGATCTAATGTTGAAATGCATTAAAAAAGATTAAAGAGCTAAAAAAGGACATCAGCAAAGAAGCAGACTAAACCGAAAGTTGTAAATGCAAGATCAGTTGCAAACCATTGAGAAAAAAAATAGTGCAATCGCTGGACATAGTTGTGGCTGGACATAGTTGTGGCTGGACATAGTTGTGGCTGGACATAGTTGTGGCTGGACATAGTTGGGGAGAATGTTCAGAGAAAACATTGAAAAAAATTAATTCCAAAGTTAAAGAACAATTGCCATTAGGTGAAATGCTGAAACAACAGTTTAAAGAAAAGGGTCTAACAATATCCGCCTTAACCACTACAATATTATGACTATAATACTATATCAACAGTTGCTCTGTCTATAGCAAATTTTGTAAGAAGTTTTGTTGTTGGTGGTGGATAGACAATTGGCGGCAGTGAAAACCAGGAGGCAAATATGATCTTTTCATTGACAAAACTAAAAAGTCCTTAATAAAAACTGGTAATTATTTGTTTGCTTTAGCGAGAAAAGCTGCGTTAACTTTACCCGGTATTATTGGTAGTGTGATAAGGTAGCTTTTGAAAACAGATGGAGAGGTGGTGTCTCTCCTAATTGAAAATGTTTTACAAAATTGTTTTGGTATTAATGGGTTTGTTCTTTGCTTTTTTGATTGGAAGTGTAAACTAAGAATCTAGCAGAATTTGCAAAGCTCGCACAACATATGATGTCTTCGCATGGAAGATCGTCATAGTAGTTGAGGCCTTTCTTCGAAAGAACATAGGTGTAGGTGAATTATGGGTTCATACTCTATTTCAAAATTAAACTCAAGCAGCTCCTGCAATCATTAGTATCAATATAAATGTTTATTTCATCGTCAGACTTTGTTTGGCGCCGGCGCTCCACGCCAAGGCTCCGCTCCTCCGCGGTCAATACTGTTTTCGGATGTTTTTATATTGCCATGTGTCATCTGAACGTTCGAGTATCTGATTGTGCTCCGCACTTGTGCCAAAGGTACTGATCTGACTGTAGGAATATCATCATCATAATCCTTCTTATCTGTATAATTTGTACTCACTTTTTAGCACTAATTGTTTATCAGCCTTTGGATAGCCGCTCTTTTCTATATTGATATTAATGGAAATGTTTTAATCCAAGTTTAAACGAGGCTTTGACTTTCTGTAAATCGTTGTTGTGTCAAACGATTCTATCAATTTTCGTAACCATGTTACTCGACAAAGAATATACTGTCATCACCAGTATCGTAGTCCAGTTTCACTTTTGAATCCGTTTTATAGTTCTGGAAAATTGTCATAAAGTTTCTTGTGTCATAACCATGCTGTACTAAAATTAAAAGCTCAGTTGATACGAGTATATGATACTGTGGAGATAGGTTGTGCAATAAACCTTTTTTTGTGAAATTGTGCACCTAAAATACAAATCACATATGACCTCATGATAATGATTTAATCTTGCAAACCGCTATTTGTTTATTCTTTGATAGCAACAAATAAGTCAAATCTGTGTGCACTCATCTGCATAAATTTTCTCACTGAAATGGTTCTATGGTGATTTAACCTTCCAGTACCACCAAAACGATTTAGGAATCCCCCCCCCCCGTTAAATTATTTGTTTTCTCCAAATTAGATAAGTCTTTTATGGCTTCCAATAGTACCTATCATCAGCTAGGACTCTTATTTATTCTTTGTCTTAATGTATCTCGAATCATGATGTGGTGGAATGGTAAAATTGTTACATGCTATGTAACTCTGCTTTGCGGGACCTGGACGTCATTTATTTAAATGGTACAATGTTAACAACTGCTTTCTAACTGTTGAACAATTCATCATTTCGTTGTTATTTCAGAAGAACATACATTTTACTGA
This sequence comes from Margaritifera margaritifera, assembly GCA_029931535.1. NCBI lineage: Eukaryota > Metazoa > Mollusca > Bivalvia > Unionida > Margaritiferidae > Margaritifera > Margaritifera margaritifera. The sequence goes on along the minus strand of JAQPZY010001467.1, from coordinate 812,462 downwards.
TCATTTTTTTGTCTTTGAAATCTTTTAAACTTTATGTATGTTATTTTGTTTGTCGTATACAGATAACTTTTGTTCGTACCGTATGCCCTCTAAGTCTTCCAGTTTGTTATACCACTGCATAACCTAATTAAATCCGCCGACTTTAAATTTAGTTGTCAAGTAACCAAAGAGACTGATTCACACTCTTGATCTGTTTTCTTCCTTGCTTGCTTCAACCTGAGTTAGGTCTATTGGAATGTAGTTAATTTTATTTTGTATCCCTTTATTAACTTTGGCAAAACGTCAACCTATTTTACAGTTTCATTTTCAGTTAAATACTTCCACATTCTAGTCTTTAGAGTTCTGTTAGACCTTTCAACTACATATGTTTGTTTGTTTTGTTTTTTTTCTTGCTTTTTCAATCTGAATAAGTTGAAAAGTATTCAATGTTTTCCTCTTCCAGCTAATCCTTAACTATCAAATTTTTAAATTATGTCTCCTCATCAGTTTTTATCTTTAAAGGTTTCGCTCTTTGAAGGCTCTTTAAAAGGATTGTGTATGTTATCGCCCTTTTCATTTTTACTTTCTCAGCCAAGAGTATATTGAAAATATATTTATCACTGTCAAGATGTATTATATTCATTGTTGTCTTTTTTATATGACTGCATGTGAACAATATCTGCTTGCCACTAGTCAGCCATATGACTGACAAAGACCTTCTTGAAGGGACATTTTTTTCGCTTGCTTGTTTAATGTTTAGGTAGATTGTTCATTTAACAATTCTATTCATCGAATGGATTTTTTCTGATTCTTATTTGACGTTTAATTTGTTCCCGCAATTGATTGATAGTTGTATAAGCAACTGGACTTTCAGAATTGCAGTAAAGATGTCTTAAATACTGATCTTTGTCGGTCATTTAAAACGGTATAAAAACACCCAGAAAATACGCTGTGCCTCATCAATTTTCCTTGGGTTTTATCAACATGCCAAGGGGAGAACCGTTTAAAGCAAATACTTTTATTTTCAGCAATTTGCAACGCTTGTTCAATAATCTGAAACTATTGAATGGTGTCAGATTTTGCCCGTCATATAGGTACTTCCAAAACAACGACTTCATATACTGAGCTGTCGTGTGTTGTTTTAAATCTAAATTTGTCCTCCAAACTTATATTGCTGGTTTTGCTGAATCGCTGTAAATTGACCATGCAAAGTTTACAAGACTTACAAGATCTTTAAAAAAATACTGTAAATTTAACCTAATGCAAATTTGCTTATTTATCCACATCAGATACGTAACTTTATCATTCTTTATACACCTCTGTTTTAACAATCTTGCTATCAACAAGGTAATTATCAGATGTAAAGCATATCACAAAATGTTTATGTTTTGTTAAAATAACAATGTTATCATTTTAAACATGCATTGAGCATAACATTTGAACAGTTTGTACTTCAGTTCACATTTCCATGATTCGATTATTCCAACACGAAAACTGCAAATTTCTTCTATGGTCTTTAAATGAACATTAAATAAATAATGTTAAATTTACATCAGTCACAATTTCTCAGCTTATAACAGACTAATAAGCAGGCAATTTACAAAAGAAGAAACGAATGACACAAACGGTCCACGTCTGTCCTGTAAAACGTTATATTTGTGCACAAAAGCAAACATATGTTCCCAGGAGAGAGAGAGAGAGAGAGAGAGAGAGAGAGAGAGAGAGAGAGAGAGAGAGAGAGAGAGAGAGAGAGAGAGAGAGAGAGAGAAAAAACGGAGAGGGTAAAAACAAAAATCAAAATTTCCCTACATTTCGACCTAAGACAGTCTTTCTCAGGGGATAATAAGGAGCAAGACAAACACACTGAGATTGCTTTATTGTTGACAAAGTGTAACCGATAGTCTCATTTCCCTAAATAATCTGACAACAAATTGGTACATAAAATTCTATGAACTGTGAATCTTAGAAATGTCATTGTGGAAAAAAAAAACATGATCTGAAGTTATTTCATCCAATTTAAATTATGTTTTACAAAAGAGAACATAAAAGCTGTTGGATATTTAAAAAAATGGAATTTTACTTTCCCAATAAATTCGTTTTAAATGTTGATCGATAGTGCTGTTACTCTCATCAATATGTTTCCAGAGGTACACCAGAAATATGTCAACCCATCTTTAGAGAAATATACAAATGAGTCAACCTTTGAGTTTTCCAACAGAATCAAAATTAACGATTAACAAATTTTGGCAGCAAAGTATGCACGCACAAAAAAAATTCGAAAGCTATCTCGCACATAATTCGATTTCTTTTAAAGAGAGAATCTGTGTGATGATGGACACTGACATTATCTTTCACGTGGCTTTAAATGTTGGCACAGCGTGACTGATAGTGTCATTACTGTCATCAGTCTCTTTACCAGTTAGGTCAGTAGTAGGTCAACCCATGTTCAGGAAATTCAAAGATTTTCTAAATATCGATTTTCAGTGAGAAAGAATGATAATTATAAGAAAGAAAGCATTGCCCCCTACCAGCTACAATAATCTCGTCATTTTTTTTTTGTTTTTCGGAAGCAAAAATAGAAACAAGTTTCGCGAGGGGAAGTAAGAGGTTAGTCAACAGTATCCGTTTAAATTAAAAGCTATAATTATTGTATTTTTTTTAGAACCACAGGACAAATAGTTAATAGTTTCTTTGATGTCCTATTTGAACGTGAAAACATTTCATACAAATTACAACATCCATCTAGCAGTACATGCACACACATATAGATAAAGGTGCATGCATGCATGCGCGAATTATGCAATAACAAAAGTGTTCGGATTTACGTTAATTCGCTTTGTAGTCGCCATTTTTACAGTACGCATAATTGAAGGGTCCATGTTGTAGAGATTGTGAACCTTTTTACGCTACTTTGTTAATTGTCTGTAGTTTTCATGGGTTTGGTTTGATTTAAGTTAAGAATATATTATTCTTTATGTCTGCATATATGAATTTTCGTTCGCAAAACTATAAAGGCAAATACAACAGCTCTAGATAGACTGGTCAATACCGTATTTCCTATCCTAATAAAACAGCTCTAGATAGACTGGTCAATACCGTATTTTCTATCCTAATAAAACAGCTCTAGATAGACTGGTCAATGCCTCATTTCGTATACTTGTTCAAATATTGTCGAATACTTAAATGCGCCAGACACAAGACTATTTATCCAATCCACTTGAAAAGTCTGTGAATTCTTTGTTCTTTGCTGAAAACCTTCACAGTTCCACCATATATATATGGTTTCATTTAATGCACACACGTACGCTAGTTTGTAAACCTACTGTATAAATTATTGATTCCATATGTTGGTATATGAATATTTGTATACAGGTAAGTTAGTCGGAACTCTTGTGTTTCAGATTATGAGGATTTACATTGTCATATTTTTAATAATATTTTGCAGACATCTAGTGTGTGTATGCTGAAGAAAGTGATAGAACTTGGACAGAAAATAACTCTTTCAATATTATTTTTGTTTATGTTTGATTATTTTAGTGTTTGTTGCTTTCAAAGATAACAGTTTTTTTATGGATCCATATCAAATATCGAAAAAGAGCTTTTGAGCTCTAGTTAGCAGAAATCGCAATATCCATTACGATTTTCTTCTTAGTGATATACTACCTTGTGCAGTGGCATATTAAGGGTAAATGGCGCCCGGGGCGACGATGATGGTCCAAACAGCCAGAATACGAGGCCCGAATTTGTATCAGTTGTTTTGGCGCCCCATGATCTCTGGCTCCCGGGGCAACCGCCTCGTCTCCGTCCCCTCCCCCCCCACCCGTTAGTACGCTACCGACCTTGTATACGTATATATATATATATATATATATATATATATATATATATATATATATATATATATATATCATAACGTTGCAAATCTTTAATTGCTGTAAATACTCTACATCAGCATGTGATCACAGCATTGTTACAAATTCCATTATAGAGACAATTATTGCAAGTAGTTATTAATACATGCAATACCCATATTAGTTACTGCATGAGAATAGAAAAAGCTGTAAGCACATGAAGGGAAGAAAATATTGCTATTCTCGTTGATGATGTAAGGGAAAAAACTGCTTTATGTAACATATGTAACTGAGTTACATTTATTTCTTTGACAGATCATACTTTTTGCAATACTGTACTACTCTTATCATTAACATGTGCAAATAAAAATAGAGCTATTCTACAAAATATTCATATTAAATGCTTCAAAACTTCTATAAAATTCACTTTCAGAACGATTATCATTTCGGTGCTTGAGTTCTACACCAACCAGTTTCTTGGTCTACTCTAGACAGACAACCCGAAAGATAAAAGTCTTTTCTTTTAGATTCGGCAGCGAACTATCTTGGTTAAGAACTAAATTACTTCTTGCGCTTGTGATGCTGATGCAGCCAGACGAATTGCATTAATATGTTTACTTAAGGAATTAGACATGTTTATGCCAAAAGATAGGTGACAGAATAACATTCAAATTATCTGTAGACGATGGAATTACCAAGAAAAACAAAAAGAACACCATCTCAAGGGAAATAATAAAAAGCAGAATAGCGATAACATTATTTTTAGATGAGAAATTGAGAAGACAAAAGAAACACGATCTCATGGGAATGAAAAAACAACAACAGTAAAAACAACAACAAAATAAAAAAATAACTAAGGTAATTAAAACATTGAATATTAAGTTGGTCATCTTGAAAACTAGATGATATCATAATTCATCTCTAACAGAAAATGATATGTGCTCTTAAGAGCCTTCCTTTTAACTGAAAAAAGATATGACAAGACATGTCAACATAAATGCCTTTAAAGAAAAAAGATATGGCAACAAAAATGCATTTAAAGAGAAAAGAAAGGTGGAATTGAGATGGAAATGGATAAATAATGACAAGCAAGTAAGAACAGCGAAAGGCGGGGAAACTTGCAAAATTTAATTGCCGAGAAATAAGAGGAATAGAGAAGTTTTGGATACTACTACTACTACTACTACAATCCTTTATTTATTCAGGGTGAAATAATTAGCTAACTGTTAGTTTATATTATGGCCCTGCAATTAAAACAAATATACAACAACTATACCTGTGATTAGTAAACAAATCTACAAGGTTAATATTTTCTGCATAAAGAATAGAAATATAACAGAAGTTAATATAAATTATTCAAGGTTAGCATACTGTTATCACATACATATATAATAGCTACCACTTACAACACTTATTAGTTAAGTTAAGTTAAGGGTTCTTTTCATCCCAACTGGGACATAAGGCTGCAACCATCTTCCGCCATCTGGGTCGATCCTGAGCAATGGCTTGTGCTTCGCCCCAGGAAAGTCCCACCTCTTCCAGATCCGTCATCATTGTCCTTCGCCAGGTTGTCTTTGGCCGGCCACGCTTACGCTTCCCCGCTGGTGTCCATCTGAGAGCTACCTTAGGTATCCGTTCTTGTGGCATCCGCATTACGTGTCCGAGCCATTTGATTCTGCGCATCTTGACTTCCAGAGAAATGTTTCTACATCCAGTTTTCTCATATAGGCTCACATTAGAGATCTTGTTTGACCAGTAGATGTTGCAGATTTTACGGAGGCAGCCATTGTGAATGAATTTATATTTCTCATGTCTGTCTTCACAACTCTCCAACACTCGGAGCCATATAAAAGTATAGACTTTATGCTGCTGTTGTAAAGTCTGATCTTTGTCTTGAGGCTGTACTGTTTTGATCTCCATATAGGGCGAAGCCTGCTGAAAGCACCCTTTTGTTTTAATTAACCTGGCCTTTATGTTCTTTTTGGCACCATTGTTTTTACTAATTAGGCTACCAAGGTAGGTGAAGTCGTCTACAAACTCAAGTGCCTCTCCATCGATGGTAATTGGAAGAGTAGCTGCTGCGTTTGTGCACATCACTTGGGTTTTATTTGCATTGATATGCAGGCCCGTCTGTTTAGCGTATTTGCAGAGTCTGTCAGATTTCTCTTGAAGATGAGAGCGCCTTGATGAGATGACAGCCAGATCATTAGCAAAGTCCAGGTCTTCAAGATTTGAGAAGGGTGTCCACTTGATCCCTCTGGCATGGTAGGAAATTGTTTGGCGCATTATCCAGTCGATGGTGATGAGGAACAGAATGGGAGAGATGATGCACCCTTGTCGAACACCAGACTTCACCTGGAACGACTCTGTAAGAGTGTTGTTAAGGATGACGCTGCATTCGAAGTGCTCATGGAACTTCCCAATGAGGGTGACTATCTTGGATGGTATTCCATAGGCTCTAAGAATCCTCCATAGGCTCTCGCGGTGAACACTGTCAAATGCCTTCTTGAAGTCAATGAAGTTGATGTAAAGGGGCACATTCCACTCTAGGCATTGTTCAATGATGTTGCGCAGAACAAATATCTGGTCTATACATCCTCTTCCTTTGCGGAACCCTGCTTGTTCTTGTCTGAATTTACCATATATGGCTGCATCAATCCTTTGGAGGAGAATTCTGAAGAAGACTTTGCAGGGAATGGAAAAGAGTGTTATCCCTCGCCAGTTGTCGCAGTTGCTAATGTCACCTTTCTTCTGTAGCTTGATGATGATGCCTTTACACCAGTCTTTTGGGGTGATATCATTTTCGTATATCTTTCTAAAGAGGTCAGTCGGTACATGTGCATCTGTGGTTATATCAGCTTTCAGAGGCTCTGTCTGTAGGGAGCCAATTCCAGGTGCCTTGCCGCTCTTCATGGCCTTGATGGCTGTTTGTACCTCTGCTTGAGTAGGTGGGCTGGTATCAATGCCATTAATGTCATTTGATGGTGGCGGGTATGCTAAATCTTCAGGCTCTGACTGGTTCACTACTTCTTCGAAGTGCTGGACCCATCTCGCAACCTGTTCCCTTTCCGAAGTTATCACTCTTCCCTGTTTATCTTTGACTGGTATGGAGTGGTTGGATCCCTGACCACAGAGCTGTTTTGTAATCTTGTATACCATGCTCAGTTCACCTTTTGTTGCAGCCTGTTCTGCCTCATTTTCCAATTCCTCAACAAAGGTTCTTTTATCCTTCCGGGCACTCCTTTTTACTTCTTTATGCTTCAGCTTATACTCGTTCTGTGCCTCAGAAGCTAGTCTTTGGCTTTTCTCCTTTCATCTATTTTCTTCCATGTCTCTGGTGTTAACCATCTCTGGTCCTTTTTCATCCTACAACCGATGACTTTCTTTGCTGCTTCAGAGTATGCATTTCTAATGCAAGTCCATGTACTTTCAACTGTATCATGATCTTTCCCAACTTCACTGGCCAATGCATTAAAACGATTTCTAAGCTCGATAGTAAAGTCTCTCTTTATCTCAGGTGAGCGGAGCTTGGTGGTGTCAAATACTTTTCGTTTTTGTTGTGCGGTACATGTTGTCCGTAGTTTCAGCTTTATCTTGGCTATCACAAGGTAATGATCACTCTTGACATCTGTCCCACGATGGACCTTTACATCTTGGAGAGATCTGAGCCACTTTTTGTTGATGCCAATATGTTCAATCTGGTTGACAGTGCGTCCATCAGGAGATTTCCACGTTAGTTTGTGGATGTCCTTGTGTGGGAAACAGAGCCGCCTATTACGCAGTTGGTATTGAGGCAGAAGTTTACAAGTCTTTCACCATTGTCATTGATGACTCCACAGCCATGTTGCCCCATCACCTTCTCACTGTTGGTGTTGTCTGTTCCTACCTTTGCATTCATATCTCCCATTATCAAGAGCATGCCATGTTGCGGGACTTTGGAAACTGCTAGTTGTAACTGTTCATACCAGTCCTAGTTGTCTTCCTCCTCAGCCTCATTGGTTGGGGCATAACACTGCAGGATGGTGAGTTTGCAGTCCTAGGAGTCGAATCTTGCTCTGATAAGTCTGTCACTGATTTGTTCCCATTCTTGTAGCGCTTTTGCACTAGTTTTGCTGATGATTAGGGCTACACCGCTGGCATGGATATCATGTTTCTCTGAGTAAATAATGGCTGAGCCATCACTTGTTATTTTGCGTCCTGAACCTGTCCATCTGGTCTCACTGACACCTAGAATGTCCAGTTTGTATCTATTCATCTCGCTGGTGACTTATGCGGTCATAAAATCAGGATAAGCTAACGCACATGTTTCTCAGCCAATCATTCCCCACTGGGGAGTATTGAATATTTTGCATTTTAAACTAACATATGTTTCCAATAGAGAAATCCAAGCGCAAACGATTGAATAATTGTATGAATCCGTAAAACAAAGTTTGGCACGAATTTAATAAAATGGTTCAGCCAACACGGAAATTCTAACTCTTGAAAATCAAATAATCATACTTTCTGAGCTATTTACTAAAGACAGGTAAAGTTTATGAATATAAATTCTACAGAATCGTGTTATGAACAAACTGAAAGCATTCTGATCACCTGCCCTCGTGATGTATCAGCAACAAAACATGCTGGGTCAAAGAGAGTTTTCAACTGAGCCAATTCCCAAAGTCACACCTACTCAGTCTTAGCCGGTTGCTGAATCTTTATTTGAATCTGTTGAAAGCCTTAGCACACCCACAGTCATGCATTTCAACATGCATGTTTCACCACCATGTGTGCAAAGTGTCCACCAAATACTATAATGGCTCCAGTTGCAGTAGATTCTATATTAGACCTGCTCGATTATGGCACAGAAACATTCTTTCTTTATTCTGAGATAACCATTTAAATACCAGTTCAGAGCTAGATGACACAATTTCTTTGAAAGACGGTGTTAAGAAAGTAACAGTTAAGAGAGGCCATGTGTTTTATGACATGATGAATTGTTTCCTGGAAGCCAGCTTTGATCATAGTATTGATCATTTACTGGTACAAATATTATCTGAAAGAGCTGAAGATGATGGGGGTATTTTCAGATATTTTGCATATGAAATCTGGGAGACTTTCTATATCAAACATACAAATCGGACTGATATAAAAATCCCAAGAACTGTGCATATCACGAGGAAATGAGGTAGTGTCCAAAGTTCTCCTATGTGGATACAACCCTGAAGGATGATTGTTCATTCAACTATCAGAAGTTGTTTTTCAGAGATAAAAGGCTGTCAAGGATGAAACACTTTTGGATACTTTTTATCATCTCTTTCCACGATTGATAGAAAAGTCTTTGAAATAGCAGAGTGATTTTGATAATGTTGATGATACACCTATATAAGATAATGTCATACAGCTAGTTAGAGCCATCTCTTACATTCATATTGTGAAATACCTTCATTTGTAACAACGTTGGTTAGCATTATTTCAATCTTTGCTACCCAACAGGGGACTTGAAAAAGAGTTCAGAGATTTGCAGGTAACAAAAATAAAAACTTTGAAGTTATTGCAATTACCAGATGATATTTCATTTCAAAAACAGAATATGTCACACTAGATGCTTGGAGGCAATAGATTAAAAAGCTGTAGTAAGGATACACGATGAGCATTCTTGCGATTTTGCACCGGAAGTAATCTGATCATTGGTTAACGAATCGAAGTCCGATTTACAGGATGAATGTCAGAATTTACCCTTAAATTAGTTGCCCATACCCTTAGAGTAGTTGCCCATACCGTTATATTAGTTGCCCATGCCCTTAGATTAGTTGCCCATGCGTACATGTGTATAAGTACTAGCACTCTCCACTAGCATTAACAACTTACTCCGTCTTTGTGAACATCTTGTATGATATATTAGACGGCAAGATGTTAAGAATGGACTTTATTTAGAGGAAACCCAATAGTGTTTATCTAAAGATAAAATTTATTTTGTGTTGTTAGATTATAATTTGTAGACAAAGAGACTATTGCTGGTGTCACTTTTATTGCCAGAAGTGAAAATAATGGTTGCCTTTGACAGCAAAGTAAGGGCTACATTTTACAAGCAATTAAGGAGAGATACATATCTGAGTAGCGTGATTAGATATGGAAATGAGTACTTTGACAAGATATAAAAATAATTTACATAGTGAAAACTGATTGACTGCAAATTGGTTTCCTATAATTGTTCATCAATCCGTAGTATTTATCTTGTATTCCATATTTTTTATTATGTGTAAGGCCAAATAACTACGAGGAAGGACTCTTTAATTCTTCCAATATTCAAATTCGTGTGCTGCTAGAGAAAACCTTTATTTTGAACAAGTGTTGGTCCCAATATAACATAATGTATAGTTCAAATTTGTTATATTTATTTAAATCAATTGTACCTTTTTCATTTCTTTGGTACATGCTTTTTTATTAATAGTTGTTGTTTTCTTCATTCATGCAAGCTGAGGACCTTTAGCCAGTATGGAACCATTTTAAATAGGTTCATAACACAAGGTCAAGTGGTTTGATACAGGGTAAATAGTGTGCTTCTTGCACTATGTATAATCACAGTTTGTTATTAAATTGGAAAATTGTTGGTTGTAAAAGTTAATAATATATTTTGTCCTTCAAGATGATTGGACTTATTTACAGTTAGAATAATGCACTGCATACATCTTTTCAAGATCAGATCACTATCATACAGCGGCTTCATTCTTATAAGGTTTAAATGATTTATTGAATATTTGTTTAGTTCATCTGTTGAATGTAGCGGAACACATAATATACATTTGAAATTTGATTGTAGCAAAGGTTTTGATACCCATTAAAACTATTTGTGAATTAAGACAAGGGAAAATGATCTTAAATAAAGTAATCTTTCACAAGGGATAGTTTTTCTGAAGGCATAAAAAAGTCCTTTCAATTCAACTTAAAGCTATCACATGCCATACATTGTATATCACCACTGATGTTGCAATATATATAATGATACAGAGGTTATTACATAATAATGTACATGTCTTGATCCACACACACATACACACACACGCTATATTCTGTAATTTATTAATGAACAGCTTTTAATAAACATGACATTGACATCCCAATGTATTAGCACTTGGTCTTTAACCATTGAAATGGATGTAGAGTCCAATGTACTGTCACCACTAGTAATTATATGTCATAATTTGAATAGATAATTCATGATTATTATCCGCAGTATTTTCTCTAAAAAAAAAGTGTTGTGGATATTGTGATACCCTTTGTATCTACATCTGTCTGTACGTTGCCACATTACCTCCTAAACTGCTGGATGAAATTTCACGAAACCTTGTAGTTGTAGTTATGTTGTGCCCCTATGTGACCATCTTCAAAAGATGCTTCATTATTGGTTTGTGATCCTGGGGTCCCAAGAAGGTGGGGGGGGGGGAGGGGCGGTGTCAGAAGTTAAATACACACAAATTGGAATTACACATTTTCAAATATTTTCTAACCAAACGTTATATATACAGTCCTAGAAGAAATATGCATCATATATGTGACAGATGTCGCATTATGATCTCTGGGTCACTTGTCATTGTGTGTGTGTGTGTGTGTGTGTGTGTGTGTGTGTGAGTGAGTGAGTGTGTGTGAGTGAGTGAGTGAGTGTGTGTGTGTGAGTGAGTGAGTGAGTGTGTGTGTGTGTGTGTCAGAGAGAGAGAGAGAGAGAGAGAGTACGGTTGTAGTGACTTTATTGGAATATTGCAGTTTCGTTAGTGTAGATCAAAAATAAAATCAGTGAGTCCTTAAGTAACAAAACTTCCACTGGGAAGTATCAGCATTTAAGGAATAATACCAAAAAGAAAAGAAAAAAAAAAGAATGAGCGCTCATGTTGTATTTGCGTGAATCACAATATGGTGTTGGCAATACAATATAGAGTATGGCAATGCAAATATTTATATTATCAGTGAAAACATCATCATAATAGCACTAATAAACATACTGCACAAGGTAAATGGGGAATTTATCTAACTCAATCATGTATGTGATTAGTCAAGTGAAAATGTAAGAGATATGTGTTAAATGTTTTATAAGTTATTTATTTGTCACCATAAATTATTTTATTTTATGTGTCATATTTGTATTTACCACTTTTTATAAAATCTTGATAGAACGAGGTAAAATTAAATTGCGCAGGAGCAGCATTATACAACTTAATGTATTGACCATTATTTAATCTGCACCCAAATGTGGACAGTGTAGATCAGGATGGGCTGCGCATGTGCCAGCAGATCTGATCGGTGCTGTTTGATTTAATTAATAGATCGGCACATTTTACTATATGTTTTGGTATAGTGTTCAATAAACTTTCATAGTGATGTCAGATGTATGCAAACTTACATTTTCTTTCTGCTTGTTGCATTATAAACCAAAAAGCACAAATACGTGTCCTTTTTATTTACACATCTGTAGCCTTTGTTTGACTATAAGAAATAAATAGGATACAGTTTCATTCATGTCTTCATGTCTTATTAACATATTTTACAGTTTTATAATTACGCTTACCTGTTGTTTACATTTTTGATGATAAAATACACAGGGAAACTTAAGGGAAGAAAATACATTTTAAGAATATTGAAATGATTTTATGAAAAGAGACTGGGTTTATCTTAAGTGATGTTTTTAGTCATGTAAGTTGTGATTCTTATTTTGTCTTCATGGCATTTGATATAAAGATATGAAATAAGACTTCATATGGGGTTGAGTTCATTCTTTTATTTGCATGTTATATTTTCCTCTAGATTATAACATTTTTAGATGATTTCTAGGAAAAGGAATTTTTTTTTAAAAGTCACGAGGGAAAAGTCTTTGGCACAAAAGGCACAAGAGCTTAGTACTCTGTACCGAGTGCTGTTGGAATGAACATCATTGTCACCGTTAGAATGAACAACGGTGAAGTTGTTGTATTTAGGTTCAAATCTCCCAAACTCTTGCTTTTTTGCGCAGCAAGCAAAGAAGAACAGGAAGCTGTGATGAAACATTACACTGTTGTATTTCGATGTCTCTTCTCCTTGCCTGTATTGTCATCTTACTTAAACATAGGATTATATCCTAAAAGGTAGTGCACCGCTGTACCAAAAATGACTAACTGTTACTAATGTTTATGCATTCTTTTTTCTTTATGTTCTATGATCAGTAATTACATACACTGTACTAGAATTCTGCTCCTCTTGTTGTCATGAAACCTGAAGTAGAGATTTATTCCTATAAATATATGAAGGTGTAGTTGTATATAACTAAAGACGCAGTTTGGTTTTGTCATTGCCAAAGATTCAACTTTGCTAGTTATATTCATAAAAGTCTTGTATGCTTTCCGAAATCTGGAAAAGTGTTTATATAACTCCTTAAAAAATTGTCAAATTTGTCTAAAAAAAGTAATTCTTTTGGTATAAAGGAGCTTTCAAAAATATAGCATTTTGGCTTGATCAGTTAAGATGTAGTAGTTGAAATAAGGTATTGGGAGAATAATGGAACAGGCAGAAAGCTCTAAAGGTCCCACTTCAGCTTATTGGTCTATGGAGAACACTGATAAGGTGCATGCATATTATATAGTGGGCGTTTAACTCTTCTCCACATATAGAGGATTTCAAAATGGGTGATGATTTAATATTGAATTTATGAAACGAGGTCAATAATTTCTAGCTTTTATGAGCCTTGGTAAGCTAAAGCTGGACATTCTTTTAACTCGTTTCATCCTTTCATAAATTCAATATTCAGTCTCACCCATTTGAGATTCACATCATTTTTATTTTTAGTCGAAAGTGTCTAGATAGAAAGAAGAACCAATGATCTTCGGCATTTCATTTAATTCTGGCTCAGACGCTGCACTTTTCACTTCTTGCGCATGAAAAATAGTCACAGACGTTAGTTGAAGCAATATGGCACAATTCGATAAAAAGTAGCTTTTTATACAAATTACAATTCAAAGAGTAAATGTCCTTGCAATCAGTAGAACATTTGACACTAACAACATAATTTTTTCTACACCGGATCTCCGATGAAAATTCCTGTATGATGTCAGATAGTTCTATCGGTGAGGTAAGCTGGAATAGTTGAGAAGCCATGTACACAGATTTTGATGAGACTGTTGCCAATATTTCGACCAAAACGTTTGTCGATTCCGCCACGAATTTTCACCAAATATGCAATATCGGATATGGCAGGAACAAAAATAGCATTCCAGTTATTGGTTATTTGTCTGAAGGGATGCAAAAATTGTACTAAATATATAGATGTGTCTGATAATGGAGGATATATGACGGTGCTGATTTGAATTCATATGGTTCTTCCTCAATTCATGTTTCTCAGATTTAATGTTTTTTTGTGACCGGATATTTGCATTATTTGAGTTAGAAGAATGTTGTGGTTGGATGACTTTTATCAGTTGACAGACCAGCATTTGTCGAATTTCTCTTCGTAAGAGACGTGAGTTTATTTGCTTCTATAGGTTGACATTTAAACCATGCTTGTCCTGAGGGGTGAGGTGCAAGATCCATACCGCGTGGTAGCAGTGATGTAAAGGTGACAGTCTGCATTTTCCCACATTTGCGGTTTAAAAATGCGAACGTTCAGCGAGTTTACTTATATTCTTGTTTCAGTTTTGGCATTCGGAGAGTTCTATTTAGGGTAAATAGGTTATATTTTTAACCTAAGTAACCACTACTGTGCGTTTTTGTGCTAGTCGCCCGTTTTTCCTAATGTCCATTCTGCTGCCAATTGGAAAGACGGCCGCCATATTGTTGATAACAGTCGTAAAATTAGTGTTTCCAGAAGACCGGTCAAGGAAAATTCCAATGCTTGAAGCCAATCAATAACGAGAATACTGCTCAAGAATTTCATTGGCGTATTGTGACCAATCAGTTTTATAGAAACTCTATCGTAACATGTTGACATCAAAAATAATAAACTGCAAACACTTTATGTAAAGTGACCAATTATGTGTTAAACTAGTATAATCAGTGTCCAAGAAGGTGTAGTACTTTGACTCCCTAATCTTGGGTCCATAGAAGGGATTCAAAAGTCATTTGTGTTCCATTTCAGTGACCTTGACAGTGACTTTCAGTAAACTTGACACTGACATTTGCAAAATAATAAGAACACTGGCCTATGGTTTTTCATGAAATCTTTAAGACAAGTAGCTAGGTTTATTTCATACAATTTTAACAACCGCTGACCCAATTTTGTTTTTAAAGAAAACAATTGGCGACCACTGGTTTTTTTTCATAAAACTTTGAAGGTCGGTGGCCTCGATGTCCAAGTTTTTTTCATCAAACTTTGACGATCACTGACCCAGGTCTTTTTCATTAAATTTTGACGACCAGTGGGCCAGGTTTCCTAGTAATTTTTTTTTTTTTTTTTTTTTTTTTGGGGGGGGAGGGGTTAGTGAAGAGAGAGAGAGAGGGAGAGAGAGAGAGAGAGAGAGAGAGAGAGAGAGAGAGAGAGAGAGAGAGAGAGAGCAGAGAGAGAGAAAGAGAGGGAGAGAGCAGAGAAAGAGGGAGAGAGAGAGAGAAGGCAGAATGGGGAGAAACCATCCTTTTCCATTTTTTAAGTTTATATATATATATATATATATATACAGTTATGTATATATTGTTACGACTAAAGGTCTTAAAAATATGTAACAGAAAGAAAGTCAAACCAAAATGTAAGTAATATAATCAATCAATTTATTTCCCTATAATACAAAGTGAAATTCAAAAGATACTTACAATATTGTGAATCAAATTCCAGATAATCCTAAATCCTAAATGTCCTAATCACAAGTCCGAAAATATAGAATGTTCCGAATGAGTTCCAATAGGCTTGAATGACCTAAGGTAACACAATGATACAATCCAGAATGTCTTTGAATGAGTTCACAAAAGTCCAAAGTAATGTATTATTTCAAAAGTCAATGAGCACTTTAGTAATTCCAATGAATATATATTAAATAGATAGTTCTTCTCGAATTATATCTGATTTCAACGGCACAATGTAAATCTGATCACAAATGGTTTCCCACAGACTGATCTAAAACAGGAATGAATAATTTGTTTACCAAATCCTTATTTATAAACATTTTCACTTGACTTATATCAACAGGATATGAAGCAATACAATGGTAAAAAACCCAGTCTAACTGTAAATAAGAATGCCCTTGAACTCAAATGCTTGTAAACATTCTGTTGACAAGTGACCAGAATCTAAAGTGCAAACCATCTTCATGGACAAACACACATTATAGATTAAATATACATAACACATCCCCTCATAAAGAAAAAGAAAGATTTATGTAATATAGCTTTCTTTTAAAAAAAATTTCAAATATGCATATGATATTATAATGATCAAAATTACATAGGAAGATGTCTTATGAATGATACTCAGCTGAATTGCACAAAATATACACAAAATAAAGCAACATGGTACTTCTATACACGCGAGAGTGCATCTGCAATCAAATTATCTTTTACCCTGATGTGTGTACCGTCAATGTTGTAATCTTGCAGCATTAAACTCCACCTCAACAATCTTTGATTTGTAGTTTTCATTTTTTTAATGAAAGTAAGGGGATTGTGATCACTGAATACAACAATTGGAGAAAGAGCTAAACTGACATACATTTCAAAATCTTGCAAAGCCAATATCAAAGCCAAACATTCCTTCTCAGTAGTGGAATAATTTTCTGGAGCTTGTTTAGTTGTTTTGAAAAATAGCACACTGGATGATCCACATCATTTTTATCTTCTTGAATCAATTCTCCACCAACCCATACATCACTTGCATCAACACTCAATTAAAATAATTGGCTGAAATTTGGTGCTGAAAGAACTGGTGCACCATGACCGTTAATTTGTCAAAAGATTGCTGACATTTGTCAGACCAATTAAACTTGGATTTCTTACTCAACACATTTGTCAAAGGTTCAGCAAATTTTTTACAAAAATTTCCGATAATTATCCAGCCATACCCAAGAATCGCATCAGTTGCTTTTTGCTACCAGGCACCGGGAATTCAGAGATAGTCTTGACCTTAGTTTCCAGAGGTTTAACTTGACCTTGTCCCACAATATATCATAAAAATGTGCCACAAGCATGGCAAAACTCACTTTCCGAATGGTTTCCAAGTGATCTTCCCAGGTCTCGTTGTAGATAATGACGTCATCGATGTACGCGTCACAATTATCTAGACCAGATTTTTCGATGTACGTGTCACAATTATCTAGACCAGATTTTAACATGTTCATAAGAATGTTGCCTGAGAACGTTTCATTCCAAAACGCATAACTTTATACTAATAAAGTTCATCTGCAGTTGCAAATGCCGAATTTTCTTTTGCTCTTTCCGTGAGTAGAAATTACAAGAATCCTTTTAAAAGGTCAAACTTGGTGTCACTTTTAGTATTTCTAATTTTATCGATGCAATCATCTATTCTTGGCATTGTAAATGAATCCATTTTGGTGACACTTTTGACTTTTCTATATTCAGTACACATGCGGAATGTATTACCTGGTTTAGGCAGAAGAATACTTGGTGAACTCCAGTTACTTTTACTTGGTTCTATAAAATCATTCTCCATTAAATATTGAATTTTATTTCTTCAAATATTCCTGTTTGAGAGGATTCATCATGTAAGGATGATGTTTCACAGGAGTATTATCTACAATATAAACGTCATGATGCATTTTATTTGTTCGTGTTGGAACATCAGGAAATAAATGCTTATTTTAGTTATTTTCTTTCCTTTTGTTGTAGATGTGAATGTTTCTGGTCCAGATTGTTCAATATTTGTGAATTCTGAAGTTTGGTTAAACCAAGGGCACTACCGTCAGATTTCATTCCATCGTTGACATCCTCACTGTGTGGGATAGGTACATCTCTGTCAAAATACTTCTTTAACATATTTATATGACAAAGTAGTTTCTGTTTCCGCCTCCCAGGAGTGTTAATGATATAATTTAAGTCATTTAGTTTCTTTTCAACTGTATAAGGACCATACAATTTAGCCCGAAGAGGATTTTGAGGTATGGGCAAAAGAGCCAGAACTTTATCACCAGGCTGAAAACTCCTTTCCTGTGTATTTCTGTCATACCTTAATTTCATTTTTGACCGAGTAGAGTGAAGATTAGTTCTTGCTACTTCACAAGGCTTTGACAACTTATAATTGAAATCAGAGACATAGTATGGAAAAAAAGATTAATATCAGAATCTTCATTTGAAAGAAGTTTCTCTTTCAATAACTTCAATAGTCCACGGACAGTATGTCCAAAAACCAGTTTAAAAGAACTAAGACCCAATGATTCTTGAACTGATTTCCTAACAGCAAACAACATCAAACGAATACCCTTTCCTGTATCAAAGCAATATGACCGAATCATGTTCTTCAAAGTTTGATGAAATCTTTCCAAAGCCCTCTGACTTTCAGGGTGATAGGCAGAGGATTTAAACTGTTGGATTCCTAATTTAAGCATAACTTGTTGGAAATTCCAGACATAAAATTTGACCCTTGATCAGACTGGGCAGATTTGGAAAGGCCTACAAGTGTAAAAAAAAGAAAAAAACCAAAGGTTTTACAACGGTTTTAGTTTTAATATTTCTCAAAGGCATTGCCTCTGGAAATCTTGTAGACGCACCCATTATGGTCCACAAGTATTGGTTGCCTGACTTGGTCTTAGGCAAGGGACCGACACAGTCTACCATTATTCTACTAAATAGTTCGTAAAATGCAGGAATCGGTTGCAGATGAGCCTTATGTATCTTCTGATTGGGGTTTCCTACCATTCGACAAGTGTGACAAGATCTACAGTATTTATAAACATCACTTTTAAATTTCGGCCAATAAAAATGATTTAAGATCTTGTGATAAGTTTTATTGACTCCTAAATGACCAGCCAAAGGAGTTTCATGGGCTAGACTAAGAATTTCCTGTCGATATGACATCGGAACGACAATTTGATAGCTCACTGACCACTCGTCACCAGCGGGTATCACAGGTGATCTCCATTTTCTCATAAGGACCCCATTGTTCACAAAGTAACAATCTGGGACTTTTGTATGGCTTCAGTTTCACTAATAGCCCTCTGAAACAAACAGGAAATCTCAGGATCTTGTTCCTGTTCGACAACGAGTGATTGTCTTTTGTCATCCTGATTAGAATAAAGAGAATGAGTAGTGAAAAGAGGACCACTGTGATCAATACTTATTGGTTGATCAATACCAGGAGAAAAAGTGACCTCATCAAAAGATTGACCAATAAATGTGTCAGCTAAAGGAATAAGAGCTCTTTTTGCCATAGCTCTGGTAACTGCACAAGCAGATACAAATCAGGGATTTTAATCTCAATAGGATCAACTTTTGATCCTAACAAGGCTTGTCAGCTACAAGTGGATTAACCACGGCGTTATATCCAGCTTGGTCACTGCCTAGTAGCATATGGATACCTTTTATAGGTAAAGAAGTCACTGCCCCAACAGTGACAGGTCCGGAAACTAAATCTGATGCCAAATTAACACAGTGGAGAGAAACATTTACAAAACCGCACTCTACTCCCTGAATAAGAACGCTTTCACTAGAAGAAGATTTCTCAGACAAATGCAAAGAACCTGGTAACAACAGACTCTGAGAAGCTACTGTGTCCCTCACTATTTTAATAGGGTAGGTTTGTCAAAATCACCAATAAGTGATATAGAAACTTTTGATGCGAATTGTTCATAAGTCTCCGAAATAGAATCAGACTATGGTTTGTTTGACCCAACAAATGTATTTCTTTCAATACAAGACCGCGACCTTGACCTTTTTGAAATAAGAGTGTTTGTAATAGCTCTGTCATTATTCTGTTGCTTACTTTTCAACCTCTAGCAATCAGAAATGACGTGTCCTTTCTTTTTACATTAAGTGCACGTAGGAGGAGATAAAGAGTTTGTTACGACTTGGGAAAAATGTAACAAAAGAAAAGACTCAAACAAGCTTTCAAGATTTAAAACACAAATATTTAATTTCCTAAGATATTAAAATATTTCAACAAACAATCAAAGTGAAAGAATTAAAAATAACTTACAGTATAGAATATCCTTAAAAGTCCCAAATTGTTCTAAAGTTCACTGATCCGGAAGTTAATCCAAATATTCCGAATGAAGAATATTCCGAATGAAACCACTAAAGTGTTGATGTACTAATAAGAATCAGTTATATCCAAATATTATTAATTCCAAGTAATCCTTGTGAATATGGAATATCAAACAAGTTCAAGAAATGTTTCCGATAATTCCAACGGAGCTGAATAATTCATAAAGTTGAAGTAGCAGTGCTAAATCCAAAATGTACTGTATATCTCTGAAGCAAAATACCACACACAAAATGAACCAATCTCGTGTATGACCTCTCAGGCTGACTAACTATGAAAGAATGACGAACGCTCCGATTACATCTTATTTACAGTTTTCTTAATCTGCGTCTTACAAACAAACAAAACCCATTCCTTATTCCGTCTCAAATCAACATCTAGTTACTACGATCTTACAATCTAACTTTTGGTCAACAAAATGAATCATTCTCTGTATATGCGAAATCTAGGTCAGATCAGAAGTGCAAAGCTGAATCACGTGACACGACAAATGCGTCAACCGATAATATTGATTTTCCCAGGGCCAATGTACTGGGTCACATTGAAATTACCGTATATGTGCACTCTGCAAAACGACACCTATTAGACTATTATACAGAGGTCATAAACTAATAAAACTATACCATTAATTAGAGAAATGATACATAATTCCGTAACAATTTCTGATCAGTCTTATTAGATGTTTGATTCCTAAAAGTTTTACAGAATTGATATTTGGAAGCACTAGCATGAGACTGCGATAGTTTTTTTTTTTAACGAAAACCCTGCTGAATAGTAGACATAATGACAAAATAAAACTTTGTGAGTGAAACAATAATCATTTGCCATGCGAGCAGCATTTTCCAAAGTTTCCACATTTTGCTCATAGGTCTTGACATCACAATGGATCCACTTCTTGAACTCTTTAATTAATGTGAGCTGTCTGAGTTTATCGTAATCTTTATCAACTTTCTTGGCTGAGCACCACTTATCAAATAGATCTTTTTTCATGGCAAATTCGACATGGGTTTGTCCAGTTTATTTTCTACAATTCCTAAACCCCTATCGATATGCTTCAGGTATCAACTCATAACCCTTCAAAATATATTCCTTAACCACATCATAACGAACACGGGTAGACTTCACGAGTTTTGCGAATAAATACTCTTTGTAGTGACAAAGTCCAATGCTCTCTGTGCCATTTCAAGTTTTCAGCAATTTTCTCAAAGTGAAGAAAGTATTTATCTTCTTCTTTTTCCCCTTTTCAGGGGGTACTAACCTGATATATCTGTTAACATCAAAGCTTAAACTTGTGGGTAAAGTGTGTGTGTGTGTGTGTGGGGGGGGAGTGCTCCGCTTGCCAGTTCAAATTCTTTTAATCTATATTGCATCTCTCTCTCTCTCTCTCTCTCTCTCTCTCTCTCTCTCTCTCTCTCTCTCTCTCTCTCTCTCTCTGCATCTTCGTTCCCCTCTCATTCAATGGCCTCTGGTCTTTCTCTTTCGCACTCTCTGCATCTGCTTCCCCTTAATATTCCTCTTCTCTTTCTCTCTCTCTCTCTCTCTCTCTCTCTCTCTCTCACTCATTATCTGCATTGACCTCTGCTCTTTCTCTCTCTCAGCATCTGCATTTCCATCATGTCTCTCTGAAGCTTTCTTTAATTCAAATTCCATCTAGTTTTTTTTTAGCTGTAATTTCCTTAATTTCCTACCAAAACCAGATACAGACTTCCCAATCAAACCCAAACCAGTTATCCAAAATTTCCTTTCCCAACAAATACTGATTTAAAATATTCTTTATCTCTTGCTTTGTTAAAGATGCTTTCGCTTCAGAAAGATCATAATGTCTGGCAAGCTCAAATAACTCATTCTATTTCATAGACTCTAACCCTTCCCATGTAGAATTTTAAACATAATTCTCAACATTAGATGACTTCGTGGATGCTTGCTGATTTCACCAAAGATCTATCAAATGTGTGAAATAAAAATCTTTGCCAGGGACAGTGTAAGTTCCGAAACAAAGTCAATTTAAACAATAAAGGCAATTTTTAATATCTCTGAAATATTTTAAACAAATTCAAGCACCGGACGAACCCCCAATTTCTGTTACGATTCAAGGTCTTAAAAATATGTAACATAAAGAAAGTGAAACCAATAATGTATGTAAGATTAACAAGCAATATATTTCCCTACAATACAAAGTGAAATTCAAACGATACTTAGAATCGAATTCCAAATAATCCTAAATGTCCTTATCGCAAGTCCAAAAATATAGAATGTTCCCAATGAGTTTCAATAGTTGAAATGTCCTGAAATAACACAATCATACAATCCAGAATGTCTTTGAATGAGTTCACAAAAGTCCAAAGTAATGTATTTATTCAAAAGCCAATGACCACTTTAGTAATTCCAATGAATATATATGAAATAAATAATTCCTCGTGAATGATATCTAAATTCAAAGGTACTATGTAAAATCTGCTCACAAATGGATTCCCACAGACTGATCTAAAACAGGAATGAATTATTTGTTTACCAAATCCTTTTTATACACATTTTCACTTGACCTAAATCAACAGGATGTGATACAAAAAATAATAAAAAACCCAATCTAACTGTAAATAAGAATGCCCTTGAACTCAAACACTTGAAAACATTCTGTTGACAAGTGACCAGAATCTAAAGTACAACTCATCTTCGTGGACAAACACACATTATAGATTATATATATATATATATATATATATATATATATATATATATATATATATATATATATATAATGGACACAACTTATTAACAGCCAGAGCATGTGTTTCATTTTATACATTTAAAATTCACAGTGAATACAGACAACTACTATATTTTAAAAAAAAATTAATCATGACTTCAAATGTTAAAAAAGAAACTAACAAGCATGCTCCTTATTCTTCTCTTGAAGCATAGTTTAACACATTACATTGTTTTTAAACTCGGGCCATGCAATTTAATATACAAAAAAATTTAACGAGATCAATAATAATTGCACAACAAACACTAAGCATTACCAAAACATACAATTTTCATTTTTATAATGATGATTTAATAAATAGATACGCATGCACGGTGCTATATGAACTTTTGACAAAATCAATTAAATTCGGCAGTATAGATGGCACCATAAGAGTGTGGAATATCCTATTGACACTTATCAGATAATAGTATTGCTGAGTTAGTAAAGTCAACATATAGGTTTCATATATACTTTCCAATGCAAAAACTGCTGTCTGAATACCCAATACCGTTGCCATATAAGACAGCATTTAATGCAACAAATAACAACATAAATATAGACAAACTTGAAGCAATTTGTAAAAGCTTGAATAATCAAGATTGGAGATAACTTAGTGGTAAAAATAAATATCGTATTGATAACGAGCCGATAGAACATAAAACTGTAGATGAAGGCTTTGGAGAACCTACACCAGCTGCTGTGTCAAGTTTTTATAAACGAAATTATAATTACGGAGATGGAACTTTGAATACTGGAGAAAAATGTCAGCCGAAGAAATTAATATAATGGTATCACCCTTTGAAAAAATAGGATGGACTTATTTTTTTCTTTAAGATAGCAACGGACTAACAAAATAAAGAATAGAGCGTCGAAATCAGTATTAGATCATATATAATATCTATATTAGCTGGTCGAGTAGATAATAGAACAAATGTTACACAGTCTGGTTCCACTGTTCTAGACAGTGTAAAAATATTAAAGATTTAATTTTAGACCAGCAAGGATATGACACAGAGGAAAACATAATAAGATTTCAGGAATGTATTTCAGATTCAATTGTTAGACTACTCTAAGCAGTAGATGGTGCTGGCCTATTTTTATTACCCACTGATATGGTGATGAAAATGGGTAGTATAATAGGTTATAATAATAATTCACAAAAATCATCATCTTCATTTGTGGTAGGAATAAAGGCTACTTTAAATACTGACGTGGCAAAGACGGTAATAAAAGGAACTGTTAAACAGGCTGGAAACAATTCGTCACACGGCGGACAGTGAAGAGAATAAGGTTTATAAGAATTATGTAGACAAGCCTACAATCACAGCTACCATGCCTACAACTAATATACCTCATGATTTAAAAGATATAGATCATAAAGCAAATAAACAAGCTTTTATTATTATGTATATGCTTGCAGGAGCTGGCGCAATTTACTTTTGAAATAACTAGCAATTTAATATTTGATCATTTTTGTTGCTACAAATAAACCTTTTAGTTCAATTACAGGGAAGAAGCTAATTAATGTAAGAATTAATAAAATAGCATTACCAGCTGTTAAAGAAATAACTTTTCCGGTCGATGTTAAAGCCAGCTTATTATACTACTGGTTATACCAGGGAATGCTCCGACTTGTTTCTCTAATGTTTAATTCAGTGTTATTCGTACTTTTGTATAAAGTTATTTTCTGTATTTGTTAAATTACCAACTACTTGTGCTCTTCTAATTTCATAAGATTGTACTATCTCATTTAATTTTGATGTTTTAGCTGGATTTCTTTCTTTAGCAATATCTTTGTTTATTTGCTTTTAAAAATTGTCGTTCAAGTCAAGGGGTGTGTTCATTGATAATATTTTTGAATTTACAATATCAGTTGCAGTCACATAATCTCGTAATTTTCTCTATTCTTGATCAGTCAATGAGCTATTAACATTTCCTTCTCTAGTAAAGTTCTTTCTACTTCTGGTTTAGTGTTTCAATTTCATTCTTAAAATCAATAGTTCCCTTCATTATATCTTCATGTATTTGTCTTACTTCATTTAAAGATTATATCTAATCTGTTTCAGCAACACGGACTGGTTCCTTTGATTTAAATGTATCCATTTATACTTCCTCAATAGATTTAGTTGGCTGTTAAGTATGCTATTGTATTACTCTAGGATCATACTTTGATGAACGCAATATATCTGCTTCCAACGTAACAAGCGCAAAAAAGCTCTTCCACCTCCTTGTTTACCTATAGAGTGACAATATTTTATTGCCTTTTATAGAAATTTGAATCATATCTTCACCTAGTTATCTTGTTTTATCAAGAAATAAATGAGGGTTTAATTAGATTATATTGTGTTGCATCTCTGTCTCAGGTTAATTTTTACCAGGATATTCAGGATCTTCTACACGGTCACGTTGTGTCATTTTACAATATTTAAATGGTTCAAAAGCAAATTGAAAAGAAATTAGTCAAAGAAGGAATAATCATAGGCTACAAGCAGAAATTAAAATCTAGTATTGTGAATGTATCATGCAAGGAAATAACTGGTAACCACTTAACCTATACGGTGCTGGATAAAATTGATTCAAAGCAAATCAAGACAACAAAAGAAAGTTTTGCAAATGCTAGATTAGCTAAAATATCCAAGTCATTGTCAGATGGAATAATACTAGGAATAACATCTTTGATGAGTAAATTTCGTCCAGTTTGTCTCATTGATACTTCAATGAATTACAGAAAGAGTTAAAAGAAGAATACTTAACAACAAACGGAATTAGATACTTTTCTAGGTTTTCTTTATATTTAAGGTTTGGATTACCAATTTCAAAATTAAGCGCCTGCTTGATAACTTTTATGCCTAATAATTTCAACAAGGAAGATAAAAACAAGGACCTTGTTACGTTAGAAATTCAATTGCTGTAAACACTATTTAGGATATCTGTAAGTTGAAAACAATTGAAAATAACTTCACGGTAACTTGAAATATGTTGAAGGTAAGTTCAAAATAACTTGCATATGAAAACTTAAATTTCGTTGGAAAATAAATCGAAGGCGGCGAAAGTAAAACTGAGAAGGTAACTTCACACAAAATAAATGATCCATGTAGTGTTGAACTTCGAAAAAATAATGTTCACAAGAATTTGAAGAGAAAAAAAAAACTAACAAAGAATCGGTGACGGCGGAGCCTACTAACATATGCTCCAAATAGTCAAATTAGGTAAATTCATGTATCCATTTCCGGAAATGTTGTAGTAGTGTTATGCAAGCATTAATACATTTAATATAAATGTATGTTAATGAACTGCAAACGAAACGAAGAACATAAATAACAGTTTACCATGCAGCATTAAATGCAACTCTTACAGTAAGTAATAGTATGCTATTGAAGAGTATAATACATTTTAAAATAGATTCATCAACCAGCATATGTATAGAAGAAGTAATAAAATTGGTTATTCCAACTTCTTTGAGTCAGTTACGAATGACTGTCTAATATCCGAGGGACAAAATCATTAAATAGTTACGTATTAACTGTAAGTTAATACGTTTAAATGGTAGATCAAAATTAATGAAATTATGCATGTTTTAGTTAAAGAGATAGAACATTACATAGGTGTAAGAGAAAACTATAAAACAGCATATAAGTTTTTTTCACTCTGTAGAGCAAGGCATGGCAAGTGTTTTCGTTGGAAACGATGTTGCAACTGCTAGTTTAGGAGTTGCGGGCATTACAGGACTAATTATTCCTTTAGCTTTTATAGGCTTTTGTGCAACTTTACTAGAGTTTGTTGCAAAAAAAGCTTCGAAAGACACGCTAGAATGTAATAATGTTTTAAAACACGATGCGATTGTAACCTCTGCTCTAAGAAAGTTGAATAATATTGATTCGATGTTGAGTAAACTAATAAGCAATAATGACATAAGTCACTATGAATTTAATATGACAGTTAGTGAATACAACAAATGGCTGCAAAGCCGTAAAGGTAAGCCAACTGCTTTACAGGTTAAGAGAGGTTTTGTAAATGAAAGTCTGCCTAACTCCGAAGCCTCATATACCCAGGTCAAACAGCAAAAACCTAGCTACATTACTGTGGAAGGACAGCCTAAGAAAGAAATATATTGTTCAAATCCAATTGATAACAGAGATGGTAAATTATACATTACATTACAGAGAACAGATTTTATAGTCGGCTAGTAAACTATATAAAATTATTTTAAAAAAACAATATATTAAACTATATAACCGATGAAAATGAAACCAATACCATATGAATACCTGATCGTTTATTTAATCTTTAAATGTGCATGAAAAAGTCAAAGAAGGAATTACTGCTAATGGCGACAATGAAGAACGCATAGATATTAAATATCAGAAACATAACTAAAACGTTTTCGTAACTCTGAGTAATAAATACAGAGTGTATATATCAAACTATAACTCTACATTACTAGGATTTAATTGTGTGAGATCTATTAGATATATCTTCAGAATCAGGTACTGTTGGTGGATTTTTAAAGCCAAAAAAGTTAAATATTTTCTTTGAACAACTAAACCTGACAAAGAATTACTGTAACTGATTTTACTCTACTCTCTTTGGGTCTCGACATTTTATTTCATCTTATACGACGTTAATAGTCCATGTAAACAACTACGATCAACTACCGTAAACAGATTAGTATTAAAATGAAAGACGACAGATTCGAAAGTAATATATTTTATTGGCAATCCAATTATATAGCAAATTAGCTCGTGCACAGTACGAACATCTTCAGCTCACGCACAGTGTGTAAGCTCAGGCCAACGCAAATTAATTTGCCCTTTTCATGTCAAATAAATGAGTTTGTTTAATAAGCGCAGGGGGGGTCGTTTTTTAACCATCCAATAATAGCTGCTGATGTATTTGTGTTCTTAAATATGCATATAAAGTTTAGTGAGACTAAACGTAATATAGAATTAGAAATGCAAGATAAAAAATGTTTGTTATGAATATGACAAATACAGAAAAATGTGGAATGTACCTACTTAATAAATGACAGAAAAATCTTTAAGAAGTCATATAGATTTTAGTTTTAAATTCATAGGGAAAGATTTTTAAAACATAAGAAAGATGAAGTACTAAGCGAAACACTAAACCATGATTTAAATTTGAACAACAAAGGCATTACAAAGTTAGCATATCCTATGGAATAATCTGATGCAGCTAATAAAAGTGTTGTACAAAAATGTGTTGACACCCAATATGTAAAAATTTAGAGGATCACAAAACATGGATAAAAGAAGCTGATACAAAATTAAAAGAAGTGGATACTAAACTCTCAGAACGACAACAACAAAAAGATGATAACAAGTAAAAGATTTAAGATGTTCAGGACTTATTTACCAAGAGATTATTTGCTCTATCAACTACTTTACAAGCTTTACAAACTGTTAGAGCGGAATCAAACAAAGGGTGTGTTAAAAATATACAGAAATTATTAGAATCAATTGAACAAAGGATACATGATGAATTATCAGCGTTAGAGACTGACGTGTAGAAATAATGAAGTCTCTATAAAATTAAATTACATTGCAATCACAACTTCTAGAGTTGCAGTAAGAATTAAACGACGAGAAGAAACAGAATGATGAAGATATTAGAAAGATAGTTAATGACTTTAAAGCTGGTGTGAAAAGTTGGAAGATAGGCTGACAGCCGTAAGTAATTATCTTTCGCAATTAGAGAAGAAGAATGAGCCATTAGAAAGATAGACAATTGAAAGAATAAGGTTAATGTAAGTGATGGATCTATGAAAACCACGCACAACTTATCTATTTCAGTTTTAAAGAAAATAAATAAATAAAAGATATAAAAGAACAGGACTGAGATTTTCTCAAAGATAAAATATACGGTAGAATATTATGTTATAGAAGGAGTAGACAGAGAACTACCTATGTTGATTAATACTATATTAAACTTGCAGAGAAAAACTAATGAGTTAAGCAATCTAGTCAATCAGAAGAGCGAAAAAGTTCTAACAGATAGTTAATTATATACAGATCAAGGACTTCTTAATAAAAAAATAAAAACAACTGTTTAAAAGATGAAGATTTAGTAACTCTAAACAATGAACTATCTGATGGAATAAAAAGTTCTAACATGTATCAAAGCATATACAGACTAAGAACTTACTATTAATACTGATGAATTAGTTACAAAGGTTAATCTTCTAAGAATATAAAAAAGATTTTAATGACACAGAGCAATCTTTAACTGAATTAAACACAGACGTTGGAGTGAAGAGTATTTCAATTGAGGATGTTAAAAATTGAATGATCACAATACAAGGTTAGATCATATATCAATTTTATGAGGAACTACCTGGAAGAATATTCCTTTTTTATTTTACTTATAGATCAAAGGCTATTAGGAACCACGACGATAAAACGGCACATACTTCTACTTATGTTATAGATAAATCACCTTCTATTAACTTTCTAAACGGTTTTGTGTTATATATATATATATATATATATATATATATATATATATATATATATATATATATATCTATATATATATATATATATTTGCTTGTTTAACATCAGAAACACCAAACACAAGACATGGATTCGATTATGCTCCATCGCGTTTTGCTGAATATATTTTATACAAAATTAGAAAACAATTTGTATTATGCCATTTAAATAAATAAATAAATCTGGTTTGTATTCCATTTTTATGAACTTAAACTTAAGCAGTGCGTAGAATTTTAAAATTTTTATATTGAATTAGAAACTAATCATAGAAATAATGTGTATAAGATAGATATGGAAACAACATTGAAAAGAGAAAAAGAGCTCGACTATTAGATTATCGTAGAATAAGAGCAAGAAAAACATGATTGAGAAGAAAACAGTATTTTAAATTTTACAGCTGAACTAGTTACAAATTTTACATTCAATAAGTTACAGTTACCGTTAGATGGTACTCCAGATGACACCATAAATATTTTACTATCATTAAATGGCCGGAGCAGCAGAAATAATCGGAAGAACAATTGTTAAAGCTTGAGCATTCGCAAATTATATGTTTAAGTTATTCGATCAACATTGAACTAATGAAGGAAGAATTAGACACGATAAATATCTGAGGAAATGGCAGGAAGATAAAATATAATGAGTGTAATGAAAATAGAACAAACACACTTGTAGAAGGATATACTAACATGTTTTCTTCACAGGGGTATAAATTAGGTCAGCAATTTGCCGAAGCAACTCAATATTTCTTTGAAAATATTTGCATACGAGGGGGTCATCTTCGTGCCCATTGCGGTGATATTAATTTGCAGGCAGTATTTGCCATTGAATTCGATGTTATTTAGTGTTAGTACTAGCGAAATCCATGGAAAACACTACCTGCTCTTTAGTAGGATTGCAATGGGCAAAAAGATGGCTCCCTCGTATGCAAGTATTTTCATGGGCAAACTAGAAGGCAGAATCTTAGTCTCAGTGCCGTATATTCCACTCCAGTAAGTGACAATGTTGAAATGATGTGGCACCACGGAAAGGAAAATCTGTTTTATTTTATTAACAAAGCAAACGAATTCCATCATTCAATCAAGTTCACCGTAGAAATAGCGAATACAAGCCATGCATGTTGGACACAAAAACAAAAATAATTGAAACCAAACTCTACACAAACCAACAAACATCAGCACTTGCTCCCATCCAGCTACCACCCAAAACATTGCATTCAAAGCATCCATTTTTTGACAGGATCTGCTCTGACAATGAGATATTCCAAAAACGATCTAAAGAATTGTCTCCACACCTAGTCAAGCGGGACTATGACGAAAACAAACTGTGAATGATGCCATAGAAAAGGCGAAAATGGTAAATCGGAACGACCTTTTACAGTGCAAAACAAGAGAAAATGTTGAAAAGATACCATTCGTCCTGACCCTCCAGTAGGCAAAATCATTGAGCAATACTAATCTATCATTGAGTCATCCGAAACCCTAAAAAATATTTTTCCAAATAAACAAGTGATACCATACTGTAGACCAAAAAATCTGAGAGACATCCTGGTCAGAGCAAAACCAAAACCCTCAAAAACCAAACTACAAATGGATCCTCAGAACCGCGTGAGGATAAAAGATGCAAGACATCAAAACATGATCAAAATTATATGATTTCTCTAGAACAGTAACGGGCGAAAAACAGCGCCATCACATGCAACACAGCATGTGATATATTTAATAACATGCCAAATTTGTTCAATCCAGTATGTGGTGGAGACCAAAAAAACTTATCAAGATGATGAATCTACATAAATCCAACTGACAAACCAAAATATTTGCTAGAATGCCCGTCACCAAACACTTTTCTTCCCTGGCCACCATTTCAATGACATTATCATGACGGGAATAGCCCACAATCAAAATTGGAACATCGAAACCAGAAGTGCAAAGGAAACTTACTGGATTCGCCGCCTCAGAACTCTCAAACCAGGCGGCTTGAATCAAGAATAATACAAACCCGTTTTCCTCTTTATTTGTACATTTATTTGGAAGAGTTTACCTTCCTAGGGTTTTATGCAATTCTTGGATTTAACATTTTTGTAACTTTTCTTTTAATTGGCACCATATAGCCACTATTGTGCTGAGGTGCCGTTAAACGCTTGTACATACATATCATCACATTCTTAATTTTAATAACACGTTAGAAACCCAGTTTCCTCTTTATGTTTACATTTATTTGGAAGGGTTTACTGTTATGAGGTTTTGGGGTAATTATTGGTTTTACAGTTTTGTAACTTTGTTTTAATTGGCACAATATAGACATTATTGTGCTGAGGTGGCGTTAAATGCTAATACATCGTACCATCTCATTCTTAATTTTGGAAGCACGTTATCTTTACTCTTTGGATTTTAACTGTATAATAAATGTTATCGGGGACATAATTGTGGGTGGTCATACATCCGCATCATTACCGTAACATGTTACGTTCATTTTGTTTCAATCAATTAAATAGGTCACCTGGAGGCAAGTTAAACGCGTAAGAGTGTTCTTGCCAAATTGAAATACCTGATATGCCAAAATTTGAAAAAAAAAGTCATTTCACTTCACAAGTCATTGTGCAGTAAATCTCGAAAATTAAGGCTCTAAATTTATTGATCGTCATCAGGATAGCAATATAAATGCAGCAATTTGTTTTGTTTTAGTTCTTTTTTTAATGAGGATGTCATACTTGCTCTGTTTTGAGAGATGTAAACTGTGTTTATTACCTGCAGAAAAGACATGAAGACTAATTCTACGAGGTTCTTGTCTATCGCATCTCCTTCAAAATAGCCTGTTTCATTCAGAAGTCTGAAGAAATCTATCCAGAGCTGACAACATTCCACTCACAACGATCTATCCGCTGGTTATCCGTACTGAGCCCAAATATAAAAGATTGTGTATTAATCCGAGAGTTATGCATTCAGCAACGTGATTATTCTCGGTTTCACGGTCGCTTCTTACTGCTTTTAAGATTGTACTAAATTGTTAAATTGCATGAATGCAATGTCCAGCGATAATGCGTGGATTGTTGCTTGAGCGTGTTACCATACACCAAATGATTTTGCGTGAATATATGTCTATGCAGACATTGATTCTTAAACCGTATTGTTTGAGTGTGTCTCACGAATTCAGATATCTGAAAAAATTAGGCCCCTTGGTATAATAATTCTTCGTCGTCGTAGTCTTTTTCTCTTTCATAGTTTACACCCCTGAAGGTCTAAAATGAAAAGAAAAAAAAAATGCAACCAACATCAAAGCTTGACATTCTGAATCCTGCAAGCAAACATTTTCGACGCCTCTAGGGATGGCTATTTTGGCAGCCATTGTAATGATCTGCTCAGCTAACTATAAAGCTACGTTCAAAATGTCATATAGATACTTCATCCTATAAAATCCTAATTCTGACAGCCTTCGTTTAAATGTCCGCATATTGATAACAATACTGTGATTGATTGCCAAACAGAAAATAATATCTTAATAGTTTCATTCGACGGGAAAAATACAATTTTATTCAAGCCGTACAAAAATCGTCTTGCCAGCATGTGCTTAAATCTTTAAAGAAAAGCAATTTCCTGCCTCGCCATTTAAGTTTTATTGCGAATATTCGCAAAGATATTGCATTTATTCGCAATATGTATTGCAAATATTCACAAAGGTATTGGGAATATTCGCAAAAGTATTGCGTTTATTTGAAATATTATCGCTAATATTCGCAAAAGAATTGTATATTCGCAATGTTGTAAGTACTGCGTTTATTCGCAAAAATAATGCGAATATTCGCAATATAGCTTTGTTTTAATGACTCAGTTAGCACTACAATTTATAGCACCCACTTTAAGAATTTTGGGATGTCCAACCATGCAATTTCATTGACAAGTGAGGATGATGGTAAGGTTTTTATTTTTGATTGTTCAGTGCGATTAGTGCGAAATTACAATTATTCGTTTTTGTTGTTTTTGTTTTATTTTGCCTTTGGAAAACTAACAATGGAAATAAGCTTTGCATAAAAGTGTAAAGGGTGAATAAAAATCATATGTTTGATGACAATCGATAAGTTATATATTAGATTAAAGACCACGAGGCAATAATTATTAGATTCTTAATCTCTGGTGCGAACATGCACGTGCTTATAGAAATCAAACCACAACATCCAGCCAGCCAGCCAGCCAGCCATATTTAAACACACATACATACGTCTATCAATATGCAATAAATATTTGCTATAAATGATAATATACATGTTTTGTCTATGCCAATTTGATTAAATTTGGAATAAACAAATTTTTATTTTACTTGTATATTAAAAAACATACAATTATACTTTTTATGAAAGCATAAATTTTCGATGCTTTGTAAAATGATGAATCTTACTTTTTATATCTTAATGTTAAGTGAGTGTATACATCCATACACAAAAATGTCCAACATGGCAAACAGGCCTGGGAATTATAAAACTGTTGAGATGGAGTTTGAGCCTGAGATTTTATGTTGACCCATCTCACGACACTTTACTTTTGACAGATATTTGCTGATTGGTTAATAGTGAAAACTCAATCTTCAATTCAAACTCAGAGTTTCATGATTTCCAGATCGGATCGAGGTCACAGTGCAAATTACAGCATGGACCGAATGGAGTCTAAAATAAGTTAGTTTTTTTTTGTTTGGTTTTAACGGCGCTTTCAACACATTATTGACAATAACATGCCGAAGAAATGGAAGTTAAGTATCTTTCCCAAGGACACACTGTGTTGTTCTATGATTTCAAATGTTCACTTCAACGGTAGCAATTATAGAAGAGCTGTTTCTCAGTACTAATAAAAAGAGTGGAAATGTGACTAACGGGAAGGCTTGATATTGTGTCTTACGCAAGTCACTGATTGTATATGATGGAATACAACTTAAGCAAATATCACAAATATGTGAAAAAACAGCAAGAACATCATCAAACTAACATTATTTTCAACACTGTATAAGAACAGCATTAGTTGCCACCCAAGAGGAGACTTCACATCGATTGGTGATGTTTGTGCAGACGACATTCAGGTGATTATTAAAAAATGAAACAACGCAGAGACACAAGATTTAATTACCGAACAATGACAGACTGACACGACTCCTTTGTAAACTGGAAAGTTAGACGTAACTAGGCCTTTCAAGATTAAATGATTTAATAAGTGCATCAGATGCGAATAAAAAGGAATTGCTTAAACTTTCATATTACGATTGTCAGAAACAGTTATGATAATTTCCGGATATATGTTTGTACTCAAGCACTTGATTTAATTCTTCGTCATAAAATCATCAATTATCATCTGCTTTTGAAAATAATCATATGCAACGGAATATCTTATGCAGAAATGTCTGTTTGTTGTATGCTTGTCAGTTATGACCGCTTATCAGTCAATTTCATTTAAGTGTTCTCTCTCATGCACCGCAAATTGGCATGACGAGAAAACGCTCAGTGGAACCTTTGAGTTATGCGCGCTATATATGTTAGACGATGCGAGAGTGTTGGGCAATATATATATATATATGTATATATATATATATATATATATATATATATATATATATATATATATATATATATATATATATATATATATATATATATATATACTAAGCTCTTCGTCGGACGAATAAACAATTTACAAAAATAAAACAAACACGTAACACAAAAGCTGGGAGAAGACATGAACTATTTGCATGTTTAAATGACTGGGGAAATCTACAGAGAACGAGTTAAATAATGGAGAAGAGAAAATAAACAACAAAAAGTCAGAGGAATAACAATATCAAAATGTGCAAACGACATGATTATTTTGTTTTGCGATCAGAATAGTAAAAGTTTATATTTAAAAAATCCAACCTATGGTGATCCTGGTAAATAAGTGTTATCCCTAATAGGAACCAAATTGATTTGACTTCATTTCAGGCTAAAGACAAAGGAGGGAAACCATATAAAGCAAGAAACAATGCCATCTAAGATATTAAAAAACACTACAATATGTACTACAATTTATATCCCCGTAAAGCTATTTGTAAAGAAGGTATTAAATGAAACATGTCATGAGATTGTTGTAGCAGGATACTGAAAAATAAATAGTAAAATAATAATAAAATAATGATTTGATGTAAAGAGTCAAGATATATGGGATACAGGGTTGTATATCTTTCATGTAATCATGTATCAAAACAGATAACCAGAGATCCAGGGATAAGACCTTTCCTCTCTGATATATAGTTGTCGATTTGTAACTTTATGGTTATACCTTGTATTTTAAACAGAAATCCAGTGGATTGGTGCATATAGCTGGGTGTTAAATTCGGCCTGCGTAGTGAGTGAGTCTCGTGCACCTTGCGTGCTAACCGTCGACCTTGTTCCATCCTTTTTTGCTGACGAGCTTGTGGCCCTAGTGGGTGAGGAACCTAGTGCATGAGAGCTAGATCATATATGCCGTTATTCGCGGAACGGGTTAGAGTCCAGTTTGGAACGAATTATAACTTTAGAACCTGTTGTGGGTTGGGGGGGGGGGGATTATACATATATGCATACACACATGTATGTTATGTATGTTATCTCCCAAGTTTCTCGTCCTCTCTCAATCAGATATGACTCTACGTCATGAAAAATATCGTCAAGTAATCTTCAAATTTAGAAAACCTTTTCGGAGAAAACATAAGAAAAGTGATGAACTTGTCGAATCACATTTTTAGATTTTCGAAACTTTATACGTATAAAGAGAGATAGCTAGGCAGCTAAATGGTTTGTCTGCATTCTAAATCCCACTCACGCATAGCTAAAATATCCCAATTATATTTTTCTGGTAATAGTACTTTGTGGTAAATGCGAGAGATTGGTGGTTTGTGATTTAATAAATTTAAACTTTCAGGTACAACTTCGTTTCTACATAAACTTCATAAGGTAATACCATGCAGAAAACTACATAGAGTAGTGCTACGCAGAAAACTACATAAAGTAGTGCTACGCAGAAAACTACATAAAGTAGTGCTATGCAGAAAACTACATAAAGAAGTGCTATGCAGAAAACTACATAAAGTAGTGCTACGCAGAAAACTACATAAAGTAGTGCTATGCAGAAAACTACATAAAGAAGTGCTATGCAGAAAACTACATAAAGAAGTGCTATGCAGAAAACTACAAAGTAGCACTATGCATAAAAGTACATAAAGCAGTACTATACATAAAACTACATAAAGAAGTGCTAAGCAGACAATAGCATAAAGTAGTACTATGCAGAAAACTTCATAAAGTAGTACTCTGCAGAAAACTACATAAAGTAGTACTATGCAGAAAACTACATAAAGTCGTACTATGCAGAAAACTACATAAAGTAGTACTATGCAGAAAACCACATAAAGTAGTACTATACTTAAAACTACATAAAGAAGTGCTAAGCAGAAAAGTACATAAAGTAGTACTATGCAGAAAACTACATAAAGTAGTACTCTGCAGAAAACTACATAAAGTAGTACTATGCAGGAAACTACATAAAGTAGTACTATACATAAAACTACATAAAGAAGTGCTAAGCAGAAAACTACAGAAAGTAGTACTATGCAGAAAACTACATAAAGTAGTACTATGCAGAAAAATTGCTGTAATTTATATATGTTACTCCTATTTGCTATATAACGCTGCCATTAGTTGTTGACCACAGGTATAAATGTAGAATATGACTAATGATATTGATGATGATACTACCAATACTGCTACTTATGTTTATTATTATTATTATTATTATTATTATTACAACAACTACGAAAAGGTTAACAGCGACAAGAAGAAATAGGTGGAGGGGAAAAGGAGCAGGAAAAGAGAAAGAGATGGATGAAAATTGTGACAGAAATAATGATGTTACGCGATGTAAAGTTATCATCCCTTTAATGAAACTGACAGCCCGTAAAAATGATGCGTCTTTACCTCCAGCAGTAACTTAGTCAATCTTAGTCAATCAATATGATGCGTCTTTACCTCCAGCAGTAACTTAGTCAATCTTAGTCAATCAATAAGATGCGTCTTTACTTCCAGCAGTAACTTAGTCTATCATTCCTTTCAGGCATAACTTACTTCATTTTTGACGTCATTATGCGGTAGGTCTATTAATCTGAAATTCATGGTAACAAAAACATTGCATATACACTGTGGTTGTTACAGATAAGTTTTCATTGCTTATATACACCATTCCAGTGACACAATGTAACTTATACAAAAGGTTATTTAAAAAAGTTTAATGCCCTTATAATAATAATAATAATAATAATAATAATAATAATAACGTTATTTTCTGTGGATAATACATTTGGTTCAGAATCAACCAATCTTACATGCTCAAATAATAGAATATTTAAATTATACAAGCAACGTATATGTACAAATAAAACTCTTACTTGCTTCAGTGTCTGATACACTCGCATGCAATCATAAAATACACACGGACACATAATGCACACATTAGAGTGAAACAAATAACATATACATATAGGTTTGGGAGATGGAAAAGTAATGGGAGTATCCAAGTTAGGTATATTAATTTGTTTAAGTTATGGCATAATCAGAAACAAGACATTTCTGAAGCGCGTTCCTAAAAGAAGAGAACGTTAGTTTTTCTTTAATATCATGGGGAATGATATTGCACAACACTGCTGCTAAAGATATAAAAGATGTTTTGTACAGAGTTGTTTGGAATTTAGACAAATGAAGATTCAAGTTTGAAATAGACCGTAGATTGTGTGAATGGATATTGGAAGCTGGAATTAAGAGATCATTGATATATTGTGGAGCCATGTTATGGAAAGATTTATATGTTAAACTAGCTTTAAAGTACTTTGTTCTATTATTAAAAGGTAACCACTGTAAATTAACGAATAAATACGAGGATGGATGTCTTTTTCTTGTAATAACTCTAGCGGCTCGTTTCTGGAGTTTAATTACCGGATTAAGATTAATAGCGTTGCAAATTCTATTAACATTGATAAAAGAAAACGAAGATAAGGCAAACAACATAAAAAGGCTTTGCTATCATAAAGCAGATGCAGGAGAAAGATAAAAATTGTTGTGGATTCTGGGAAATTCGGATAAAATTTAAGAGTTTCCACATTCCTATTTAGACAGTAAATACTATATGAAGAACAAGATAGGCACTCACTGAACTATAAAAAGGTTTAATGACGTCAATATTTCCTTTAAATTGCAAAATGACTCGCTCAAAAGTTTATTTCGTTTTAAAATACCGTTTCTTAAGCATCAAAGTCGAACATTCGTATTTGTCAAGTGAAAATGATGCAAGAAAATCGAGAATTTTATCCCTGAATATTTTCTCCTTGACAACATAGAAGCTTTTATCGTTAGAGTCTAAAAAAAGAATGTTACCTTGTCAATAAAATTTCCACTTAATTGGACACAGCATGAGCAATAGTCTCAGTACCCTCATTATTTTCAAACCATCAAATTTTCCCAGCAAGTTGATGATACTATTACAAAAAAATCGATAACTCTTAGTTACAAAAGTAATAGGAATACTGTAGTTCCGCACATATATGTCCATTAAAAAAAAAAAAAAAAAAAAAAAAAAAATTAGAAATACATTTCGCCAATGGAGTATCATAGGTTAATTATAGTAATGTGTTTAGACGAAAAACTCGAACTGCGTATCTGGTTAAATATTGCCAACCTCTGTGGGAACAAATGTGAGTTTTACGAGCACAAAGTTTTCTGAGATGGATTATACATCTTCTATTTCTTGTTCAGTGACAATTGCTAAAGTTAGAAGGAAAAGAGACATACACGGCCAAAGAATCGAAATCAGAAATGGGTCACCATCTTTTCTTTGTTCCAAAATAGTTGTTTAAGAATGATTGCTGGTTAAATATCAGTAAAGTTTTGGGAAAAAATTACATCTTACATTGTATACAATTAACAACCAAATTAGTGAAAACAAAGTAAAAAATTGATGTGCGTTTTATTTTCCCAGTTTGTTTAAAACAACATTTCCCAAGGTCCGGGAAATTACTAAAGAACAATAATTGAACTCCCTCATCCGATATTCCAAGATAATTGCAGAAACACTATCCAAATAGCTAGAACAACAAAATTAGCGATTTACTGATGAGCGTCAGTTTTAGAAGTTACTTGAATAATTTTGTATCACTGGATTTATCATTTCTCACACACAGGGGACAAGTGTGTCCAAAGTGGATGGGCTTCTAAAGCAATTGTGTCGCGTTCTCACACACAGGGGACAAGTGTGTCCAAAGTGGATGGGCTTCAAAAGCAATTTTATCGCGTTCTCACACACAGGGGACAAGTATGTTCAAAGTGGATGGGCTTCAAAAGCAATCTTGTTGCGTCATTCTTAACTACATTGTTGGTAATATTTATTAATGTATGAATGGCTTAAAAATATGCCTGTTAAAGAAAGAATATTCCAAAGAAAATCGAAATTCATGTTCAAAGGTTCCATTATCTTTTGTAAGATTACATAAATGATATTTTAGTAAAAGGACAATTAATACTAACATTAGTGCTATTATGCCATTCGTACGATCTATATCATCAAAGCACTTTCTTCGATGGCCCAATAACGAACTGTATAAAACAGCCTAGCTTTTCTGGTACAGTAATTTGGAACTGTCTATCTAAGAATATTAAAGAGGCATCATATGTCAATAATTTTCCTAATAGATGTTTGTCGTGGATAAAATAAAGATAAAAAGGGAAGAAGTCGAGAATAATTTGTTGTATATGTATGTATTTGAATGTTTGTTTGTATTTCCTCATGGGTGTCTGTCTGCGGAAAGTTGATAAAAAATGTATGCATGTGCAAATGAATTTGTTATACATAGTACACTGGGTTTGTTTTGTTGTTTTGTTTTCTGTTTTTGTTGTTATTTCCTGTACATATAAAAATAGTCGAGGGCCTTGTAGCTTCTAAACTAATTGTGCCTACATCGTTAAAAAAAGAATTTATTATGTTTATTATTATTATTATTATTATTATTATTATTATTATTATTATTATTATTATTATTATTATTATTATTATTATTATTATAGAACAACCTGCCATTTAATTCCTAATGCTACTTCTCAAGAATATTTTAAATAACTAAGTTCATGACCAGTTCAAAGACTTAATTTCTGACGACATTCTTGTGGAACAAATCGAAGACGAAAAAATTGGTGTAAAATACATGTTGTACTGTATTTACTTGTTACATTATGTCCTTCGCATGGAACGACTTGACATATTTCACAGCCGCTCACCCAACAATTGTGCCAACAGCTTAGTCAGCGGGCGTGTTTTCCTATGTGTCTCGCGTGGAAACAAGCCAACGTGAAAGAATTGATAAAGAACATTAAATCTGCAATATCAACAAAATTAGATCGACAAATGTATTATCTATTTGTACGAAAATACCCGAAAGATTTCGTAAGTAGCTATTATTTGTCAAGAAACTAAACTAAAAGCTCTGTCAGCTTGTTAGAATTTACATTATTAAGGTAATATTTTTTATTATTGTCAAGTACCGTAACATAGCTAAGTGTAGAATTGGGATGTTTGAATGCTAATAGCTAAGTGTAGAATTGGGATGTTTGAATGCTAATAGCTAAGTGTAGAATTGGGATGTTTGAATGCTAATAGCTATGTGTAGAATTGGGATGTTTGAATGCTAATAGCTATGTGTAGAATTGGGATGTTTGAATGCTAATAGCTATGTGTAGAATTGGGATGTTTGAATGCTAATAGCTATGTGTAGAATTG
The DNA here is from genome assembly GCA_029931535.1 of Margaritifera margaritifera. Classification (NCBI taxonomy): domain Eukaryota; kingdom Metazoa; phylum Mollusca; class Bivalvia; order Unionida; family Margaritiferidae; genus Margaritifera; species Margaritifera margaritifera. Next base: position 771,426 of record JAQPZY010001467.1, on the reverse strand, counting down.
GGATGTTTGAATGCTAATAGGATACCACTTACAAGCAAGTAGAAATTATCCAATATGCAACACGCCTCACACCATATTGGCAATGGATTTTCCTAAAGATTGCAAACGTGCCATGTGTGATGGAAGAAAAAAGAATAAAGATGCATATTCCCCCGCCCAAAAAAAAATATATAAAAAATAAATAAATAAATAAAATAATATTATAATTATATATTAAACTCACTGTTCAATTTTTGTGTGCAAGTATATAACACTGAATTGGCTAAAACTTTTATGCTTCATGTTAGAGAGTGGAAAATGCTTTTTGGTTCTTCATCAAAGTTAATCATCCTGCAAAATGCACATTTGCTATGAAGTATGCTTGTATCTTTGGAAAATTGCATATCTGACGGTTATCCTTATTTTTAAACCAACATTATACTCCTGTGTATATCCTTACCCTCTGGTCATAACTGGAAAACCTTTCCCCCAAAACACAAATCATTGATGCGGTGAACTCCCTTGCTTATAGTTCCGTCATATATATATATATATATATATATATATATATATATATATATATATATATATATATATATATATATATATATATATATATATATGAGAATAATAAGTCTATCGAATTTACTAACACATATATCACCTCAAAGATTTTGATCAGCCCATCACATACTCGAAGCAACCGGGACATATGTCATAGGCTTTCCCAAATATCATTATATCAAGTTGTATTTGATTTGTTTATCCATGAAACTGTCAAATAAACACCTGAGAGAAGTAAAATTCAAAGATTACAATGTCTAGTTGACGGATTGTTTCCTTATCGGACAATCAATAAAAGTATCGCCGACTAAGCTTCATTCAAAGGTGACTAGATCTTGTTTATTCAGTTTCTTTGTCAAAGAATCAAAAGAGGTGACACCGACTGAGCTTGTTATTGTTCAACTGCCTGAAGGCTATACCGCTCACATTTAAGCTTGTCAAATGGGGGTAGAGAAGAGAAACCTTATCCTTTAGTGAATTAGATTTCAAAGATAGTCTTCCCAGTAAGATCTGTGTTTGTTATTCTAAAGTTGTTGTTTGTTGTTGTTGTTGTTTTTTAAATTGGTAGGCTTATATACAGAGAGAGACAATAATAAGTATCAGTCTTAGTTTTTCTGTTTGAGAGATCAATAATCACCATGTCAACGGGTAAGCATACTTTCTGACGATAACTGCAAACCGACTAAGAAAGCTAGAGATTTTAACAGAAAGTGGACAGAGCTATTCCCTTGGCTGAGGTATGACAGAAGACTCAATGCAATGTTTTGTGAAGTCTGCCAAAAGCACAAAAAAAACCAACAACTTTGTATCGCATGGATCTGCAAACTTTGGGAAATCGCCATTAATGGAGCATGCTGCGTGCAATGACCATGTAAGATCGGTGACAGTCGAAAATACAGCTAAGAATAACGAGCTGGTGACATTGTTAGATAAAGTATTGGAGAAATCTGATCAGCAATGTGCACCTTATTCAGAACTGCATACTACGTTGCAAAGGAGTACCTGTCATTTGAAAAACTTTAAATCAAACAACGAGCTCTCTCTGTTAAATGGCAGTGTCATCATCACAAAGTTGTATCTTGAGGATAACGCCTATTCCGAATTCATCAGCATCATGTCTGCAATGCTGGAGGAATATGCTCTTGACGAGGTCAGAGCAAGCTGTGGGATTAACTGTTGACGAATCAACTGGTCTTGCAACAGAGAAGCGCTTGATTTTAAATCCTTTCGTATGTGAAAGAAGGGAAACTGGTATCCAAAATTTACAATAACAATAAAAACTCCGTGCATACTTGAAATCTAATAGATTAGATTTTACAAAGATCTACGGCATGGGATCTGATCGTGCGCCCGTGATGCTTGGAAAAAAGGAAGGTGTGTCACAGTTCCTTTAAGAAACTTGCCCCTATATAGTTGAAATGCATTGTGTAGTCCATAGATTCTCACTAGCATGTGTAGATACCACTAAGACGGTGTCAGAGATAGGCTATGTGTAGATACCACTAAGACGGTGTCAGAGATAGGCTATGTGTAGATACCACTAAGACGGTGTCAGAGATAGGCTATGTGTAGATACCACTAAGACGGTGTCAGAGATAGGCTATGTGTAGATACCACTAAGACGGTGTCAGAGATAGGCTATGTGTAGATACCACTAAGACGGTGTCAGAGATAGGCTACACGGAGATCATTCTTAACTCTTTTTATACCTCCCTAACTCATCTTTCCGACTTGCGATTCTGGCAAACAATCACTAACGACCTTGTGTTGACCCCCAAGAGGTTCATCAAGAACTCTGGCTGTCTATGGGGGATGCCGTAGACAATTTTCGACGATCTGTTGTTATATAGTCGGCATGTTGAGTGACAAAACCAACAGAGACATTATCGCAAATTCATTGGAATATAACACGACATCATACAAAATTGATGTTTTTGATGCACTTTCTGTGTGACGTCTTTTGAAAAATAAACACCTTTAACCGGTGTTTGCAGACAAGAGATTTGCCGTACATTACTATGAAGTAATATGTTGATGGATTTTGGACATTACTAGAACCGGAGTACCTTGGAGATACACCAAATTTTTGGCCCCTCTGCAATGAGTTTCTTACAAACACGCGCGACAGCGGTCACTTCAAAGAGATATAACTGCAGTGTTCATCACGTGACAATGACTTGCCAACCAAAGCAGTACAGTGTGTACGGATTATTCGTGGAAACATATGTAACAGATTCTCTGACCATGAGATTTGTAATGCATTCACTGTGTTTGAGTCTAACACTTTTCTTGAAAATGTTAGCGACATGCAACAGTTTTGGTAGGGAGCACATCGACATATTGATTGCTTATTACAGTCAAAAAAGAGAATAGCTACGCAGTAATCAGTGCCGACGAAGTAAAGAACGAGTGGGTGATTCTCAAATACAGTGTGTACAACAATTATAGAGGATTGTCAGCAGCTGAATTACTGAGAAAACTAGTTTCAGTGAAGGACAGTACCCAAATGTGATTCATTTGATGGAAATTTTACAGGTACTTACAGTGTCAAGCGTGGAGTGTGAGCGAGGATTTTCGCGCCAGAATTTGATCAAAACAAAGATGCGGTGCAGGCTGAGTTCTAACAGTTTTTTCAGCATCACCCCCCCCCCCCCCCCGAAAAAAAATTGTTGGGGAAATCGTAGCAAATAATAGGGACAAACTTATTGCTTGCTGCTACCACCTGATGAGACCTATGAAAGGGTCGAAATAGTTTTTCTATTTAATGAATCTGTATTATAAACAAGCACATCAAAATGTCCTGTTGAACTTACTTTGGACAATTCACAAAAACCTAATATGTTACGATTCTATGGTCTAAAAATATGTAACAGAAAGAAAGTGAAACCAACAAAATCAAGTAAAATCAACAAGCAATTTATTTCTAGACAATTAAAGTGAAAATTCAAAAGACATTTACAATACCGTGAATTAAAGTCCAAGTAATCCTAAGTGTCCTAATCGCAAGTCCAAACATATCTAATGTTCCGAATGAATTCCAATAGCCTTAAATGTCCTGATGTACCACAAGTCTTGAATGTCCTGATGTACCACAATGATGTAATCCGGAATGTTTTGAATAAATTCACATAAAGCCCAAAAAGTCTTAAAATCTATGAGCACTTTAGTATTTCCAATGAATATTTTAAATAAATAATTTCTCTCTCTGAATTATATCTGGTTTTCACAACAATAACATCTAATTATTAAAATAGCTTTTTTACAGACTGATGTTTAGAACAAGACTTTTAGAACCCGAATGATCTCTTGTTTACTAAGTCCATATATATATATATATATATATATATATATATATATATATATATATATATATATATATATATATATAGATATATGTGTGTGTGTGTGTGTGTGTGTGTGTCTGACGACAATTTTAACATCAAAATATGAGTAATTTGTATGGACAATTACTTTGTGTACCTGACTTTTGTCACAACAAGACATGGAAATAACAGTCCAGCTGCTAACAAAACTGGTCTTGAACTCAAATGTTATGTAAACATGTTGTTTACAAACTGACCATAATCTGACTAAAGTACAACTTACAATCATGGACACATATTATAAATTAAATATGCATATCATATATATATATATATATATATATATATATATATATATATATATAACATAAAAAAGGGACTGACTGTAATTACCAAAAAAGGTTGTTTTCTGAGACCGTAAATTACTAGACAGACCCTTATTTAAATTAAAGGTTGGTAAACTATGAAAATTACTCCAAGATGATATATCGTTTTAAATATTTTAACAATCTTCTTAATTGAGCTACAAATTAGGCATTTGTTTTTTATTTATTTGTTTACAAATAATATAACCTCTATATGAGCCTCTACACTAGACGCTTATCCCAAGAAAAACAAATTCTCTTTAATTTGGCATGTGTATGACGAGGGAAAAAGATGCATTGTACAAAATTCCTGGAAAATTACTATGTACAACGTTATCTTCTATACAAAAAGATGTTCAATGCTACAGGTTACAGAAAAAAATCTTTACCATCAAGTTCGCCCTAGATGTTGATACAGTTTGCTTGATGGTCTTGTTACTTGCATCAATTTCTTAACTACATGGGCCTAAAATACCTTAACTCATTTTCAGTGAAATTCAATTTTCCGAATCATCGATTTCCCACGAGGCGTGATGATAATGGTGAAAACATCGATCATATCATCGGGAAATTACTATTCCGGAATTTTATGTTTTTGGAAACATGCATTGAAAATAGGTGTCGCGTTAGTGTTAGAAGTTCACTAAAATTAGCACGATCGATTTCGACATGAAGCTAGAATGATGTGTTTGCGTTAAAGATCGGAGGACGAATAATGGGTAGCTCTGTGCGCATATGCGCGCACGTCTGTGTGTGTATGTGATAATTATGGATGTTAAAATAACACGCATTTAAAGATCCATCCACTTATACACACACACACACACACACACACACACACACACACACATATATATATATGCGCGTAAATAAGTTAATTATGTATATGCATGTTCGTGTTGACGTCAATTTGGCTAGTAATTATGCAAATTAATTTTTTTAATCAATTTCTAGAAATTATTTTCAAAATGTATCGGAAGATAGTGTGAAAGCTAAAGTGAGGTTCTTAGTCCTTGTCAAATCATTGCAATTTTATCATATGAATGGTTTTGTAGATTTTATACATAATCAGATTTGATGCATTATCAGATTGATACATTATCAGATTTGATACGTTATCCGATTGATACATTATTAAAATTGATACGTTATCAGATAGATACATTCTCAGATTTGATATGTTATTAGTTTTGGTACATTATCAATTAAATTCTTCTGGTATTTCTATATATTGCCATAGATATTTATGTGCATTGATATCTTCGTTGGGTAGTACAAAATTACTGTGCAAAGAAAAGCATTTATTCAGTGAACAAATATTATGACTCAGAAAACATTAAAGAATATCAAACCTTTTATTGAGATATTCTAAGAGAAAATAGAAAATTACCTTTTAAAGTTCAAAATAAATGGAGTGTTGCACTCAATCATAGTTACCAAAGAAAGAATCGGAAATTGATAAATCTACTACTGTTCAGAGTTACAAATGATATAGGGCGTCTGTGTTTTCAATGCACGATCATTCATCAAGTAGTCTATACAAAAAGTAAGATTGTTTAAAATGAAAGTTTCAACAACACGTCTTCGCACATTCTATAATGAACAGTTAGAAATATTGATACACGTATTCTTTGATTGACCTGTTGTAAAAACAATATTACTTAATTTTAATTCACTGTAGGGAGTTATATGTGATATACACGAAACTTAAATACAAATGATGTCCTATATACTATAATATTATAAATATGTATTTATGATTCATTTACGAGTGTATAATAAGAAATTGTATTGCTAGTTTAACTAATACATAGATATTTAACTTTATTCAACACATCTTCCTCTGCAAAGACAGAACAAATAAGAAAGTAATCGGAAAAAATACAAGCAACACTGCCTTAGTAAACACATTAATAAAATGTACATTTACTCTTAAAATTGTTGGTTTCTACGATATCCAATGTAAAATTGATTTATCCCTTCAAATCAACTGTATATATATATAACCGCATGTATGTTTACATCATTGGTGAAAAGCATCTGTGTGTGTGTGTGTGTGTGTGTGTGTGTGTGTGTGTGTGTGCGACCTTTTGGTTCCTGTTTGAGACGTTTACTCATGAACTAAGCCTATTGAAATATAGAAGAGGTCTATAAATCATCTACCGTTTGACAAGATGTGCCATAGCTACTCATTAAAGAAGAGAAAATAAATATATATTTTTGTAAAAGTGAAAGTAAACGGCGGTTGGAGGGAAGACGGAATCTAAGGTCATCTTGCATACAAAGTTTAATATGTACTCATGTACTTTCTGATATTTAGAGATACGGATCTCTTCTATTAAAACAAAACCTTTTGCAAGAAGAAGAGGAGGAAGAAGAAGGACAATAAATGAAAAGATAAGAAAACAAGAAAGTGCACAGAAAAAATTAGTAGTTAATACAGAAGCTGTCCCTAGAGTACAAATATGACGCTATTACACACACAGACACACACACACACACACACACACACACACACATTATTGGCAGGATAGATGTGGAAATAAGCGATGAAACAAAACTATTTGTATTTAAGAGCTATTAGACATAATATATGCATATGTGACATGCCATTTTTAATTAATGGAATCTAAATGGAACAAAAAGTAAATTACAGGAAGAAATATAAAATAATAAAGACGCAGAACTTAGAAATTGTTGCAAATTGAATATATTTTCCAAAGATTACAATTGTGAAGTAAGGCACTATTTCCTAAGATTACAATTGTGAAGTAAGGCACTATTTTCAAAGATTACAATTGTGAAGTAAGGCACTATTTCCAAAGATTATAATTGTGAAGTAAGGCACTATTTCTTTGCTGGAAATTTGTGTAAAAGACACAAAGCACTATCTTTTTAACGATCTTTAAATTTAAAGACTTAAAAGACGTAAAGGGTTTTCTAAATTCTACGGGTAGTCGATGGATACATATTAAATACTATTTTCACTATCAAGTCCTAAGATATAAACTAGACCGACAGTATGAGAGAGAGAGAGAGAGAGAGAGAGAGAGAGAGAGAGAGAGAGAGAGAGAGAGAGAGAGAGAGAGAAGAATTTTCAATCGATAATAATTTGGCATGAGAAATATAAGCAGACTATCCCGGACGATATCACTTTGTTCACAATCAATACAAACTATATACTACAAGATACTGAAGAACAATTTGATCGTACCGTGTCATCGAGTGCACCCTATGATATTGAGACGGAACTGACAGTCTAATTACTGGCATAAATTTGCCAACGCAATGGGCGGGAATATGTTAACATTATTTCTGAGAATTTCACGACTTATGAACCGTCTTTTTGCGGGGAGTAATGATAATAATGAAAATGTTCTTGCCTCTTATCAGTTAGAGCTATTTTTTGGAATTTCGATCCCTCGTTTTTATACCTTTGGGAAACAAAATGAAAATCATTTTCGCGTTGAAGTGGCAGACGTTAATAAAAAGCATCTACTTGGATCAGAAGGGTAATTATATTTAGATTAAAGACCGCAAAACAAATTAGTGATAGCAGCCTTCGCAAAAATCCGGACTGTCTTTTTTTCTGGCCCTCTCCCAGACTCCTCACATTTCTCTCCCACCGCCGGACTGCATTCAGGGTTCGAAATGTAAGATGTCATCTACTTATCTTCGTGAAACATCATAGCAACTATGATTACCTCACTTGATGTAGATGGAGTTTAGGTTACAAGGAAGACCCCATAATACCTTTGAAAATGTGATCTTTGAGCCCCTACCATCATCTTTCGGAGATGGGTGGGTCAGTGGGCTGGATCTAGGAAAAAAAAAACTTTCGCTATTCTTGTGGAATATGACACACAATACGAGCATCCTCTCTCAATCGGCTTAGATGGAGTTCAGGTTAAAAGGAGAATCAACTGAAGGACAGATGGATGGACGCTCGGACACACAGATGGACGGACATAGATACGTACTTAAATTACTGCATTCATATGCGTACAGAAATAGGTGATCACACAATTTAATTTTAGTACTGTAGATGAAGAATGCAAGTATTATTATTTTGATTGAAGAAAGAATATATGTTCCTTTAGTTTGAAAACTCACTGCTAACTTAGAATAAAATGTTGAGATGTTATGGTTTTTAAACTTATCAATAAATTTCACTCCGTCTGATTGTCCGTCAGAAAATACGTATGACTATTCGTATATATGTTGATTAGTACACATTTTAGGGCCAGAAAATGTGATCTTTACTACTGTAAAGGTTATCTCGTTGATGAGTGACGATCTCGTTTTAACGATTCATCTCACACGAAGGTAATAAACAGTCACACAAAGCGAAAGAATAATACACTCATTTTTTAAAATATTTTTTTTGTTGCATCTTTGGTGTCCGAAAGAATCTCTTTAATTTCGGCACAGTATCCAAGATGGGTTTAATATTAACCAAAATGATTAACAACTGTTCCGGAAACTGCCAGAAATAGATTTTATTAACATATGTTTGCATCACTTAATATATCCTTTCCTAGATAGAATGAAAGGACAATTGTTTCCACCACTACCATAAAATTCTGATAGTTATAGAATCAATAAACTTTTGTGTGCATATTGCGAACGAAGAGATTCTTAAAAAATGGACGAATAACACGTGTTAACATATTATTCACATTGCTGAAAACACAAACTTGATCTAATTTGAACATTTGCAGTCGTGATGTCAGAGTAATTAATTTTGAAGGCTCCGTCAATGGAATGTTATAATGTCCTAGTTCCTTAAGTTAATGATGTTCATCTATTATCTGGAAGTGATTTTAGAGATAATAGTCAAATCAAGAGGAAGCTGACACGAGAATGATCCATCGAAACTGTTGCCCTACAGCAGGTTCTACAACTCTTCTTACAGTTTTTAGTATGGTAACTTTCTGAGACACATATGTCATTCTTCGCCAGGTAAATCAACAAGCAACGATATATAGTTACGCACTTGAACTTCAAAGCAAAGCTATATTTCAGAATTTACAGCATCATGAGACCAGATTTACTCTGAACCAAACAGGAAGGAAATAAAGACAGAGGACAAATAGCAATTCAGGCATTTTATTAAATCGCCGGGAGCAATGATCTCAGCCAGTTCCACGGCCTCGCGGTGGAAACGTGTGGTTGAAAAAATACTGGAGCTTTTGCCCCATTCGTTAAAAAAAATAAGCGAAAATTAGACTTCCACAAACATTACCAGTTATATTATAGTCAGACCTTCAGAAGAGCCTTAAGATGTGACGTTTCAGAGACACGATGTTCTTTTTGTATGGAGTAAGTAGTCTCTCAAAGTACTGTCATAGGCAAACTATTTTAGAGAGAAATAAAGGACCCTTAAGATTTACCGCCTCTAACATGTATTCAAAGAGAGCAATGTCGGGCATGCTTACATGTAATCCACGGTTATGCAGTCATAACACATACAAGGATCAGACATAAAATCACATGCGGACAATCAATAGTGCTGAAAAGAACGTAATAGTTAAGATTTTTATTGACCAAAGTCCGGTGCCTAAACAGCACTTAGAAACAATTATATGTAGGTAATAACAGTACTGGTGCTATCCAAAAGAACGTTTGATACATAGGTTTTTGATGTAACCACAGAATCTGATTTGTCTCAGAAAAACTAAGAGGTTAACGATTTAAATAACTGAAATAATTTTAAAAAATTTATTTTGTAAAACTGTGAATCTGAAAAATTCTTATTCGCATCAGAACATAACGGCATTTAAGTATTTACCATAACTCCCTATACACGACCCCCCCCCCCCAAAAAAAAAAAAAAAATACACAAATAGTGGTGCCCTTGTGTTTCTAATAGTCGAAAGTGAAACTTCCTTTATTATGAAATGTGTTATATATTGTTCAGAAAATAAGCTTACCAAAGTGCCAAAGGCCTTGTCAACAGGTATCAACAACTTGATTTGTCTGGTACATTTCGTCTTAATAACTATATTGAGTTTGACAATGGAATCTTGGAAAATGCAGCTTGACACTTGTATAAATTGTGTTTATTGTTAGTTTCCCAATATATATATATAAGGTAGTTGACAAATAGAGTATAAGATTTGAATTGTTACTCAATTACGGCCAAATAACAAAGTTGTTGGAATAACGTAAGGTTGTACTTTTTGCCTAAACCTGAAGTAGATTGATGACATCAGTTCCAACAAACAAAGAACAACACTTTGATATATTTTCATTAATTGTAACCCACTTTTCATCCTTATATTTGAGATATTTGAATGACATCACTTTATGTCATCAATGGGACCAAGAGACGCAAAATATCATTTTTGTCAGTTTCTGGCAAGTTTAACACGGATGCCCGACCACAGTGCCTGAAAACTGATCTAAAAGCAACAGCTAACCAAGGACGGACGGACGGACGGACGGGCAAGGGTAACTGTCCTACCACTGTTGTGTTTGTTCGTAAAAATACCGCTAGATTCAATAAGATTAAATACACGTAGCATTTAGATTTTAATGCAACACATTGTTAAACAATTGAAAACGTAGCTGTATTTGTCTGAATGAAATAATTCCATGAAGACTAGTGATTTTTATTTTTATTTTTTATTTTCATTGTTCTGTAAGGCGTTAGCTGTCGATAATTGTCATAAATGTAGACGATGACGACGCTGCTGCTGCTGCTGATGATGATACTAACAATGATAAGGATGAGATGATGATTAGGACGACGAAGAGGAAGACGAGGTAGATTTAAATGGCTATAACTATAACTCTTTTGAATGATACCAATGGTCCGTAAAAACAATTATGTGTCTGTTTTAATCTTGAATCAAAGCCTTACATCATATATTGGAATATTCTTTAGATATTTTTTAAATGTTAAAAGTGGACAAAATCTTTAATTTACAATTTTGTTTCCATTTATGCAGAACAATACGTGTAAATTAAAAATCCGCTGCTCCGGTTCAATTTACACCCACCGAATTACGGAAATTAAATGCTGAAGTTAGTGAAGAGTTAGTGTCCAAAATTACTGACAGCATTGCCTACCTTGTCTTAGACTGGATTTGGCTTAATGTGTGACGTCATTCTAGAACGACGCAAACTTCTATTACTATATACGTGTATTAATGTAACAGTCATTTCGAGTGAAAAATAGTTGTTTTGGTTATCACAGCTTGTGAGGATAAACTGAAAAGAGGCAATTAAAAGGGGCAATTGTTTTCTTATTAAAGTTTTATTGAGGATGAAATCGCAGAAAATATTGATCATGTTATGGGGGGGGGGGTATTTTTGTACACTTGCAGGGTGTTTTTGCTGCTGCCAGGAAAGATTTTCAAAATTGTTACAGGTCTATACCTAAACTTTTATAATTCGGAATAGACCCACAGGATATGTAAGTTTTGTGCAAAATCTGTTTGCTAATAGTGACTCGTTTAAGTATCAACACAAAACATCACTTTTTGTATAAGACTGACAATACTGATTGACTCGAACTGTGACCCTACCGGCAATAGATCTCACTTTTTATCACAATACCTACGTATGTCCACTTGTTAAATATATGGAAGCCGATAAAAGTCACAATTACAAAACTGCAACCTTTGTGTCCACAAGTAACAATGTAAAAAAATTTAAAATTTCCTCCGTGAAAGGTGGCCCCATATTGTTCGAAGTCTGCCCTCATATAAACTGAAAGGCTTCAGCAAATCTGAATATACAAATATGGTTTGTCAAGACTTCACACAACTAACTCATAGTTAAAGTAAAGATGAATTAGCAATAAAACCCCGTTACATTTCAAATACCAGGAAAAAAGAGGCACAGAAAAAATCCGAATCAAAACGGTTTCACAATCAGCTTAAATTGATTCAGCAGTTGCAGGAACCCCTTTCATCAAACTCAGCAATACGCGTACTTTCTGAAAGTTTGTAACAGGCACTGATTAATTTAATGACATCTAAATACTTCGCTATCACAGTGGATGATGATTATCACCCTCCATCATGGACTTCGGTATCTAACGCATAATGAGCGGAAAAGATAATCAGGACAGCTAAACAGACCAAGACACCATAGAAGAACTAGATAGTATGACAATACTCATAAAGATCCATACACAGAAAGAAAATCACCACAATTGACAGATCAACAAAGTGATGACAACAGTGACATAACGAAACAAAATAACTCAAACAATTGGCAACAATACAAAAAACATAATGTTCGAAACAGTTTGCAGTGAGTCCGGTCGTTTTAAAGATTCAAAATCAAGAGGAAAAAAAAAGAAAAAAAAAAGACAAGGTGTAACCTGTGTATGATATGGATCCATGAAGTTTATCTGAATATATCCAAACATGAAACAGCGGGATTTTGGGTTTATTTGAAATGTAGAAGAATACCTGCAGATGTAAATAATGTCATGTCTGAACTCAGTGCAATTAAATCAAACACATGTGGGTCCAAAGAAACAGCTTATGCAATATTATCCTGCATAGGAACCATAACTACAAGATTTGATACATGTATAGCAGCACTAGCAAGGACAATATACTGTTACGACATACAGACAAAATATGACATCACAGACATCAATGAGTCTATGGACAAAGTTAGGTCTGACATAGAAACGAAGACTAATGCATTGATGAACAAAACGTAAGGGCGTTTTTGAGAGGCTGAAACACAACGGTGCAACTCTGAAACCTTCCAGCAGAAAACTCGAGGACAGACGGACGGATCAGCAAGAATAATTAACCTGACTCACAAAGAGAACCACACACAAGCATACAAGATAGACAGTCAACTGTAACAACGATCAAAACAGCTATTTACGTTAGAAAACACTTCTGACAGGTAATTCCATATTTAAAGGAGGAAAGGTTTCGGGCTGAATCGAGATACAAAACATCTTTTGGAACCACCACTGAATCTCTGAAATTTCGAGTTGTCCAATATGGATCTGACGCAGTATTCTGCTATCATTATGCATGCTGGTGGAAGCGCTGCCGAGAATGGAATGGACATTCCTGATTTTTTTGGGGAAAAAAATACAGGTCTCTCATATGATACTTGCAAAGCAAATGTCAGGTTCTTATCTAGGGAATATTACCAAGATAATATGTTAATATCAGACCATGTTCACGCAGTACTGAAAGAAAGTAGTTAACCCTTGCACATCACTGGCACGGGAAAGCGAAACACATCGTGAAGCCGCCCGGAGTTCCGGACACGAAACTGACGCCGACCACCAGCTTGTCCTAATAAATAATTCTACAGAATTCCGCCTTTGTAGTATTTTTCAATCGCACGATAACAGATACTGTTATATATGTCGACCGAATAGTTACAACACTAGTACTTGCTTGTCCAGACTGTACAACAGGGATTTAACCGACGCAATATTGAGTACGCGATTCCATTAGTACATTATAAGGCGAGACTTTATTGTCAGAATTGTGTCATCCTAATCGACACACTGTTTTATATTATATTTGTGAACATTTGTATAATCCCTCCGATTGCGTGTAAATGTAAAATATGTTACAGATTGTAATGATAAGGGTTCGACTCCAGGTCCTGTACACACTAATACTTCAGATGACCAGCCCACCATCATCAAATGGCATACACGTTCTAAATTTTATACCCGACTCAATCCAAAATACCAATATACCTACTAGATTTAAAAGACATTATACGATCTATCCAAATACAATTTCACAGTTTCCAGATAAAGGCTTGAACTTGATGAAATTTAATATCATACATTTCGTTTAAACACTTGATGAAATTAAGTTATGCCTTAACGGCAACAAAATTGACGTGTTAGGACTCTCTGAAACGTTTCTGAACAAAAAACATTGAGAGTGTGTCGATCGGTATTGAGAGTTATAACCTGTAGGATAAAGATAAACAGAACCAAACTGATGGGGTTACTGCTCTATATCTTCCCGTTATGTCAACTGCAAAAGATGTACCCACTATAAGATCAGTGATATATATGGATTGAAATATCCAACCAGCATTCTCAACCTTTCATTGTGCGTACAGTATGTACAACCTTTCATTGTATGTACAGTATGTACAACCTTTCATTGTATGTACAGTATACCAGCCTCCGTACTCTCCTTCTTCTTGGATTGATTTATTTGAAGTCAGACTTAGTGTTGCTACTAGTACAAATCTCGATATAATACTTCAACATGTATTACCCCTGTGTACTAAACAGAGATGGGATAACCTCGTGTTGATGTTTGATCTACACCAGCTTGTCACATCTCTGAAAAGAATTGCATCTAATTTTTCCTGTGCTATATATCATATTTATGTCTCCGATTTAGAACACTTTACTAATTGTTTTGTGCCAACTTTCTTAATAAGTGACCATTACCCTGTGTGTACTACAAAGAAAACTTAGTCTAAAGCTAAGCAACATAAACACGTACTTAACGTTCTTTTTCCAAATTTTATGCGCTGGATTTTCTTACTGAACTTGCGACTACTCTGATATAGACGAATGGCTTCCAAACTAGTACTTTGCCTTCAAACATGATATAGACGAATGGCTTGCAAACTAGTACTCTGCCTTCTCTGCCTTTAAACACATATGCTCCTGTCAAAACTTAACATGTGAAAAACTAAAACTTTCTGAGTGGTTTTCCTCTGATATTGTGGAAGCACAGAGACATAGAGACGAGTAAGCAACCCACAAAAAACCACTTGCATGAAAATTGGTACTCGACAATGATTGACTGATAAACCGGACTTGAAATTATCTATCGAAAGTATTGACTGCTACACGTTGCTGCTAAAAAACTTCTTGGGGTATTTATAGATGAAAACCTATATTGGAACGTTCATGTCGCTCAGTTTTGTTCCATAATTTGAACTAAAATTACTCTGCTAAAACGTATATCCTCATCCATTCCAACTAATATTTAAAACGTTTCTTTATTGC
Organism: Margaritifera margaritifera; assembly: GCA_029931535.1. NCBI lineage: Eukaryota > Metazoa > Mollusca > Bivalvia > Unionida > Margaritiferidae > Margaritifera > Margaritifera margaritifera. Next base: position 756,211 of record JAQPZY010001467.1, on the reverse strand, counting down.
CTTTACTAAACCTCGTATTGACTGCGAACGCATCATTTGGGGGCAACGCATAAAAACCTGACACTGAACGAATAAACTAAGTCAAAAAAACAAAAAACAAAACGAATAACATACGAGGGGTCTGATTGATATCAAGCGTTGACTTCACAAACTCTTTTAGTGATATGTTCAGGAAATTGAATTGGCTCTTTATTTGTGATAGAATGAAATACAACAAGTCAATGTTAGTATATAAAGCTGTAAATAATTTTACGTCTAAATGCATATCTAACCTCCTTACTCCTATTTCTGGCATTCATTGACGCTATTTAAACCTAAATGCATATCTAACCTCCTTACCCCTATTTCTGGCATTCATTGACGCTCTTTACGCCTAAATGTGTTTCTAACCTCCTTACCCTATTTCTAGAATTCATGCACGCTCTTAACGCCTAAACGCAAATCTAGCATCCTTACCCCTATTTCTAGAATTGATTGACGCTCTTGACGTCTAAATGCATATCTAACCTCCTTACCTCTGTTTCTAGCATTCATTGACGCTCTTTACGTCTAAATACATATCTAACCTCCTTACTTCTATTTCTGGCATTCATTGACGCTCTTTACGCCTAAATGTGTTTCTAACCTCCTTACCCCTATTTCTGGCATACATTGACGCTCTTTACGCTCCTTCAATGAAGGCCTTCTCTCTATGCCTAAAATTTTCACAACACTTGCTACAAATTCATTTTCTTATTCGGTGACCACTCTGTGTGATATAATTCCTTCCTCTGTCAGATGTTCAGCTTCTTTGTATTCATTTAAGCGTTATTTATTTATCGTAACTGAGAGACGGTAATTTGTGATAAAATCTACAAGATTACGCCCCTGTAGATACACAACATTCTAATTCATATTAACTTATTTTATGCTAAATATTTCGCTAATATGCCCGTATTTGTCATGATTCTATGTGTGTTTCATTTCTATGTTTCTGGCTATGTTTCGTGTTCTGTGTTTTGTGCACTGCGTGCCTAGTTATGCGTATGTACTGTATATTTGTGAGTGTAGTGGAGTTTTATAAATTGACATATTTGTATGGCATACTAATGCAATTTTACAAGCATGTTATTGTATTGGCAATTAGGTGTATTTTGTGGTATGTAAATACGTTGAGGCTTACATGTTATACTGCCTTGTTGACCTGTATATAGCCTTTATAAATATCGTATAAATAAATAAAATTAAAAAAATAAATCGAGCGATTAAAAAATGGTGGTTAACTGGGAAATGTCATTAAGAACTCTGCTTCTTTCTAAATTTAATTCCAAGTACATTTAACGCAATCAGATCATCACTAATCCTTATAAACTTTGTAAAAGGGATTTAGGAATGGATTTCAGCAACAACATTCAGTGCCACCTTTACTTTCAGATGATATCAGTAAAATGGAGAGAGAGAGAGAGAGAGAGAGAGAGAGAGAGAGAGAGAGAGAGAGAGAGAGAGAGAGAGAGAGAAGAACATTGAGAAATAACAAATCTCTGTTCATAGAGTTCAAGCATTTTAACTGAAAGCACGTTTATTTTTTCTCTAACTTTTGCTTTACCGATCAGCTAAGAAGAAATAAATGCAGAAACATCAGGTAAAACATGGTGAAATATTATATTAGAAGATAGGAGGTAACATTTGATGCGGTGGGGGGGGGGGGGAGAGGGTCACTTATTTACGATATCAGTTAAATACAGTGTATTCTCAGAGAGTTATTGGCAACAATTTTACCCAAAAATAATTATTTGGTAAACTTATTTTTTTACCCGTGACTTACATAATATAAAGTTTAGAAAATATAGGTGCAGCCTTAAGATGCCAAGATTTCGATAGTGCAATTAAATTCACTGTATTTTAGCAAATCTTCCCAAACATTTCATCATTTATTTTTTTATTTTTTTTATTTTTTTAATTTGTTTGTTTTAAATGTTTTTGCATTGATAGCTATATTGACTGCATGTGTAACAGTAGACATTTCAGGTCGTAAATTTCCACAGGATCACCTATTCATTCCATAACCTATCACTAGTCACTTACGCTATAATGTCCGCTTATGCGAGTTATATGTTCACCGGATACGTCCCTGCCGCGCACGTAACGGGGACGAAATGCTTGCTCGAACTTTAGTGAGGGTAACGCTTTTAAACTCAGTAGTTGGTGAACTGTGCAATATAATTTTATATGAACAACAAATCTGGCATTTTCACGTATAAAGAATTCAAATATAAGTGTAAACAGTAACGCCCATATTTAACCTTACTCAAATGATATCCCTATGTTTCAAATCGCTATCTTAAACCAGTCTAGTGGAATTCGCGCACGCACGCACAGACAAGGACAAGCAATGTCACACACTCTTCGCTTATTTAATTAGTTGGCTGACACAGTCGTGATAAAATTTAGCTTCTAATAAAAAAAAACCCATTAAGATTTAAGTATTTCCAAATATTGATCTTCCTTTAGCCGCGGCTGTTATTCTGCCTGTTAAGATTACGCGCTATTTAAAAAGATTGTAAAATTATCGAACATCGATATGTCATCATTAGAGATAAAAAGTTAATGAATTTATTGAGTGCAATGACATGATTTTTCCACTATTTTTTATATAAAATAATATTATTATCCGAGAATTGTTTTATTATTGAAAAAGCTTTCTACGTGAGGCATAATTTGCTTTCCAATATTTTCATAGCACTTAAATTCTGTTACATGATATATTATTTTGATGAAGAACCAAGCAAGGCGACAATAACGGAGGCCTCTTGCATTAGATACTGCAAATTACGCCTTGACATGGTATTTGGATATTAAATATATCACAGAGATTATTTTTACGATTCATTTTTGTTTAATCTAAACATTTAGATAGTCATGCATGCACGAGGTTTTTAGCTTTATAAATGTTACAATGAAATAAAAATCGTACCGCGAATCAATTAAATTAATATAATGTCAAGCTTGGTTCCCGCTTAAAACAAAATAGTTTGAACGCTCGATTATCACTGCATTGGCTAAAGAGTTCGTTGCACCTATGTTTTGCATTCAGTTAAAATGACAAAACATAAGTAACATTAATGGCTTAGGAGGAAAAGCTTCACTGATACACTCTACTCAAACAGCCAACAAAAAGTTGTCTATCCTCACGTTGAATCCCTTTAAACAATTAAAGCGCTGTAGCCTCAAAGAGTTTTTGCCTTATAAGCTAGCCAAAAGGTATGTACGATAAGGTGGCTATAGCACGTGAAGGTTTGGACCACGGTATGAACTGATTACAAACACAATAAAACCGTTATATCAGCAAAAAGAAGGCCAGTTATGTACCTTTGACTTTCTTGTATTATTTCAATAATTGGCTTAGCTTTCAATCTAAGGCTATAAAAAAACATTTTCTTTTAAATTTGGAATTTGCCGACATCAAAACAATTTTGAATGACAATAATTGTTATTGCTTGAGCGACGATCCTTGGCTAAGGTCATTTAACCAGCTATTTGTCATCGATTTTTCAGTAAACAACTGTTGACGTGAATTATTAATGCCACTATGCCCAGACTACAAGAGAGAGTGCAAAAACGTGTTGAGAATTGTCATGTTTTAAATCTAGAAAGCATCTAAAAAAGTAATGAATTAACATAACGTCTCGCCTCCTACGTTATGACGTACATAAAGAAAAGCTGAAAAAAAACTAATTATTTTAGAAATAACTTGCTAAAAGCTTTGAAATATAGCGCAGGCTTATTTGAAGATGAGGGCCTATCGAAATAATCACTTGGAATAAACTTATGCAATAGTAATATATCTTAACTTTAAATCTGAAGCTATTTTTTTCTGATAATGAAGTGTCTTGTTGTAGAGAAATACATTAAACTACAAGTAATTGTCAATTTCTCTGTTGTTTGGAGGATTTATGTTAGTATATGCCGGCGCATAGTTTGTACAGTGGCTTTGAATCTTTTTTGTTAAAAGAAAAAATAGCAATCGATCAGTCCAAAACAAAAATTTGATTGAACACGAAAACAAAAAAAGCTGTGACGCAATTATAAAACTTACAAGATTTGGTGAAAAATAATTAAATAAATAAATATTTCGTCTATCACAATAAAAACTTTGACCTTGTTTTTTAATTCACGCATGACATGTGATATTATTTGCCCCTACCCACAGCGGTAAGTCTAAATGCGTTAATGGACACAATACACCGATATTATTAAGAAATAATACATCTATTTAAAAATACACGTATGCGAATGAATGAAAGATGAATTATATAAGATCGATATGTGCCACCTTCTGCGATATTCAATGCAAGAGAGTCATGATGGAAATATGACGGATACATGGGAAGAACAAGTGTAAAATGCATACTTCATGCATCACCGATGGCCACGCCATTTTTGTGTATGTGAATGATGAGCATGATGAGCATCTCCTCTTGATAGGCGTTGATTCCATGGTGGCTTGAATCGTACTATTCCTCAAAAGCTAGGTTTTTACGTTTGTCATAAAAAAAGTAAGTAATTGATTAGTTTTCGTACAGAACCAATTGTCGTGGATTACGTGTTTGCAACAAAGCATGAATTTAAAGACCTAAAGTAGAGTGGTTCCTTTGTGAAAACTATATGACTTTGAATGAATCTACAAAATAAAGTGCCGAATAAACGTCATTTTTCGCAACACAAGTCATACAAATTGGTAAAACAGTAATATTAATTCGGCGAGACAAGGGCCTGTAATAGACACATTTTTACAGTAACATTTCTACTTTCATATATCGTTATAGGTTTGAACCAACAGACACCTGATCATTACGAAAAGGATGAGTCCGTCCCTTGACTGCCCACTAAAGGGAGGTTTTAATTTAATTATCTCGACAAAATGATTAAGGAATGCAAACATACGGTTCCTGAAGACGGATGCTTAAATTCGAGTTATAAAATACAATACAAGCCTTCAAAACAAACTAACGTTGTTAAGAATTTTTGTTCCAGTTGACTTTGGAAAAAATAATCGTTCTGTGGATATCATTGTAGACTATCTTCGGGAAAAAGGTATGCCTTTAAAACGTAAACTTAAAACTGATTTATTTTTCCGATGATGCTTTGTTGATACGACAGTAATGTAAAAAGCTCCGAGTAATATTAGAGAGAAGCTGACGGATTACCAGTCTACATTACGAGATTATATATATATATATATATATATATATATATATATATATATATAATGGGACAAACGTCTTTATAAGGCGACCTAAATATTGCATGATAAATTATTCGTCAAAATCCAAGCAGATTATGTTGAGTATTTAAGAACAGAGAAGAATGTAGTCTGTATGTCATGAATAAGATCACACAATGTGATATACAAGTAAATATGTTTTATGACCGTCGTAGAATTCGTATCATTGCACTACAAAAGAGAAGACATATTGGAACATGAAAATAGCAAAAATACTTAAAAAGCTTGCCAATTCCTTTCTGATAAAAAATTTTTTTTTTATATATATATAGAACAAAAACAGTAAGACCACTATTGAGGGTAGTAAGAAAAACAGATGGAAGTTAAAGTGAGACAATGGCGGGCGGGGGAAACAAATATTTCATTCGGAAGCATGAACATTTTACACGATTAGATTGCAAAATATTCAACAAAGGAGCGATATTTGGTTTATCAAACTTGTAATGTATCAGCGAAGACATAGGAATATTTAGCGCTTAAGATCGCAACAGTCTAATCCCATTTTTACTTATCCTTGCAATGCACCATCAGTTACAGTTTACTCTTTCTTTTGCATCCAAATACGTTACCATTACGACTAAAGTACTAAAATATGGTCTTAATTCAGATTTAATGAGACTTAAGTCTAGCATTCAGGTCAATCAGGTAACAGTGATTAATAGAGCTCTTTCGTGATTCAGAAAGATTACAATGACTAAGTTAAGGATATTTGAATGTACCAAGCCTAGAGTTTGAAGTATGCAGGTAAATAAAAGCTTCATTGCTGATAATAGCCGAATTAAAACGCACAAGCTAACTGCATGAGAGAATCAATAAACATATTTGTGCTTTGTACGGCGAAAAAAATATGAGGTCATTCGATAATTCACGATCAAAGCTATGAGAACTATACAATGAAATACTGGTGAGATTTTTTTTAACCATCCAGTTTTTCCACATATTATTGTTTCCTTCCAAACGAGACAGCTATTTCCAGACCAGACAGCTTCATTCATTCCTCTAAAGCCTACTAAAAAAAATCTTACGTCAAGGACAATTATTTCTTTTTTCAGAAACGAAAACATTAGCAATACAGTTCAGGCTGTCAATAACCTCTGAGTCCTTCGTCTTTTAAAGCCGTCTAAAATAACTACCTGGTTGACAACCGCTTGTGTGAAAGTAATGGTGTATAAGCATTTACATCGACTTCATTAACGTGGAAAAAGATTGAAACAACAAATGCGTTGATGCAGTGTTTTACGATGTTTACTTAATGGATGTCTAACCTTCAAGAGAGCGGCTGTCTATCCGAACCTAAACCAAAAAGTGGCTGTTTTACATAAGACATACAGTAGCGTTGGTGGTGTCATTTATGAAGCTCTTTGCGACTTTATTCCACGCAAAATAAGTTATTGATGGGTGTCAGAAACACAATCAACAAATAGTTTGGTTGGGCAGAGCCCGCTTTAAGGTATTTTTCGCAAAATGACTGTATTTCACAATTCCTGAACAAATGTTATATGTGCAAGAATTGGGACAACATATTTGCATCTGAGGAGTAGAGAACGTGTGATTGGTGGCTTAAGAGTTACATTAGTTTTACCGGCTAAGCTGACGCATCGATGACGTATTTTTTCTACGGTTCTAAAATCCTCTAATTTTTTTTTTTTTTTTAAGATTAATTTTTAATTTTGTCTCATTTTCATGGATTTCTAATATTGTTTTATTGTTATCTTTTACTACTGCATTTTGGTAAAGAAACGATGGGGAATAACTCTGGATGCCCTTGGAGCTTGTTTGTACCAGGCAGGAAGTTACCTAATAAAGGAGCAGTCACATAACCTATGTCGACCAAATAGAACAAAAGATCATTGTTTGAGGTGAAATTAATTAGAATATTGGTTGATAACACATATTTGAGCAAAGTATGAAAGTGTTGAATTCTAATGATAAATTGCGATATCCCTAATATATTCGGGAGCCCCAATGACTCAGTGGTAAAGGGGTTAAACTTGTGACCAAAAGGGTACAGGTTCGATCTCCACCATCAGATCAGCCCGGAACGGCTACCGTGATGTGTCGCTGGGCAAGGCACTTTACTCAACTTGCCTCGATATAAATTAACCTTGAAACTGTTGTTGTCACGTAAAATACACCCCTCCTCCCCTGCTTACCCCCCCCCCCCCAAGTCCCCAATTGTAATGTATTTTCTTAATTTAAAACAAACAGACAAATTAAATCATTGCCCACAAAGTAGGAATATTCTTTTCGTTAGCATATGTATTCACTACTTTTTAATTGAGGAAATTTTGCCAGGTCGATACATTTATTGGATAATCCATCCAAGGCAACATATTGTTAGCATTATAAAACCTTTAACGAGCATTTTTGTTTACCAGTTACCTTGATAGTCTTTTACCAATCACCATGTAACAAGTACAACAGGAAAAATATTCATTTATACTACCTCATTCAATCACATCAGATAATTAATACATGATATTCACACACTTAGTCTTTCACAAATAAATGATATTGTCAGTTGTAGATTTGAACTCAAGGTCTTTGGGAATTCTTAGTATCCTTGTCTGCCTGTATGATCGACAATGAATTTTTCTTGACGTTATTGTTTCAACACTTCAAAGGCAAATTCAAAGCTACTGCACGGTATTAGACTTTTTAAATGACTCAGTCCATCCAAATTATTTCTTTGGAATCATTCGTAAAAGTGTTTGAATCCACCATCGTATCTAAAGTTATCTTTAGTTCAAAACAATGAACATTAACAGTAATTGTTGAAAAGGTAAAAGTCACTGCTGGAAATTCAACAACATTTATTATAAGACAATAAATATATTTCAGTAGTAAAAAATAAATGTTTTCTTCTGAGCAAAAATTATCACATATGTGTAGAGCAAGTATCAGTTTAAGAGAATACACAGTGACATCTCATGACCAGCCACCTAGGAAATGAAAACAATCTCGCTGTATAAGGGAGGTAGGTGGATGTATATGGAGGTATGATTTGCAAGAAGAAACAGATTGGAAAATCAGAAACTGGCTGGATATAACAGGCAGTTTAAGGCAGGTGACGGGAGGTTGAAGTGTTCATTAGAGAGAGTATATTATTTTGCCATTAAGATCAAGTAGGCTTTAGGACAGTTTTTGAAGTTTCCGTAAAAAAATATTTACGCCCTTTGCGAAATATGGATTATTAGAGAAATAATGAGATCAGTCATATATTTTAAAAAGCAGGTGAAATAATTTGATAGTATTATGATGGGCAAAGTTATGATAGTAGTAAGGACAAAGTCTAGAGCAGAATACAACTTGTTGATAAATAGATGCGATATTTATTCTACGAGAGAAACAATGTGGTTTTGTATCTAGATTTTGAATGCGTTAAGAAATATTCATAGTTCAAGAATAAAGCCCTTAATTTTTTCCTTTTTAGAGTATTCGTTTTATATTGATTCAAATTTAAAACCCCATGCAATCAACGGATAATTTATAAAAGAATTGATTGATTCAGTATGAATTTGTTTTAAGGTAAGATATGTATGTATGTATGCATGCATGTATGTATGTATGTATGTATGTATGTATGTATGTATGTATGTATGTATGTATGTATGTATGTATGTATGTATGTATGTATGTATGTATGTATGTATGTATGTATGTATGAATTAGATCATTATTATTTGATTGATTTTTTGTAATTCATATAAAAAGTACCCGTCTTTTTTGATAGATGTGTATGCCTTTTAACATTTGTCTAACATCCATTCTTTCTCTTTACATTCTCCATATTTTTTTTCTTTCTTTCAATAATTCTTAGACGCTAGTTTTTTTCTTCTTTTTCATAGATTTCTTTATATATTTTATCATTGTTAAGTTAATCCGTAAGAGTCACATATTACCACCATGAATATGGTTTCAGACGGCGAGTCCTAGTTCTACCGATCTGGGACAATAGGCAAATCAGGGACAATAGGAGAATCTGGAATAATAGATAAAAAAAGAAAAATGCTCACCTTAAAAAAGAAAAAAATCTAAAACTAGGAGGAGGATGACGGAAACAACGAAAATTATTAGGACAGTTACGATGATGCTGGCAAAGAAGAACACTGAAGCAAAAGGAAAAAAATAAGGAACATTAAATTAGTGCGTAGTGACATAAGGTGCTTAATAATCTGAAATAATAACTTTCACAATAATAATAATAATAATAATAATAATAATAATAATATTAATAATAATAATGATAATAATAATAATATATTATTATTATTATTATTATTATTAGTAGTAGTAGTAGTAGTAGTAACCAGCAGCAGCAGCATAAATAGAAAAAATTAGAATCAGACTTGACACACAATGCTGAGTAAAGGCCATTCCCATGCATATTATGTCTAGACATATCTTCCATGTATGTTTGTGTGTGCATATATATATATATATATATATATATATATATATAGATAACCACAATAAAACCGGGGAATATAAAGATTAAAGGTTTAAACCTACGACTCGGTCATTCTCCTCTTTAAAACATTTAGCGATGTTCGAAAGCTTAGTGAGTTAGAATTATTGTATGCAAGGTATAATTGATGATTTTTACCAGATAGAAATATTCTATTAGACACAGACAAAAAGAGTCAGAATGAAAGACGGTCGTGTTGTAGTTCATATTACCTTGCTTAAGGAGTTAAAACAGCAGTTCATATATATCGTCGATTCCTCTTTTCTGTAGTAATGTATATTTAGTCATCAACTGAGGACATATTATTATGCGAGCAGGCTCTGAAGCCTTTCCCATAAATCAATAAAAAAAAATGTCCAGCAGGATACTTAATCCGCCTCCACTAGTCATAGTGACGCCAATGATGCATTTATTTGAGATATCGTTTAACACTGCACCTGCTGCATTTGAAGCCATAGCACTGTATTAAAATAACTCTGAAAATGATTCCTTTATCCCATTCTCCGATTCTTTAAGAACTGCAAAAGTACTATTTAGTTATTGATAGATGTTTCATTTAGATCTACTTAAATGGTGTGCTAACATGATGCGTAAAAGAAATGTATTGAATCAAATCATGTCATTACTAAGGTAGCACAGATAAGATCGGAAGAGAATGTATACAGTAAAAACAACGCATTAAAAATATAATTTTCTGCCTTACAAACTTTTTGTGCAGATATAAACTTGCGTCATAAGTGCATTATTGCATTTTTGTGTATTTTGAAAAGTTTAATTTTATTAACTTTATTTACAAAACGTAGTAAAAAAAATATCGTAGAGGCAATTTAATTGCATAATTCTGCTTTAACCCACACAAGAGATTAACAGAGTTGCATGCAACAAACTTTACAAAATTTTTAGAACATAGTATTTTGAAAATCTAAGGTAGAGGCGATACAATAGCTTAATTTTGATTTAACCCATATATGAAAAATGGTTTCATTTAATGATTTAGTTGATTTTATTCACTTATAGAAAGGGCTAAACAATAACAATATTTTAGTCATTTATAGCAACGGCTTAACGGTAACAATATTTTATTCAAAACTAAATCTCCAGCAATGATCAGAATTTTGCAAGAGTAAAAATCAATTGATATAGAACCTTAAAACTTTGGTTGCAATACAGTTACTGCTGATTCAAGGCGAGTCACTAATCATTATTCAGATAAAGTCTCTAGACATGATCCAGATGGACCATTATTATCAATGAATTCAAAATCACAGGCCATAATCTAGAAACAGCAGATAACCCAAAATCAATATAGTGCAAAGATGCAAAGTCTGAATAGAGATATCAATCATCGTCCAAACCGAGCGCTTATCCATAATCTATGTGCATTAAGCTGCCATGATCCAGAAAAAGATACTGACAATAATCAAAATGAATCCTTTAAGCATAATCCCAGCAGGGCTACAATTGATAGTCCAGCTAAAGTCAAAATGCACAATCAGTAAAAGATGTCGACCATGATTTGTATGTCCAGAACAATGATTCTAATAGAGGTACTGCTGATCGAGACTGAGTTCATAACCATGGTCCAGTTAAAACCGCTAACCATGATACACACCGCTAACCCTGATACAGACAGAAGCATCTACCGTGATCATATGAAATCATCAACCTTATTGTTACCAAAAGCAAAAGACACACGAAGGTGTCTCAGAAAGACCCGCTTATCTCTTATGCCCTGATTTCTAACACAAATAGAACAATTTGTGAGCATAATGGAACTATTAACCCTGCCTCGGACAAAACAGCCGCCGACAATGATCATTCGGTCTGAACAACCGATAATGACCCACATAGCATATAGCCGTGATTGCTGTAAAGCATAAATACCTGCACCACACAATTCAATCAAAACCAGTGGATATAAAATAAACAACACCATACGAAACTCTTAGCATAACGAAGTGTGAACTTCAATGCATAATTGACTTATAGATATGGAACCATCAGAAATCTCAAACTAACATTAGGGAATTTACAGAAAAAACAAAGTAATGATGAAAACAGAAAAGTGAGTAATTTGTTTGCTGCGATATCTGCAAAATAAATCATTGAACTGTAAAACCTTTAATTCAACATCGATTCCTGCAATATGAAACCTCTTTTGCAACAAATATTAGAAACCAAACTATGATCATTAAAAGGGATCAATAATGGTACGTTAAAAAGAATTAATTAACGATGAGTGATAATTGTGTAACGAAAGATGTGGCCAATCCTAAAATGTAAGTCACCCTTGTAAAGGCAGTGGTAGGAAACAGATACTATACCAAGCCAGATGGTGATGAATTGCTACAAAGATCTATTACTTGCTAGGCTAATGTAACGATATGGACAGATAACCCATCGATTCAGACTGAAAAATGAAACTCGATCTATAAAACATATTATTTGAGAAAAAATCACTCCAATAAGAATTTCAATATTAAAAGGATTTATTCAAATGAAACTTTTACTATGTTCAATACTCAAGCTGCATCTGAAAATAATACCATGAAATATAGTATTTCTTGCTCATTTTGGAAATAAAGAAGATGACTCGCTAAGCCGGAGCTGCAGAAGGTGGTGTGATACATCACGCTATCTAGCATATGTAATAAAACTCTGACTATCTCTCCATCATGGGGAGAAAACCACCACAGTAAGATTTCAATATAAATAAGTTTTATTGAAATTAAACATTTCCTATATATTATATTGGAATTTACTGAATTATGGACAAACAAACTAAAGGTATTTTATCACAAGTTTTACATTTTCCGGCAATGAAAGAACCAGATCCATTATTGTTGAAACGGGAACCACAATAAATCTTTTCATAGAAGCATGTGTATGGGATTTATTTAAAGTGTCAACAAAACGGGTCTCTGACTGTGCTATACAGCTGCAGTGCACTGAAGGCTAAATTTAAACAGCAATAGCTGAGTACAGTTTTGATTTGTGTCTATCTTTAGAGTCAGGTAATTCAAATACAAATTCAAAAAGTATTGCGGAATCAAAGATTCATAAGATAATATCATTTCTTGCACAGAAGGCAAAGTACTGATACAAGAATTCATTATATAACTGTAGAGTAGAGGGAGTTAAACACATGGGAACTGTTGTATAGCTCTATCTGACCAGCCCTTATGTTTCAAAGTTTCTTCCCAGATACCCTACATGCAACCAGTCTCCAACAAGGTTTCTCCTCGTCGAAGCTAAGCTTCCGGTACTTAGAATGGTCTGCTGGTTCCGTGGTAATCAAATATGAGCGGAGGGTGGGGCAGACGGAAGCCTGTCTTAGGAAACGTAAACTTGTTTGAACCGGCCAGAAGGATACGATTATCATTGCCACTGTATCTTGTGCTTGAAGAGGAATTAGTCAGAGTTGAAGATATGCAAAGTTTGTTTTATTGAGACCAATCCCCCTGGGCCAATGCATCTAGCATGTTCAATAACGCTGGGTGAGGTGGCCATTCAAGTTTGTCTTCCAACCTCCTGAGTTGGTATGCAGATGTGTTCTGGGCGCATGAAATGTGGTGGCAAACAAGTTGTACATGATTGCCTATAGCTTCCGCCCATATTGTGTCACTTTTTGTGTGTGGTTGTCTCTGTTTATGTATTTCATTGCCTCCTGAGGAAGACCTTGCTTTAGGTCGAAACGTTGGGATACTTTGTTATTATCCCCGCGCCGTTTTCTAACCTTTGAGTCATTATGTATACACTATGTACGCTGTATCTTTGATATACCAAGAGATCTGTAAATGTTTCATTACAATGAAACGAGGCTTGCCGAGCTTTCTTTCAATAAAAACAATTATACATTTCATTATATATCAAAGATACAGTGTGCATGCTATAGATATATTTCATTTATACCACATGCAAATACACATACCACATTTCCAAAGGAGTTAAGATTGACTATAGGAAACTATGTATTGACGGAAGGAGTGAACTTTTAACATCCCTGCACAGTCTGTCCGCCCTAAAATGTAGTTCTTCATGTATTGCAGCTATTTCATAATTCTTTTGGAAATTGTTAATTTGCTTCTTTTTTTTTTTTTTGTCGAGCTTCTATTTTTATTCATATTGATTACATAAACAAAAGAGACGGTTAGGACTTAAACGTGAAAGTTAGTTTAAATAAAGAAAGTAGAGCACTATTAACATTGCATAGCTAGCTTCTCAAACAGTGAAAGCGTGGCTATTCAATCACCGGTGTGTACCATTGCTAATGGCCATACGATTATACGATTATTTTTATATTCCATCTCTGTCTGTGTGTCTGTTTGTCTCTCTGTTGGTCGGTGTATCTGTCAGCGCTACCATCACAGGTCCAGATATCTCGTCTCATACCAATGGCGAAGCTTCGCTACGCTCCTTTTTCATAGACTTTCACTCGTGGCTTGCGACAGTTGCCCAGAGAGAGAGAGAGAGAGAGAGAGAGAGAGAGAGAGAAACAGGGAAAGACGAGAGGATTTCGATGAGATTAAATAGCATGTTTAATTCATTTAGAAAACCGACATTTTTTAATATTATTCTCATTTTTTAAATATTAATAATGATTAATAAGTGGAAATTCATCACTAATCTAGAGACTAAAAAAATAGTGTACTGTTGAAACCACAGTTATATGCGTATTCATACGCCATGGGAGAATCACAATTTCATTTTCCAACAGTATTGGTATATCAAAATGCTTTCTACCAACACTTTGAAAGCGATGCTATTTTTAATGTATGCATATATATATATATATATATATATATATATATATATATATATATATATATATATATATATATATACAATACACCCAAATATGTATGTTTGATCAAGCACATGCGTGTTATTAAATGCAAACTGTAAATTAACACTGTCCTAGGACATGCAGTGATGGCGTCAACAGGTGCAGCAATCAAAATGTCATCTAAACAAACGGTTAAAAATAATTCATAGGTTACGTACAAATTCCATCGCCGGTCTCAAAATATTCTAAAAAAATATATAGATTACATTGTAATTGGAACGGAATGGCGTACTAACATAGTTTTGATTGTTTCAGTTGGCGCCTTGGAAGGTCTTATGCTCCTTTGCTATAGCAACAACAATTAAGTAAATTGTCACTGAATAGTAATTTGTTGCGAACCACCTCTGCCAGAATAGATATATCTTCATATCTAAACTTTGAAGTGTTACAGAATGTATTTTACATAGCGTAAATCAGTGATAAGTTTACATTTACCATTCATTTTCTGCACACATCCGATAGGATTAATACATAGGGGTACAGAAGTTACGTTCGATATATAACCCTTTGCACATAGATTTCGAAAAAAAAAATCATCGTTGATAAAATTCGCTTGCTGTTTTGATGATGTATGATTTTTTAAACGGTTTTGGTGTAGAAAATTCTCAAATGATATTTGACACCATTTATATTACGTATTCACTGCAATACTTGACTAGAGACTTAGGTATCAGTAGATTTGTATAGTACTGTATTAATGAAGACATAAAGTAGCATTACTTGTAAACATGAATTAAAAAATGGAATATTCCAAATACTATACGAATCTGTGATAGGCGTAACGCAGGCCTAAATATCATCAGAAATTACCAACTCTTAATGAATAAAATATAACTTTATTAGTGTTCAAACAGCAAAATGAGCAAGATATGGAATTAAATAAAAAAATATTTCTTTTAAAAATATAGCTGTGAAGTAACCTGAATACGGGTCTATCATGCAAAATTTAAAAATCAAAATGTGTTATAAAGACAAGGTATGGGAAATATGTGATTGTTCTTAACATGATTTTAATTATACCGAAAATATTAGAAAACAGCTGTCCTTTTAGTCAACACTGTGTAAACAAGGAATTCATAGAAACTAAAACAATGCACTCACATTCCTGTTCAAATACACGTATCAACATATTTATTTGAAGAGAATATAAATATAATGTATAAAGTTAAGTCTCTACCATGCACGAAGTCCTGGAATCTGACCTAATTTTCTTATTGCTGATCAGTAACTGGTATGAAAGTAACGTTACGGATATCGAATGACCTCCAATGAACCTGTTGCCTATGTTCCTGTCATTCCAGTTAGAGCGTCCGGAACAATTAGTTGTAGTTTTGTGACGCACGAATAGAATGAGCTGAAATGGTTGACGCCATGTCAAGTAAATTTAAAGTACTATGTGTCAAACCTGAAGTGCTTTTCTGCCTAGTTCGAAAACAATCGCGACAATGCATGGTTAAACTGTTCTTGCAAAAACAGGGCTCCAGTTTCCTCTTGTAAATAACGAATTTGTGCTACTTGCACATTGCATAATTTTTCTACCAGCTATCCTGCACCGGAGGAGTCATCAATCGATATAAATAGTTTCATATATACTCGCAACACCTGCCACCAAGGCCGGATTAAGGTGGTAGAACTTTGGAGAAATTTCAAAAAGCTGTCCCCCCCCCCAAAAAAAAAAAACCCAACAAAAAAAACAAACAAACAAAACAAAAAAACAAAACAACAAATAATTATAATAAATAAATAAACACCATTCCGCTGCTTTGCGGGGCTCCCCTCCAGGGACCATGGAGCAACTGCTCCATTTGCTCCGCTTTTAATCCAGCCTTGCCTGCCACATTTTTGAATTACATTACAAACATGTCAGGAGCTTGAAAAATATCATTGTTTCTGTAAAGTGCAGATTGAACTATTAGTCATAAAATATGCCAGAATATATCTGTAGAAGGACTGCGCTGCACAAAAGTACATTTATACGATAATGCATGAATTTGGAAGAACAGGACACTATATTGCAAATATTTCGTGAAACTTTCATTTCCACTTTAAAAACAAATACGTTTTCAGGTATTAATCGGTTTTGCCACTATAACACAACATTGCGATGTTCATTTTGTTACATTTTATCTTATAGGTCAGAATTTAAAAGTTGAGAAGCACATTAAATCGTAATTTCATTTTTTCACATCTATCAATTGGAATAGTAAGCTTTATTTTAATCTATTCAGTGTAAAAATTCAATTTTGTCAAAAAAGACCATTTTTTTGCACATCTATCAACGTGAATATTACGCTGTCTTGTAAATAAACAGTCTATATATAAATTTTAGCCTCGTTTCGTCAGATTTAGTCCAAAGAAAAATAAATTCAAAATCAAAAGCATAATACTTTTGTGCAGTTGATATTATAAAAGGGGTTTCATGGAAGTATTTGCTACTGATTTTTTAAAAAAAGACTCTTTCCGCGACTAAATAATCGCGTCGAAGTCACAATTAGCACAAAATCGCCAGAACAAATGCTTGTACAAATTGTGTGAAATCAACGAATCTTCAAAAATCAGAGCGAAAATACACATCAGAATACTAGAAAAAGCACAATAATTTTACCATAATAGATACGTTTATATTATTAGTTGCATGTTAGTTTTACGATAAAAGATATATTTATATTATTAGTCACATGTTAGTTGTCCAGGGTGTACGGAATGGTATGATCGTCTTGAACACCTCATAGTCTGAGTCAAAGTGTGGCATAGACATATTGCACATAGCGTGACGACATATTGAATAAATCATTATGCATGCGAGTCAATAGGTCAGTCTGAGTAAATAAAGCTCAATCATGGGTAAAACAACCTGTCAACAACAAAGACGGAGGATAATGCACGCGGTATTTGAGGTTTGTTGCATACGTACACTCTACTTATAATCTTTATTAACTTGCTACCATTTTATTTGTTACTGAAGTTTAAAATAGATTTACAATATGGATCCTGGTGTCAGAATAAGACTTTCGACGACTTTTATCATTGGAGGTTTGAATAAAGATGGAAACAAACAAGAACTATAGTATTCCCCACCCACCCCTGCAGTTTGTAACCCCCCTCGACCGATTTTAAAAACGAAAAGCATGATCGATATATAAAAAAAAGACAAACATTTAGTAATTTCATTACTTAACTTATAATTTGCAACCTGATTGTAGCCAGGGGGTCCCTAACACTCTCAAATGATAATATAGTTAATCAGTTTTCATCTATTTTCAGACTAGGACAAACATGCTCCGTGTTGAAGCAGCAAATAAAATGGGTCTAACATCATGTACATCACTACCTTGTACATGCAATGTGCCTGCTGATAGGAAAGTCGAGCCATGAGAGATATGGAGCAATAGCATACAAAGATCAAATCATGGGAAACCTAGTATGTAGAAGATATGAAGATATGAACAAATATTTAAATTAATATCATACAATCATTTTCAACCAGTATCACATAAGTATTAATTCAGTTTTTCTGTGTAAAAGGATATTTGAAATATGTATCAAAACTGGTACTAATGCTGCTGATGGTATAGCATCTGTATAAATAAAATATTAGTAAATTTTGTACTATTGTCTTCTTGATGAATCATTTAGTACAATAAATTCATGTCATTTGAATTTGAGTTTCAAGATTGATCTTAAACTTTGAATCACGGAACTTTCATACTCAAAAAAGATGGCTTACTGATATCATTACTTTACTAATTACATCTGTTTTCTTAGATAAGTCCAGAACACTTGTTGTACCAAAGATGATGGAGTTCGAAGTTTTACGAGACCAAGCAGTTTTACCAGACCAGGCAGTTTTACGAGACCAGGCATTTTTGCCAGACCAAGCAGTTTTACCACACCAGGTATTTTATGCCAGACCAGGCATTTTTGCCAGACCAAGCAGTTTTACCTGACCAAGCAGATGATATGCTCTTCACCTTTGCAGAATCACTGGGGTGAACATTTACAGAGTGCTTGTTTTTTTTAAGGTATATTCATATTTCAATTATTTATTGGTACCATGGTGATAATTTAACAATGCTGGTGGTGTTTCATTTCCCCAGCTTTATGTCTGAAAAGTTAGTCCACTTGTTTGTCAGTCTGTGAATCAGTCCCAGCCCGGTAACATTTTGTAAGTAGACGTATTTCATAAACATGCTAGCAGATTTTGTAATGTATTATAGTAAATGGTTATTGAAGTTAAGCTAAAGCGGAGTTTTATTATTGCTTAGGGATTGAGCATGTGCTTGACATCCTGTTTGAGCAGACAAAACAGGAAGAGTTGGATCAGATTGACAATTTGTCAATGAATGAAACGGTAAAATATGCAGTGAGTTTGACCAGCAACCCAAATGTGGAGTCAGTCAGTTAGATTTTGTTACAATTAGCTACAAATGAGGTGGAGAATATCAACCATGCAACACTTGGACAAGCAAACAAGGAAAGGTGGCAGGAAATCAGAGCAGGAAGAATCACGGCATCTAATTTCTGTGCAGTTTATACTCGTGTTATACATTCCCTATTGGATCCAGACTGCGATATCAACTCATTGTTTTCTTACAGTATGGGATACTAAAAGGTCAACGCAAATATTCGATCTCTCAAATATGGCAGGGAAATGCAGTCTGAAACAAAACAGTTTCATGAAAACATACGTTTAAATTGGCCATTCTGAAGTTGTATCAACGGAACGTGGGTTTTTATTTTTGTTTTTGTTGATTCAGATCTTCCTTACTTAGCAGCTACCCCAGCCCTACTTATATCTTGTAAGTGCTAAGGCCAAGGGTTTTGGAAATTAAATGCTTTCTTATTCCAAAGTCTGTAAATTGTGTTTCTTTCTGCACATGTACACTACCAAACTTTCTTTTTCGTCATCAGATGAAATATGTGTTAAGAAAAATCATGCACATTATTCTCAGATCCAGGGTCAGTTAGCCATTACTGGAAGACAGTGGTGTGACTTGTATGTTTATACGCACAGTAGCTTTTTCTTGAAGAGAATCAGCTATGATGATATTTATCACAAGGAATTACTTTGCCATTTACAGTATTTCTTTCATAAATTTATCCTTCCTGAAGTTGTTACAAGACAACTGAAAAACAGTTCAGTTCAAATTGTGAACCAATGGAGACAGACCATGTTGAAACCAACCATAATAGTGACTCTGGACAGGAGTTCTTTTGTCCTTTATGCAACAAACATGTTAAGGAATCGCCCAACATAACTGCAGCAACGGATCAGAGCATTTTAATTGTGTGAAAAGGACAAAACCTTATTGAAAAACGTTTAGTGTTGGTATTGTAGGGCACTAACCTGGTTATTAGTGTAACTTGTATACTATACATGCACACAACTGTATACGCACACATGTATCATTTTAAAGTATATCTTGGCGAAATTGTTAAATTAAAAGAGGCATCGGTCAGTTACAAGTAACAAACTTGATATGATACCCTATAATAGTGGGCTTCTCGTGATGAAATAATGTTTTTGCTAGTCTGTTAATCTTTAAATATGTTTTGTAAAATATAAGATTTTAGTCTTGAATGGAATACATTTTTTATCCTGCAATATCAAATATGTTAAAGGTGTCAGTATAATGGTACTAATATTAATAGAACACTCCTGAAAATGCACTATATTTGTATTATTAAAAAAAACTGATATAGTTACACAACATTATAGACTGAAACATAAACTGACAACACACACACACACACACACACACACACACACACACACACACTGAACTTTCAGTCAACAAGTGAATGGTGTCTTGAAATTGAACATTATTGCTATCTATAATATAGATAATTATATGAGAAAGAATATGTAAGAAATGTCAGATTTTTTAGATAAACTTTGGGTGAACATCCTTTTAGAATGGAGCTTCCGTTTCATAGCATAATAGAGAATTATGAAATGCAAAGGAATATGGAGATTCCAAGACCCAAACATTTGTCATATTATATTATTGATGAATAAAACTTGAACCGTTTTACAAGTTTAAATGTCATATTATAATCATTGATGAATAATTATTAAACAATTTTAACAATTTAAATTTTTTTTCAGAGGTTTTGCTCATGTAAATCTTGGCACAATATTTTGTCATTGATACAAATAAATAACATATTTCAAAGAAAACTAGCTTCAGTTGTGGCTACAAAATGCAATATTGAGCATTAACTCAGTACTTTGGCATTGGAGGATAAAAATTTCACAATTTTTTCTAACTATACTGTTAGAACAACACATTTAATTTTCGGAGAATTAGAGCTGGGATCTTTTTACAAAACTTTTCGGCTCTCAAATAGCCTGAAAAAAATTCTTGCACTGATTTATTGCACAAAAAACAAACAAACAGAAAAAAACAGACCTCTTATGTCCATTATATTAGTTTCAAATTTTTTTTGAGGTAAATGAAAATCTAAATAGCCCGGCTTGAATAAAATCCCCCTCCCCGAAAATGTAATGGTTGGTCTCTAATCACAGTATCCGCATGCTGCACGATGCATGTTTATTTAATGCATGTATTTTGTCTATATTCATGCCAATTCTTTCTCATCAGCCATTGTTTAAGTCTATCAGCTACTTATAAAAGCGTCTCACAGAATAAGGAAATCAGAGTCTACAAGACACGTCGTGTAACAACAATCCCTGAAATCAATGAATTCTTTGATGATTCAGTCCCCTGACAGTAAGAAAAACCGACCAATAAATAGATACATTTATCATATATGTACATAATATCTTACATCATTGTGTTTTGTATTAGTACTAATAAAGACGTCAGGAAAGACAATGAACACCAAAAGATCACGTGTCTGTGTTGATGCCCAGATCTATTTTACTGTGCAGTCTAAAAACGATCGATTTTGTTCAGCTTGAAGATATGTATGCTGCATTATACACCGGCGTTACAAAAATTAGGTTGTATGCCATTATAAAAAATATAAGTAACTTTTAATTACCTTTCCGATTCAGATTGTAAATCTGATTTTGCATATTATTAGTAAATCAATAAAATGCCATGTTGCTCATGTGGTTATATTCCAAGGACGAGTGAAAACTTCAGATCAAATATAAATCATAGTCCAGTCTACCTGTCAAAATATATCAACAAAAAGTTCCAAGTAAACACTTCAGAATTCAAGTTCATGAGGTAGGGACTATGACCTACCGCAATATTCGACATGCTAGTTTGTTGCTATGTCCACGGAATTCAACTTGACTGGTTAATTGTAGATCAAATCTGATGTTCAGCTGTTTACGACATGTCTGGTTCAAGCGAAGGGAAAACAAATCATGACAAAGATTCCCAAATGTTACAACAATTATACCATTTTCTCATAAGCAGCATTACGAATTATTTTTCTCAAGGTATCTGCACAAGTCAGCAAATCATCAGAATATTCTCTAATTGATTTGTTTTCTTGTCAGACGCCAGCATGCACGCACAACATGCTGCTTTGTAGGATCATAGAACCTGATTTGGAAATAATACAAGTCAGCTGTACTATTTCTTGAATGTATAAATTACTATAATATCGTGCAGACAATTTCTAACGGATCCTTGATAACTGCATTTTGTTCCGACTGAATATTAATTGCTATTATTATTTTACGATTTCCTTTTCACAATATGAGGACTCGGATTTTAAACAATGACCGGTATAGGCAACAAACACCCTAAAGGATTCAGGTTTTCAACAATGACCGGTATAGGCGACAAACACACTAAAGGACTCAGGTTTTAAACAATGACCGGTACAGGCAACAAACACACTATATAGATGCAAATAGTGATGTCTTTAAGTCCAGATCAGTTTCAATCTAAGAGTTGTAATATATAAAACACATTCGAATTCTTTCTTGAATTTTGTTTTCTTGTAATGGTACTTATAACTAACACATGTTTATTTTATTAAATTCATTGCATTGATTGACAATAAATTTAAAGTGACAAAAATGTAGATGTGGGTTTGAAAACAAGAGCTAATAAAGTGAAGTGAAATTCTGATTGACATTCTATTTAAATTTGCATCTGCATTTCAGTACTTTGTTTATGTTCTCCCATAAAATCCAGGCATACATACCTAACTTTTAGCAAATGTCACTTTAAAAATTTAAATATTTTTGTCGTTTGTGGTCTTCAGGTGTGTGTAGGTGTGGAAACCTGCGTGAAAAGCTTGAAAATCACTACCATATTATAGCTTTAAAAACAGGATTAATTCGCTATTTACTTTCAGAGAAATGAATATCATCTTTAGCTTTCAGTTTGCTTCTTAATGATGACACAGAATGACGGTTAGCACAACTACTCGTATGAGTGTATTACTTAATATGGAAACATACATTTTTCTTATTTCCTTGAACGATCTAGATATGTTAAGCATTGATTTTTCATGCTGAGCGATGGTAATGACGAATGATTCGTTGCTCCGTATTAGCCGAGGGAGTGGTTGGGAAATTGAAGTTAGAGCTATAATGTTTTTGTGGGTTTTTTTTTTTTTTTTTGAAAAATAACTGGAAATAGATTTGTCCATGTAGTGTCAGAAGTTAATTAACAGAAGCTATTCAGATGCAAGGCTAAAACTCGATACAGATTGCAGATCAGGGAAATATTACTAAGTCTGGTACGGACAGGATGCCCTATTAAGGACATGTAAATTGTTCACCTTTATATATGTAGACACATAGAAGGAAAAAAAACAACAACAAGGAAACAGACGACTAAACAAGAACAAATAGAAAGAGAAGAAAATAAATAGAAAGAAGAAAGACACATCACAATGAGTATAAAAGTGTACAAGCATGCATACATTTATCAGTGTTTGAGGACGGGGTGAAGGCAGAAAAACAGAGAAAATGATGTTTATATACATTATATATATTATCCAAAATAATTCATCTACATAAGGTTTATAAAGTGGCGAATAATTCATACCTAATCTCATGAACATTATTTGTTTCAGAATTAAAGTTGGCTGAAGGAAATTCAAAACAACTCTTCGAATTACCTTTAGTATACGATAATAAAATATATTATTGGGATAATAAAATATATTATTGCGAGTTATGCAGAACATCATTTGGGAAAGATATAAAAAGGAAATGGCATATTGAACTTCTGCCTATTAGCGTCATGCAAAGGGTGCCGACATAAATATAGAAACCCAGAATATTACATCCCCATATATCACCTAGACGACAGGGAATCAATGCATTATTTCGTAAGAAAGGCGCGAATTTACTGAATACTAGTATAAGGTTGTGCTAGTCCCGCAAAACAGTCATACAACTAGATACACCAAAATATACTTTGAATAAAAGACAAAAGACACAAATTTCCTTTTGGTAATCTACCCACCATTCGCACTCAAATCCTTGTAGCAACTAAAAAAGTGACGCTCACATGCAGGGGTCAACCTCATGCAAAAATAGACTTAATAAACCTTCCATTTGTGCTTATTATATTTCTGAACTCCCTCATATTTGGTTGCTGTAGTAACTTGAATTTTCAATCGGTCCTATTTTTGTTAAGTTGGAATTAGACCTATGGTTAGACCTTGTTTACTCAAAACGATTACAAATCTTGAAATGTCAGTCATTCTAAATGACTGACCTCAAGTGTATCCCATTTGTTGATCTCCATTCTACGATGGCCTGTAGAGGCTGACAGATTTACAATGCAAAGAAAGTAAAATTTGTACATATACACATTTTTGTAGAATGTGGTAGTGGCGGTCTACAACTCAATGTAACACAAATTTCTGCATGTATACATTTTAGTTATAATTGGTCGACAACTATCGACTACACAGTCACGATAGGTCACAACTAAAACTAATTAGCATTCCTTTCACAATAGTAAATTAGAAAGAACAGTAGTGCTGTCTGATAAGGAATTACCCTCTCATGTTATTTATATGTTGGTCTGAACAACTAAGAGAGCCTCTTTTTGTTTATACGAACACACCAGGAAAGAAAGCGGGAGAAAACATAGGTGGCGCTTGTATCAATAACATTTAGAAAATCAGCATAGTTTGAAACAATCGTGAGTACATCTCTCTCTCTCTCTCGTTTCAAATGTTGTACACCACGGAATTTTGATTGATTTACCACTTTTAGAATATATTTATTTAAGTATATTTAATAAATACTAATCACATTTGCTATGAATGTGTTTAAACTTAGTAGCATAAATTACCATTTAGCTTTCATGCTGTAAAATGTATTCTTGTTTATGACTTTTATGGATATGGAAGAGATTAAATTAACGTTTAATTTACATCATTGGAAAGAACAATACTGATTTATTGCTTTCCTTTAATACCCAATAATGTCTATATAAATGATTAATATTGCCTACAATCTTGCTTTTTCTTTCAGCATTAAAGAATTCAGAGCTGTATATTTATAGCTTCCTGCAGCTTGTATTAATATCCAATATTCTACTTTCTTTGTTAGGTCAAAATGTTAGAAGGCTTTCCTAGGAAAAGAAGAAATATGCGTAATTGGAATGTTTGGTTCTTAGTTTCATGAACAATATCGGAACACATTCTAAGTCCCGTCTTCTTAAATAGTTCACAAGCCTTTGACGCTGCTAGGTGCCTTTTTACCTTTGATAAAAAAAATGCAAATATCAAAACCAATAATGCCAAAAACAAGTAAAATAAAATCTTCAGCAAGGAAAGAAACAATTTGATCAGTATTCGTAAACATCCAACTAATAAAACTGCCAATGAGTTCAGGCAATGATGCTGCTGCATTTTTAGACAGTTCGAAGAACTAGTTGTCAATATTTATTTAGCCTTTTTAATTTTTTTTCAACGAGCAAATCAGCGTTGTTTCCTGGTTTAGCATTACCGCCACATGCCATGTTAATTATCACATAATAAACCTTTTACCAAATTTACAAGAGAGAGAGAGAGAGAGAGAGAGAGAGAGAGAGAGAGAGAGAGCAGTTGTTATATCGTCATCGCTATCGATGTAGTTATATCAGTTATTTTAGCACCTTTCTCCCTAAATAATCATTTCAGTCTTTACCTAATGGTAATATATCTCTAAAGTTTTCTTTCTTCTTTCAATGTTTCTCTGAAAACTCTCGCAAATTGTCGTAAATGTTCAGCTATTTGAGTTTTTATGTTTTCAGAACTTTTTAACTACTCATGCAATAAACCTTTATTGCTTGGGTTACTTTCGTTGTCGGTGTCTTTTTTTTAATTCTTCAATATTTTTGCCATACATTTCGACATGAGATTGCATACATATGCCATACATTTCGATATGAGACTGCATACATATGCCATACATTTCGACAAGAGCTTGCATACATATTTTTAATGTTACAACTTCTGCAGCATCTACATGGTCCCCTAATTCTATTTCATCTTATGTAGTGAATACTATTTTCATTGGAGGTGAATGTCGTATATTGAATTTCCTAAAACAGTTATTCTATTACAGATTCCAAAGTGTGTTAATTCATTTCTAAGCTGTGGATTTGTACGTCGGAAATCCCGCATTTTTATTTCCTCAGGCACTTGTCAGGGTTGCCTTTGAACAACAGTAGGTTTTAGAGAGTGTTTGGGTTATGGCTTCTCAACGGGTATTTAGGTCCTGTCATCTCGTCAGGACGTACCCATTTGTCACATCGGTTTGTCAAGCATATTGTAACCAGCAATTCCTTTCCGGTCTGGCCTGCTATAGTGCTGGGTGTAAGGATTGTATGTATGTCACCTTTTCTTGATCTTTCAACTGCCTTACCATGTGTTTTTTCATAACAGATTGTTTTGTTTTTGTATTTTAAGGTTGATTTTATCCCCATTGCATTGAAGTTTATTCATGCCAAGTTCTTCTATTATTCCTTCCTTGTACAAGTCGAGAGCATGTCTTGAAAGTCTAGAATCTCGAATTGGTGTAACATCAACAAAACATCTGATACTTTGCTGTACAAAACGTCTAACAAGAGTTACAGTATCATAAACTTATACTTGTCGTGTATCTACTACATTATTATCTTTATGCAAAAGAGTTTCAATTGAATTATCAAAATCATTATCACCACCATCAGCAACTTCTTTTTAGTTATTTAAATAGCAAAGAAATGGACAAAACAAAGCTGAACAAAAATAGGATTTACTTTTTCTATTGAATCACATGCTACACTAAAGTGTCTTCCTATGTATTGAGGTATTTAGATTGAAAATGCGGTACGTTACTGGTGCATATATTGCGTTCAACTGACTTGTCCTCAAGTCGACAAATGTTACCAGTGCTGCATCCGCAGAGTGAAAATGATTGTCAACCAACAGCAACAACAATTACAGAGGTAATCTGGTAACTTCATCGCCAGTAAAACCACATTGCTATCCATCAGCATTTTCAAGTTCAATGCTGCTTAGTATTCCTGTCATCAATATATGCAGCCACCATTTACACAGCATTTCCATGGGAGTACCAGACACATTAGACCTTGAAAGTACCTGCTTGCTAATTTCATCAGACCAGGCAGACATGAGTAGTGATGGCAGCATGTACGATATGTCAACCGATTCATCGCCTCCTCCATCTTCGTCAGCATGTTTAAATGGCAACAACATACAATACATTTCTTGTGGTGACTCACCACAGCCACATTAAGATAATGGCCATATGAAGAGATAAATTATATAGTCTTTGAGTTGTCGCTTCTTCATTTATTTAAAATCTACTCACTCGATGATGTTTTATACGTATTACAACTACATATGTATCCAGCCATGGGATCTGGTATTCCCAGCCACATATCGGCAAAATCGCAGCTGGAAATCTCCTTCTTGCTGCGGTCATATTTTTCAGAGGTAAAGCATCTGCCCTTGCGGACAGCTTCGACCTGCAGTTGTTTAGTGAGAAAAAAAAAACAAAAAACAACAACATATCATACCATACAAACCTCACGTCTGTTCAATGTGATTAATCAGTTGTATAAGGAGCAGGCCCAGGAAGAGATCTCGGTTGTTTCAAATAGGTCCGTATGGTTTGCAGGTGATGGCAGATATAACAGACCAGGGTTTTCTACCATGTACTGTAAGTATTAATAGATGGATCATGGTACTGGGAAAATCCACCATTTCAGGCTGAGCCATGTTTTAGAAACTGGCAGTGTAACAACGATGGACGTAAAAGAAGATTAGAATATTTGCTTAAGGAAGTAGAGATACAGGTAGCAGCAACTGATCAGCATTGCCAGATTACCAGCTTGATGAAGGCAAGTTACCCCCCCTCCAATTAATGTATCAGTTTGATGTGTGGCATTTGACCCAAAGTCTAACAAAAAAGCTTATTGAGAAATCAGAGCAGTCTGAGTGCAAGTACCTTGCATTATGGATCAAGTCCATAGTAAATCCACTGTGATGGTCTGCTGCAACATATAAACTGGATGTGATATTGCTGAAGAAGAAATGGATTTCATTCGTTCGCCATACAGCAGATGTACACAAATTGAACTCGAATGAGCAATTCCATCATTGGTAACACGATTCTATACCAGATACCGACAAAAGAAGAAGAAGTGGTTAAAGCAATGCTCAGAAGCACACCAGGAACTTATGAACATTGTTCTAAACAAGCGATGTTTGCAAGATTTGAGCAAGGTGGGCTTGTTTCGCCACAATGGAAACTTTGAATATGTTATTCCATGTTGCCTAAGTACACACATAAAGAAGAGTACTTATCTTACAAGGGCAATTCAGCTTGCTATCCTCGACTATAATCAGAATGTGGGCAGGGAGCAAGCAGTAAGTTTCAAAGGAGAGTCACGATAAAACCAGGTCTTTACGTAAGAACTGGACTGTATGTCCACTAATAGATAACAAGTCTTATGATTTCAGAGAGACTTTAGTGAGCAATGTTGTTAGAGTGAAGAGAGAGAAAACAATGTATCCAGACATTTAGGTTTCGTCAACGATTCCAGAAAATAATGTCACTAAAGAGAAACCTGACGAAGCAACAGCTATATTTCTCCACAAATCACGGATATGTAACAAAACTGTCTCTTAAATATAGCATAAATGTGACATACTGAAGCGCATTATTGCATCATAAACATGAATTATGTGTTTTTGTTAAAAGATGGTGTCACCTACGTGTATACTTGCAGAAATCTTAAAATTTATTAGCAATGTGGCCAACCTATTTGTTTGGTCTCCCCTTCATTAGCTTATTTAGACATAGGCATCATTTTTCCGGTTGCCACTGTGCTGTTGTCAATAAAGTTACAGTTTTGTTTTAAAAAGTTCAGTGAGTCAGACATAGCAGTGATTAACCAATGTTCAGACGCGGTCGAGAAACTGGGTTATGTTGAACACTTATATTGAGAATTGGATTGCTTTCTTTTAAATGGACAAATACAACAATACTGGAAATGATGCAATCAATAGAAATAGCACAAATGGGAATCAGTTAAAAGTATCTGTAAATTATAGGATTAGGTTTAAATATGTTGCAAACCTCTTTTGGTGTCAATTGTCCCATAGGTAAATCATGTAAAAGCATTCACGATCTAGTCTCATTAATCAAACACAAAGATTTCATGTAACTCAACATTTAGGTTAAAAGATTGAAATTTGAGTCAATGTTTGATACATTGTTTCCATATGGAATATAATATGCATAACATAATGGGTAAATAAAGGTATGATAAATGAGAATAGTCTGTATGTTGAAATAAACTATGGCAGTCTACCTATGAACATTTAATGTAATTGTTTGGTGTGCTTTGATTATTACATAATTACATGTTGTCTTAGTTAATGCTGAACTATCACTGTAGTCAGTTTTGTTTTGTGAACCCCAAAGAGCGTAATTAGGATAAATAATTTATTTCCACTTAATTTTCTAACGTGAAATTACTTAATTTAAAATTTGTAGTCAATACAGCTCAAAACTGTCAATCATATCAATATTTATTTTGTAATAGGATAAGAGGCCAGTCTTTGAAATTAATATATTTTGCATGAGCTGTTTTAGAGGTGATAATCTGTTCATAAGAGCATAACAAAGACTTATTTTTAATATGCATCATTTTGATAAATCAGCTAATATCTGTAATAACAATAATAATGCTGAGAAATAAATTTAAAAATCAGGTTAATCACTCGTACTCTCCCTCTCTCTCTCTCTCTCCACATACACACTAAAATTCAAAGGTTTGCTTTATTGTGTCCTTTTTTTTTAGGTCTATTGTATTGTGATGAGCCAGTCCATCTGTAGTTTATATCTAAATTTTAATTGAAAACATTTACATTGTATTTAGTTGTACCTTGTGAGACCATACATGCCAGCATTTAACTTGAATAGGAGACCTAGTGAACGTGTGTTGATTTTGACTTTTGAGGGATGTCAGCATTCGTGAGAGTCTTATGTCCTTCTTTTATATATTATAAAGATTATTCTAAGCTTCATCAATACTCAGACCTATCGATATGCTGAATCACTTATTAGGTAGAGAATCTGCCAGAGTATCTTGTCCGATGTCGGCTCTAACTATTACTGTCGTTCGCAAAACCTGTTCATACAAACACACTGCCGTTCGCAAAACCTGTTCATGCAAACACACGATCTGTAAGTCCGGATTGCTTATAATACATCTAAACAGCCATCTGCCGATTTATTCCGCAAACTAGGCATCTCTTGGCAACATATGCTTTCCATCAATGTTGACTTCAAGTGGCAATGGCCACAGTGGCACCATCCCAAATTGTTTACACTCCATTGATTCCAGCCTTTTCGCTGAATGAAAATTCAAATGAACTCTCGAAATTAAAACTCGGACTTTGTTTCTCACGTCTGAAATGATAGGGGCTGAAAGGCACTGCCATTTGCTTACTCGATACCACTCTATTCTTAAATTTTACTGAACTAAGTCTGTCTTCGTGTGAATCTTCAAATGTTATGTCACCGGAAACGTGAGTAATTGAAGAGGTTATTTAAATATGGCGAACTACAGCACGGTGTAAACGGCAATTTTAAATACATATTTTTCTAAGTAAATGAAATGTTTTGAAGGTAAACAAATCCATTTATATTATTTTTTTCTTGGAATAAAGTAATTTTACTACAAAACCTCGATAACCGCGATTACTTTTCTAAATCTTCTTGACTCTCCTGGGAGAAAAAAAAAAGATAAAAACAAAAAAAAATACGAAAACAAACAATAACAAAAGACAAGCTATAAGCTATTTTTTAAATGTGGCCAGTCTCTCGAAAGTTCGTGAAATTGTATATCATACTTATTCGTTCTTTGTAGCACATTTTTACAAACAATCTCGTAGATTTTATGAATTTTCCATAGTGTTTTGTGATTTTGAGTAGGATCACGCTGGAGAAAAGACATAGATCTGTAATCTTTAGAAAGCAGCGATACTATTATGCTAATTCTTTTCGAGTAAAAAATAAAATTGGAGAGTGGATTGAAGAAACAAGCTTATAGATTCCACTTTCCCTATTGCCTGTGTTTCTAAAAAGAATCGTCACGACGCATTATGTAGTTCCATATTTTCTAGAAATCAGCGATATTTGTCTTTAGCTAAAGTTTTAAAACCATTGAAATGGTAAATGAGAATTAAAAAGCAAAGACTAGATAGAACAAGAAATAAGCAACAATAAATGGATGAATAATTTACACATTAAAATAACTCAAAGGGTTGAAAAGATGCCTTAAAACTTGTAATATTTTCTTTTGCAAATGTTGTATTTTAATTTTTAGGCTACTTATTCATCGGAAAGTCCGTTGAAAATCGAATAATGCTGGCAAACAAGAAAAATATTTGAGAAACAACAGTTGCATATTTGATACGTGTAGAAGTATGGACGATAAACAACATAACAACTGCGATGAAGAACGTTTTGAAAAACTCGCTGCTGGCAAGAAAGTTGGTGGAGGGAAGAATATATCTATATTGTTAAAAGGTGTGGTTTTTGGAGGAATAAGGACCAGCGTGGAACGGTTTAAGCCCTCATTGTCATCGTTATTGTCAAACATATTTCGATTTCATAAGTTCAGGACTGTATTTTCTGTGTCCTCAATATAATGAATGTAGATTTTATAGGTGCAATGGTTCACCGCGATTACACTGTCGTGTTCTAACAATGGTTCACCGTGATTACACTGTCGTCTTCTAACAATTATTCACCACGATTACATTGTCGTCTTCTAACAATGGTTCACCACTATTACACTATCGTCTTCTAACAATGGACATAACAAATGAATTATCAATGTATACGTGGCCAATATAATTTTATCGTTTGTCATATTTTCATATCTGTCAACCATAGGTTTGTATAATCACCGCAGATTCCCCCCCCCCCCCCATAAAAACCTCTAGACAAAATTATCACACAAAATACATACACATAGGTAGTTTATGACTGGGACATTGGGCCACTGTATCTCTAGATTTAGACTCTCTACCATCTAATCTATCCAGCGATGTAAAGTACGGCATCTGCGACATAAGACATGCTCTGATAAGTCTCTCTCTCTCTCTCTCTCTCTCTCTCTCTCTATATATATATATATATATATATATATATATATATATATATATATATATATATATTATATGTAATTTCATGGTAATCGGTACTCTCTGTTTAACAATTCATCATTCTCCCATGCGATATACAGAATGGTTCGAGTCTCTGTTCCACTGCATGTGTTGCCCCTTTTTCTGGATTCTATCGCAATGAGATCGCAACGGAAGTCATGAACATTATTCAGATGATAGGGAAGTGTGTTTTTAGTTCTGATGCTGTTTTCAAGGATTCAAAAGGCCTTTAGATGCAGAGAAAATGTGTTACACGAATGGCTTATAATAAAATGGGTCATACTACGTAATTGGCTACTCTAAATTTTACAGCGGAACTTTGTAATAAAATCACAAATAAGTTCTTTTGATGGTCACATTTATGAAATCATTGATTCAATCTATTTGTGTGCCAAAAGCTGCGTAAAAACTGTCTAAAACTATTTGTCAACATACTTGTCGAAGAAAATGTCGAGATAACGTGATCATGCCCATCACTTTATACGCAACAGTCACGCAACTCCAAACTGTTCATAACAGTGACGTCAAATGTTGTGATATTATTAAGTTTGCCTCTCTGAAGTTTAGAAGGATCTTGATTCTGCAATATTCCTCCTAGCGACTAGGCTAAACAAAGCGGTAGAGGTGGAACATGGGGTTGAATGTGTAAATGCCAAAGTCTCAGGGACAATAGCCTTCACTGCAGAAGTGCAGATTTTATTTACAAAATGTCCAGAGAATGATTAAAAAATTATTTTGCAAAATAAATAAATAAATAAATAAATATATCTAATGATGTTATGTTATTATTTATCTTTCTAAAACGCAGATAGACACTGGAAACTGGTAAAGTCTTTCGGAAATCCCCAGTCAGTCTCGTCCTATTAATAAGAAAATGAAATTCACATGCTAGGCAAGGAAGTGAAATATTTGTCTTTTGAACTGTATTTGTTTATAAATAAGAGTACGGTTTGATTACTACTCTCGAACAGATCTTCTTCAATTGGTCAAACTGCCAACATGCGTCACATGTTCCACGCCAAATCAGATAATATTGTAGGAATTTGAAAGTGACAATCTCAGAATCAGCAATATTAAACAGAATTAAGATTGATTAATGTATCCTATTAATGTTGCATTGTTTTTAAAGAAAGAGCTATGCCACTATTTCAAGATGGATCAGAATCTTAGGTGTACTTAAAAAGGATCGACAGGACGCGATTGCAATAGAAATTTGCTCAAAATCATATCTGTAGTAACTGCGGCAAAGTCATATGGCAGATCAGCATTATTTTAAAAAATATGAAAACCCTAATATTAGTTTGTGCCTAATGAAATTAGA
The DNA here is from genome assembly GCA_029931535.1 of Margaritifera margaritifera. Lineage (NCBI taxonomy): Eukaryota > Metazoa > Mollusca > Bivalvia > Unionida > Margaritiferidae > Margaritifera > Margaritifera margaritifera. The sequence continues at coordinate 722,682 of JAQPZY010001467.1, read as the reverse complement.
CTAAAAGTGTTCAAACGGAATTTGAGAAGCCATTTAAAATTGCTTTTGTAGTTAAAGAGACTACATCGGTTGAAGATCGGGATTTTTTTTCCGGAAAAGCTTTTATTAAAAAAGCGAGATTTGCAGAAGCTTCGGTTTTAAGTTGGTCTAAATAAATAACTCAAATTATAAAAATAAATATTTCATTTTCGATCTTTTATCAGTACCAGCGACCATGTTAGGATGGAGGATTTACAGAATATTAACCAAAAGTACACTGGTGTTCCAAATAACCAATTTCAAATAGGACAATTTTACGCAGAAAAAGTCACTAAAATGTTTTAATTGGTAGCGAATTTTTGGAAATTTAGTGCAAAGTGGCAGCGCAGATATGGAACAAAAGTCGTTCAAATGCTTCTTGGTCTATTATTAACAATATCGGTCACAATGGCTATATTATGATGGCACATTGGCATAACGTTTTTGGAAGCAAGGCTGACATACTGGGGAAATTATATCTGCAGCAGCCATTGTTAACATAATGACGCCATAGTTTTACAAGCGTCCTCTCTTAACAAGTATCACATTCGATTGACATTATTCAGCAGACACCTAACCAAATACAATTAGCAATTTCGGAAGTGAGAGGCGGTATCATTCTTCATCTACAACGCAAGATAGACGACACATAGTGCTAACAAAAGGACTATAAGTTGTAGACTCGGCTAGATAAACTCTAAAGAAAGAGAGAAAAGCTCCACCTTTCGACATATAAATGCTTGCCTAGGAATTAGATAGCTAATATCATGCCTGACATCCCAATTAATTTCTTTCCATCCAAGTAAACAAACTGGGCGTGAACTACCTATTTTATTCTCATAAACACCATCATTGGGAATATTGATAGAGCAATTAATAAGCTCCCAATTCAGGTTTAATTTACATAAATACAGTCGTCTGCATTAAACGGCTGCTTATCGACTACGGAATGCATACGCGATTTTCTTCAATACAATTCTGCTGAAAATATATAGCCCATATTCATCCCTTTAATGCGATGTGGTTGCTGAAATTTGTCCCTGAGAGTTGCAGCAAAGAACATAAAATTAACATGTTAACATTAAGGGAGATTAACCTGATCTTTTTGTAAATTGAACTGACATGGCTTGTATAGATTACGAAATGTTCCTCAGATAATAAGTTGTTGTATCCCCTCGTCTGTTTCAAGAATAGTGTCCATAGAATTCATCGATAAAATGAAGGATGACTCTGGGTTTGGAGAACGTTCTTTTGCCAAACTTTTAAGAATTTGCTTTTAGTAGTAAGCCGAAATAGAAACATAAAATCAACATTTCGGACAAGGAAAGGGCCGTGCAAAAAAACAGGAACAGTACATAATACAGCCCTTGTGGGTTTTCTCTTTTTGTGTTTTGTTTTTTATGGACAAAAAAAGAATAAAATGTGCGGATAGATAAATCAACATACAGATGTGTGGAGATTAATACTCATCGGGTAAACGATGACATTATATTGGCCACGTATACATTGATAATTCATTTGTTATGTCCATTGTTAGAAGACGATAGTGTAATAGTGGTGAACCATTGTTAGAAGACGACAATGTAATCGTGGTGAACAATTGTTAGAAGACGACAGTGTAATCACGGTGAACCATTGTTAGAACACGACAGTGTAATCGCGGTGAACCATTGCACCTATAAAATCTACATTCATTATATTGAGGACACAGAAAATACAGTCCTGAACTTATGAAATCGAAATATGTTTGACAATAACGATGACAATGAGGGCTTAAACCGTTCCACGCTGGTCCTTATTCCTCCAAAAACCACACCTTTTAACAATATAGATATATTCTTCCCTCCACCAACTTTCTTGCCAGCAGCGAGTTTTTCAAAACGTTCTTCATCGCAGTTGTTATGTTGTTTATCGTCCATACTTCTACACGTATCAAATATGCAACTATTGTTTCTCAAATATTTTTCTTGTTTGCCAGCATTATTCGATTTTTAACGGACTTTCCGATGAATAAGTAGCCTAAAAATTAAAATACAACATTTGCAAAAGAAAATATTACAAGTTTTAAGGCATCTTTTCAACCCTTTGAGTTATTTTAATGTGTAAATTATTCATCCATTTATTGTTGCTTATTTCTTGTTCTATCTAGTCTTTGCTTTTTAATTCTCATTTACCATTTCAATGGTTTTAAAACTTTAGCTAAAGACAAATATCGCTGATTTCTAGAAAATATGGAACTACATAATGCGTCGTGACGATTCTTTTTAGAAACACAGGCAATAGGGAAAGTGGAATCTATAAGCTTGTTTCTTCAATCCACTCTCCAATTTTATTTTTTACTCGAAAAGAATTAGCATAATAGTATCGCTGCTTTCTAAAGATTACAGATCTATGTCTTTTCTCCAGCGTGATCCTACTCAAAATCACAAAACACTATGGAAAATTCATAAAATCTACGAGATTGTTTGTGAAAATGTGCTACAAAGAACGAATAAGTATGATATACAATTTCACGAACTTTCGAGAGACTGGCCACATTTAAAAAATAGCTTATAGCTTGTCTTTTGTTATTGTTTGGTTTTTTTTTGTTGTTTTTTTTTTTTGTTTTTTTTTCCAGGAGAGTCAAGAAGATATTTAGAAAAGTAATCGCGGTTATCGAGGTTTTGTAGTAAAATTACTTTATTCCAAGAAAAAAATAATATAAATGGATTTGTTTACCTTCAAAACATTTCATTTACTTAGAAAAATATGTATTTAAAATTGCCGTTTACACCGTGCTGTAGTTCGCCATATTTAAATAACCTCTTCAATTACCCACGTTTCCGGTGACATAACATTTGAAGATTCACACGAAGACAGACTTAGTTCAGTAAAATTTAAGAATAGAGTGGAATCGAGTAAGCAAATGGCAGTGCCTTTCAGCCCCTATCATTTCAGACGTGAGAAACAAAGTCCGAGTTTTAATTTCGAGAGTTCATTGATACTCTTCGGGGATCAAACACAGTAATGTGGGCTCCAAACAAACATTCGATTAAGGAAAATAACACCTATGAAAGAGGCCTTGACATGTTGTGAAATTGTATGTAAGATAAATGTATGAATTCTCTGTCCCACTCCACTCAACACATTTCTGAGATTTCCAGTTTATATACTTCTAAAACTAAAGTGAATTTTCTTCATCATCCTCTGTCATATATTTGCACTTATCAATGATTTAAATCTGCTCCTTCTTTTTATATTTATCTTTACAAGATCAGCATCTTTAAAGCCAAAGAAAATACATGGGATGCATTCTAAAGACCAAAACTCATTAGAAAGAAACATCTTTTGTTAATTGTATCTGAAGCCTTAAATTATCATTTCTGACCAAATGTGTATTTCTTTACTTATTATAGAAAGCAAAATCAATGTATTTCATTCATTATTTTGTTTAAGTCTTGTTATACCTTTTCAGATGCACTGCGATTTAGTATGCTGATTTGGATTTGTTGTGTGACTTTCCCTCCGATTGGAATTGCCATAATATTGTCTTAATTCCGCTATGGAAACCATACACTTCTAATTAAGATGAGCATGCAACATGCAAATTGTGCCAATTTTTAGCGGAAGCAAACTTTATGGTTAACAGTTAGAATGTAAACTATCTCTCTTGAAAATGTAATGAACTTGACATAGAATAACAATGGTAAATTTGGTATAGTATATTGATCAATGCTCATGAAGAAATACAAAATAAAATAAAATAATATTACCTGTTGATGGATATCTGTATACTTAATCTTTGTTGCATGATTTGAACAAAAATTAGTTCTTTGCTCTCTCTCTCTCTCTCTCTCTCTCTCTCTCTCTCTCTCTCTCTCTCTCTCTCTCTCTCTCTCTCTCTGATCAGTCAGTTAGCTCAATAATGGCAGAACAATGTCCCCATAAGACAAAACAATCCCCATCATCTGAAGTCATTGCACAAATATACAAAGACATATATTGATTCGTTTAGAACACGATGATGGTGCTTCATCGCCTACTCAAATGTCTTGACTCTACTGTTAGCACTGCACGAGTGAATAACACATTGTCACTATGGTTAACAAAATTACAAGGAAAGTTGAAGACAGGTTAAGTTAATTACTTGTTCAATACAGGTATGCTATTCATGAACAAGACAAAGCTCATATCTATGAACCAACATATCTATTGCCGAGATCTAGATTCACTAACCATAAGAAACAGTATAATTCTGAACCAGAGAAACAATGCAATTATGGCCCATATACTGTATCGAACCTTTAATATAATGCGGAGAGACACTGAGCATAATCCAGAACGTTTTTCACCGTAATCTAGCGACAACCAACCCCGTTTTGATCAAAGTAGGGGCAAATACCCAGATTCAGGGTAAAACAAAGACCAAGATCTAGATTTTTTTTTGATCAAGAGCGGACTTCTAGCTATTGTTATGTAAATTTAATCTATAATGTGTGCTTAAATGTGTCCATTATCGTAAGGTTGTTCTTTAAAATACGATAAGTTGTAAACATGATGTTTTCCACCATTTGAGTTCAAGGCCGGTCTTATTTGCTATTAGGCTGTTTTTTTCTCCATAGAATGACTATTCTGTTATGATATGGGTCATTAGTAACAAAATATATATAACAGAGACTTGATACGCATTAACTTCATTACGGTTTTAATATCAGTCTGGGAATCATTTTGTGACCAGAGTGTATTGTTGTGCCATTGAACTCAGATATCATTCAAGAGGAATTATTTATTTAACATTCACTGGAATTACTAAGTGCTCATTGACTTTTGTATTAATATATTACTTTGGACTTTTCTGAACCCATTCAAAGACATTATGGATGTATCAGTGTGGTATATTAGGACATCCAAGACTATTGAATTTCATTCGGAATATTCTCTATTCTTGGACTTGCGATAAGAACATTTAGGATTATTTGGAATTTGGTTCATAATATTGTAAGTATCTTTTGAATTTGACTTTGTATTATAGTGAAATAAATTGCTTGTTGACGTTACTTAAATTGTAAAAGAGTCACCTACAGTTAAATGAGATTGCTAAACTACAACCAGGCATTGTCAAAAATCATAATCGGGAAGGAAACTAATCATGACGCAGATACCAGATAGAACCACTGACCATGATTCAGATATATCAATTAGCCATGACTAACCAAAGAGCTGACAAACAATATCCGGATAGAACATCTAATCATAAGCTAGATAGAACCGTTCATTAATACAGATAGTGCAATTAATTACATTCAATGGCTAACTCAGCGCGATTGAAATAGAACCATATCGAATGATCCAGGTCGAGAGACTTATCATAATCCACCTATAGCCTCAGATAATCTTCCAGAAATAGTTGCCGTCAATCACCCAGAAATAAGACTCTCAAATATATTCGAATTCGAATCACAAACTATACTACACATATTACCTTTATCACACTCAGGATTAAGTATGCGCCATAATCAAATTTTATTAGACCAGAGCCTTCACATTTGTAATTATTGTCAATGCAAAGTTTAAAACTCCTTTCAATGCACGCCGTCTTGAAATGTAACATTTGAGCTAATCTGCATGTTATCTTGCAAGTCACAAACATGACTTGCCTACTTGTAAGTCACTAAGCATAATCCTTTTTAAAAAAAATCAGGATTGGTAGGTGATATTAATGACAGTAACAAAACAATCAAATAGACAAAAATAAATAATTATTTGTAACAATATCCACAAACAAACAAACAAACAAACAAAAAATATAACAAATATAAAATACATGTGCAAGATAAGAGTCAAAGTTGATAACACAACATTTTAAACAATAATCAGAACTTTTGCTATTTGCAGAAACAGAAATAGCTACGGAGCAGAAATTTAACAAGATCTGGACAATAGAAGTGCACCAATGAAGTTGGCTACTCCCGAAACCAAAATATCTTTATGAAAGGCAGTGACGGTAAGCAGGGATTTTATCAGAGATGGACAATGCCTGATTACATAGATCTATCTCCTTTGGTCAACTCTGGCAACGGTGATATTTTCAACATATGAGCAATTGGTTACTTCTAACGAAAACAAAATGTAACCAAGCACGTGAAGACCAAGACGGACATTTGATCAAAAGGTAAAACCACCTTCAATTTTTAAATGCCAAAAAGGCTTTAAGTTCCATGTCTTGTTTTAAATGACAACTTTAAAATCTGAATACATATTCTATTGTTAAATGCTGCTGAGATAAAAATGTAACTTTGCTTGAGCGAGATAAGGTGTGAAGCATATACTACTATACAATTATAGTGTAATTCTTTATTGTTGGTAATATGTTCAGCGGCATTCTCTTACAACAACTTTAAAACCATAACATGATTGCATTTGAAAGTTATGCATTTTTTGCATACATTTTTAATCAGAATTCAATCACAGGTAGTCAAGCTTACGAAGGGTGACAAGGCCAATCGATAGGATATAGATTTTAGCTTTAGGAATTATAACGCAACCCAGCTTTAGCAGGAAAGCTTGGATAACTGATCTGTAGATTACATGTGTCGAGGATGTATTATCGTTAGTATTTGTCAAGATAACTAAATGTATCTGACCTTAAATCTGCCCAAATCAGAATGAAACATTTTTTATTTGTAACACTGATCCACTGATATTGCTCGTACCTGTATTCGCCTTTCCCTGGCTTTGTCCAAGTATTATAGAATATCTGTCGAAACATAAGTTGACAGTGTCTATATCATTGACTAGATAAATGACTCGAATACTAAACAGTTTAGCGACATTCTACCTTTTGTTGTTGTTGTTTGCATTCTTTAGCTCCATCGTTTACGCATACATACATTCAGTGATTGCTAACCTAAAATCCACATAGCAAGATGGCTTTGACCAGTGATTCGCAAAGTTACATCATATCATACACCAAACTGTCCACGCAATCATAGTGAAGAATTGTTTGTATAACATAGTTTTCGAAGATATGTGTCATTTAGGTACGTAAAAGCAGTTATGACTTATACTATAACTAGTAAGCATACATACAAGTAAAATTATATTTTACGATTGACAGATACTGAGAAAAGTAAAGAGAGATGTCAAAATAGTAAACGCCTCGCCACGACCATCGAGGCGGTTGGCAAGACAAATATAAACGTTATCCATACTAGTAGTATCCACAAGTGATGTACAACTACTTGTCGCATAATATAACCAGGGCTGAATATAATTCTAACACCCTGCCCATACACACAAACTGAAGAACAAGTTTAAGCTAAAAAAATATAATAATAATTCTCAATGTTCTTTTGTCGATCACTGATCAAAAACAAATTCATTGTAAAGAAATAAAAACACATAGATTCTAAGGTCCTAATTGTATTAACTAACCGTTTGTATATTCTGATTGTCGAGACAGTTCAGTTATAAAAAAATACACTAGTCTTTAGTGTGAAAGTACCTCTGACAAATAATTTAAAGTCTAAAAGTACACTGGACCCACTCAAATTTAGGCTTAATTTGCGATATTCGTAATTTTATAATGCCCAAGGCGACTATTTCAGGCCTTATGATCGTGTGTGAATCAATATGTTTTGTTTAATGTGCCTGTGTGGGATTATATCGACGGCTGATTTCCGATGGCTTCACCAAGACCTTGATTGGATTTGAAATAATCAATGCTAAGTACATTTTTCAGAGTGACAAATAAAATGACAACAATGCCTCATTTTTCATTGCATGTCATTTGTATAGACAATATTTAAGCCATGAAACAGTTTATTTTAATCAGCTGCATGAAAACTGTATTGGCTGTTAGTCACTCACATGACGTATGAGTATGAATGTTTTCAATGGCAATATCTTCGTATTATTTGCGAAGCAAATATATTAGCGTTTGGCACAGTTTTTTCTTGGGAAATAAGTTAATGTTGGTATTTGCCTATGGAATCATTACTAGTTACGATGTCAAAGCATGTCGAATACACAAAACTTGTCTTTAACTTTTGAAAGTTAGATAATAGAACCTCTGATCATTTACGAGAGCATTATATTAAAATCTCAGCATTAGAGCTCTTTTTTTCCAATCACAAAATTTGCTATGAGGAAAGATTATTGAGATGAGAGGGGTTTAGAGCTTAAGGCCGCTGATCAAGATTGTGTAGTATAACCAACTTATAGCTTCGGTAATAAAGCGAGATTCAGTCAGTGCCTTCCGTAAGAGCAACACATTTTTTCACCCCTCTTGTATTTGACATATTTTGTATTTTGATTATATTATCATTGAATGACCGTTAAAATCTAACATTTCCACAAAAGTTTCGAGAACTATTACAAACGTAATTCTGTATGTTGTAAATAAATCCATTTTAGACAAATATCTTCCTCTTTCGCATTAGCAAAATCAATGATGTCATTGAATGGATACATACAAAGACAATCTGAGAAGATATGTCAAAAAAGTGTGGCTCAAAAGTCCGGCACAAATCATCTCACATATTATTATTATTATTGTTATTATTATTATGCCACCCTGAGGGGTTTTGATAGCGTAAAGAATATCAAAGAGATGTGCAAACCGATCTCAACTGCCTCTCGCTCGCGCGAGCAAATTTATACACTTCTAGATATTCGTTACACAGATTTGATATCCCGACAATATTGCAAGTTCCATACACTTGATGGGGTCTTCTGCAAGATTCGTTTCAAAACAACTATGATATACCTGAAAGTAAGGGCTTTCATTTCAAATAGCAGTGCGACTCTAAAGTTCGCATAATGTTGGGGGAATGGGTTCAGTGTCTGAGAACCAACAACTAATTGAGTGACATATCTCAGATACTTCAAAGGTATATGTGCGAGCTTCCAAATAAACGTTAAAGCAATTAGAAGATGAATCTGATAGGGTGCAAGAAAATGACTACAAGGAATTTATCTGCTAAATCTCACACGCATAAAGAAATCATATTTATAGCATCTTCAACCTTTCTGTGCCGTTTTCCAGTTCATGAAAGCATAAACAATTAGTTGAAATATGAAGGTAAATAATACTGGGAATGATATACAGCTTTTATTCGAAAATTGGTGTTGTTATAACCGTTTTCCTCATAAATCCAGCTTTTGCCTCGCATTCTCTAAACTGCCCATGAAAATGACGTAACATCAAACGCAAACTATGGGATGATTAAGTGTCAGGAATCCCTTTCTCTAGACTCCTCAATTTTCATTCCTTGCAATAAATAAATACTCATGTGCATTTGAATCAAACATAAGATTGTTTTAAAACAATATTGGAAAAATCAGCTCTATCGTCCATATTTCATACAAACTCCGATATTGACTTTTCCATTGACCGATCCCATTCTAACGTCATAGTGCCAGAGGAACACAAACTCCGATATTGACTTTTCCATTGACAGATCCCATCCTAACGTCATAGTGCCCAAGGAAAGCAAACTTGATGTCTACAATGCATAAGATCAAGATCTTTTTATATTGGATGCTGAAATATGTCAGACGTGCCATACAAAATAAGAACTTTAGCACCCAAGTCCAACGACAAATCGATTACAATATTAATTCAAGTTAACGGAGATGACAGTTATTTCTAATTATCTAATTCCTTTCAAATATAAATATATCTCCAAGGATTGAAAGGAAAATCAAACGTGATGACCAATATTGGAGTAATCCACAGATGAAAACAATTTAAATGAACAATGTACAACAATTGGACTAGCAAGACTGAAAATATTAATGCTGCTGCCAGATACACTTTCAAATCAGAATTCTCCATCTATGTTCCTTTTTCCATACTATAATTCGGTGAAAATCTTAAAACATTATCCTAGTCTCTCATAAAACTAAAATCAAATTACCTAAACCTTCTAAAATATGAGCGAAATGGTGTAACGGTCAAAATTAGCACAGCATACATGAAATAAAGTAATCTCATAGAAATAATGGATGATAGTATAAGAAATGAGATCAAGAAAGGTTTAAACTTGCTACTCCGTAAGTTTCTGTGATTATATTGTTATTAGATACGTTTAAAATGTACTAGATATAGGCGGTTGAACTCAGCATCGCGTTTCGTGCTTAAAATGCTTTTTGCAACGGGGTCCTGGTCATTTTCGGATTCTTGTTTTCAAATAGATCAAATAAAAGGTGTTGCATATACCAGGCATTTCTCAGCGATAGATGACTCATCATTCACCGTTTCAGAAACTTAATTACGTACTCCACCTCTGGTACCGTAAGTGACAGCATTCGCGGCTGTCATGGTCGGGTTTTATTAGGATTGAATAACTTCTTTAGTTGGAGTCGTTTTCTCAAAAATAATATTCATTCTATTAATTAACATCTTGATTCCAATTTATCACTGGCCACTGTTGTGATAATTGTCAATAAAAGCATGTATGTGTTGGAGAGGGAGAGTTGTCACAGGGAGAGAAAATGTATTAATTTGACATTGTTTTGTATTCATATTCTCAGCTGTACTAAAACATGCTCGTATTGTTTCATCAAACATACTGAATATGCCTTCTGTAATCAAATAGGAACCTAAAAAAGTAGTATAATTTAAGGTAATGGAAATCGGACTCTTGAGCATCTGCGTATTTCCCAGCGTAATAATTACAATTCATTCGTATAAATTGAACATTAAATTTACAAAGTTTATAAATTCAATCGTCATATTATACATACAACACAACTCAGTATTGCCAACCAATCGTAAATGAGATCATACACAAACGAAACACCATCTAATATATAAAAACATTTGAATGAAGCACAATAGAGGTAACCAGCGGGTGAACTTTATTGTCATTAAGATATGAAATGTATCCACTTTTATTTGACAAATTATGCTTTTTAAAATCTGACGCTATGCATCTACATTTTTGTAAAAAAAAAGTAAAGATTTCATACAAACTCCATTGCATTGCAAATCATGATATTTTTCTATTAAAGTTCGTCACGTGCAATATGAGTCTTCTCTTCGGTACGTACATGAACATAGATGTAAATGAGGTATGATGCATAGAGATAGAAAAGATCCTGAAATATATTGCCAAGGTTAATTTTTAAAGGATCTGGCCAGAAAAATAATTCATTTGTTCTAATCTCAAAAAGTAGCTTTGACATGTTCCCGTAAGATGACCGATACTCTGATTGACTGGCGTTCATTTGTATATTAAATGGGCCAGTGATATTTTTACTCCACTTTCATTGAAACTCTTTGATTGACCAGTTAAAATTGTCCATATCATTTGATGATAACGACGAAAGAGCGTGCGAAACGGTGTCAGCGGTAAAAAACACGGAATGTCATTTGAAATTACAATTATTGTTTGTCTTACCATCCGTCAATTATATTACCTAACCTGATTGAAAGCAACCTAGTACGTTCTATATGAAAAAAAAAAATATACTGTGACATAACTTCATTACAATTGCAAAGTTCTAATATTGCTTCTTTCCGACGTACGTTTTACAAATGCACGTCCTTCTACACATACATACATACATAGTCCAAATATGTATATGACTTACATCCATATAATCGGTTTCCTTCATCATTGGGTTATATAATAAACTCAAGTTTGATAGGTGTTAAATCTATGATGGTCAGTCTGTCAAAGAAACAAAGCTTTAACACAGTGCTAGGCAATTAATGAAACTGACCTGATGGAAGTAAAACTGTTGCAGTGTTGCCTAGGTCAGGACTCAAACCGAAACAGTAGCTTGGCTCGCCAGTGACAACCTGCTGATCGAAGTTGACACGCGAGTCACTCCTGGCATAAAATTACCAGACATAAAGAAGGGAAGGTCCAAGGTCCCCAATCTGAGATGCCCAACTAACCTGCTTCCGAAACATTAAGTGGGCTGGACATTCGCCATCGCTAATGAAGATCGAATGGGTCCATCTGGCTTACAGTTAATGTACAAATGTTCCTGAATTTGCCACGATGGTAATCCATTGTACAGATACATGTAGAGATATTGAAAAGACAACAATAACAACAAAATGGATGGGAAATCACTTTTTCCACGCACACAAATAAAATCTTAAATTTACGAACCTCCTAACAGAAAACAATGAATAGATAATACTGATTCTGATAACTTCAAAGCTGAAAAGTTGTCATTGTTTTTAAACTTTACCAAAGACGTGAATTCTTTGTGTGTCAATAATATGGGAGATGTTGACGGCGAGTGGTTCACCAATAGAAAAATTTGTACCCTAAAGCTTATTTGCTACCTATTCGCACTTTGCATGATCCATGTATTTGTTAATGGATTACAGGTTGCTCCTTTAGGAATATCATGGTTTTCTGAATTTATGGTGATCAAGAAATAATACCTCCATCCAAGGGTGACTGATTTAATATTGTTTGTATTATATTACACCTATTGGTAACAGCTTCAAAATGAAACCCCTTGCTGGTAAACTTCTGTGGATAATAATGAATATAAATCGATTTTAACTCATTTGGATCTGCAGTTTTGAAACAGCATACTAGGGGGAAAATGTTACGAGTTAGTGCAATTCCTGATGCGCAACAACCCTACTAAAATATTTAATTTGGGTCAAGTATTTAGATAAAATTGAATATGTTTTAAATTAATACACAAAAGGCATAAATATCCACGAGGTGGCGAGAGAATTATATTATAAGTAATGCTATATAATTATTATTCAGAACTCCAAATAAGCAGCATATTTGCAAAATTTTCTCAAATAAGTTGACTAAAAAACACATAAAGGAGTTTTTAATACATTCAAAGTGCACAACACGGTTTAATTTAAAAGTTCATGTTAATCAAATGATGGTTACACATACATAATATTGTAAATTCGTTGTGCAAAAGCTTTCTAGCTGTCTGTTGCAGGGACATATACAGGAACGCATACCAACAACAACAACTAGACAATCAGATGCAGGATCAGCTGCAGAGACGTAGTCAAGGCGAAAATAGATCATCAGTCAGAGTAGCTGGACTTGAGTGAATGTTGTGTGTCTTATGTCATTACTTCCATTGTCACCACTTGTACAACGGATTCTTGGCTATCATTAGTTTAGGGGACAACTATATAACACTTGTTTTAATATGTCATTCTAAAACTTTTCAGAGGATTTCTTACGTTTTTCTTGGAATTTATTTTAGCATCTTCAATGCATTCGTGTTTAACTGTAGGTGCCTTTGTTTTTACGGAATGAGTCATTCGATCTACTGCATTAAACATACAGGCATGCGCCTATTCAAGTAGGAAACTGTTTTAAATCTTGTACAAGTGATTGAGAGACTGATGCGAATCAGCGGCAAAGAGGGAGTGTCCAGGTACTACAACGTTGAACAACCCGAAGACACCGACGTCGACAATTTAATTCAGAATTGCTAGCAAACTGGTATGTAGCTCGTCAAATTGAGAGTTGAAGACAGAATAATATTATTGTGCTGGCTTCTTTTAAAAAATCCAGAGGCAAGTGATTGAAATTTATAAAGATGGCGACCAGCGATTATCTCACAGGTACTTGAATTCAGCACAGCCAGCCCGGCCAAGGAATCCAATAGCCCAGAACCTCTCCGCAGCAGAGAGATATGAAGTGAGCTGATTGCTGCTGCAGAATTAGATGCTGCGTGACTTACACCCTCCCGCCCGCACTGGAATTGAAGAACAGAGGCCTGCAAACCTAGATATGCAAATAAGCAGCAGTACGGCGACCTCTGAGAATCTATTCGGGATTCTGGAATGAATTCGTCTGCCCCAGTAGGGACAGAGTTGTCATTGCAAAATGCACCAATAATCAACACGGGAACAACAACTGTGGTCCAGTCACCGGTCTCAGTCGGAGTTCTGTGAGACGTTGAATTTTGTAACCAAACGAATAGGCTTGATACTACACAATTGCAGGCTGCGGTAGCAATGCAGTCCTGCATATCACAGATACAAACGAAGTTGAGTCAGTTAAACAGTAAAGGTTCTAATAGCAGTGAGGGAGAGATTCGCGTTGTAGTCACTGCTATGCAAGCTTATGTTTCTCCTGCTTCTATAACTATTGGGAACCCCTCTGTGTCTCGAAGCACGTTTAATACGTTTGGAGCACCTGTTTTTCCTTGACAGACATTGACCCCGTGATCGCAAGGGCCTACGTAAAGAAATTCTAGATAGTAAATATGTTTTGTTCTTCTGTTAATGCCTCATGAATTCAAAGACTAGACATTAACATGGTCAGTGGTGATTCGTCTGTGTTTAGTAAGCGAAACAAATATCTACCAACCAACTTAATGATCACCGACTCATTAAGAATCTATTCATAAATGAATTCATGTTTGCATTTAGTACATATAAAGCCGTTCAGTGCTAGGTTTTCCCTTCATGGGCACGACAGCTTGATGCATATGATTGGGAACTAATAAAAATGCATGCATTTATTTAAGATAGCCACGCCTTTTATCATAAAAAGTTTTCACAGATAGCAACAATGTAATGCACCACTATGAACATTAACGTTTATTGACTCAAGATTGACCCGAAGGTATAAACATATGTGATTTTACATACAAAAAAGTATCTGCTTCTCAAAACTGCTAAAGCTTTTCATACGATGCAGAATTCTGCTGTCTAACATCTCAACCATTTATGCCACTTTCAAGACAATGGGACTACAAGCAATAATCAAATATCAAATTCTGATCGTCAGGGTCGAAGAAGGATAGAACATTTCGGAAGAGAGATATTAACAAGTACAATGAAGCCAGATGCTGCTTTTTAGCTAACTTTGAATTCAAACTTTCGTCTTGTGTGCAAGATGCAACATTGCCGGTTCAAGTATTCGGGCAAACAGAAACAAACAGAAACTTTACGGAAGAATCAATGAATATTAAATGAGCCTTGAAAGAGTGAAACAAGTAATATATCCCCTTGGAACTGATAGCTACAGCCCCCATAAATGTCCATAAATTGGAAGAATAATTACAAAAAACTTCCAGACAGAACATTTTGTACATTATCTTATTGATGGTCTTCGATTTGGTTTTCACACAGGCACCACTCGTAAACCTTCTGCGTCATATGAATGTAAAAATCTACTCTCGTCTCGATCTAATCCAGATATGGTAGACAGACTTTGTACTACAATCAGAGTTGACAAAGCAATTTTAGAACTATTTGAGGAACCACCTTTTTGAACTGTATAGGATGAGGCCTCTAGGTTTAATACAAGGGACATATTCCTAAACATAAACTCAGTATTGACATTTCAGCCCTAACTAATTCTTTACACCATGATAATCTTAATTCATTGATTGACAGAGAACAGTTTTCTTTATCTAATGTAAATATTGACAATGAATTTAGGATTATTTCTAACCTGAGTGAAGGGGCTACTACTGTAAGACAGTTGTAACTCATACCTTCAAATTGATCTATATACACTCCGTTTATGGCATCTCTACAGAGCTAAATAGAAAAACAAATATTACTAATATACAAGTCTTGTGTTTGGTAGCTGGAGCAGTCCCCAAATATGTGACTGTTTATGAGAGAATGTTTCTTGGATCGCACCTAATAAGAATTTTATTGAGCATTTCCTTCATCTGATCGATGACATTTTGTTTATCGATAAACCTGACTTTGTAGCAGAGAGAACAGTTGCTGTAATCACATTATTTTGAACAGATTATTAATATCAATAACCTCTCCCAAGACTTTAGGCCATCACCAATAGCCCCTCACAATACTCTACAGCAAACACCAATAACCTCTTACAAGACTCTAGGACAATCACCAATAGCCTCTCACAAGAGTCTATTGCTATCACTAATAATGACGTATCTAGTCATAATTTTAGATTCCGCTAAGCTGGATGCCAGGTTGCCACAAGATAAACTTCAGAATATTGCATGCTGAACTGATTCAAGCCTTTCAAGGCAAGAAGTCATGCACCAAATGAGAGCTGTTAAGTCTGTTAGGTCATTTTCATTTTACATGTAGAGTTGTAACACATGAACGTTTTTGTATGTCTTATATCATATCCTTGACAGGAAGTGCAAGAGCTGCATCATCATGTTAAGATGAATGAAGATTGAAGATAAGATTTACGAATGTGGAATAGTTTCCTATCTAAATGAACAGTATCTCTTTTTGTGTACCAATACTGTCCAGTCAGAAGATTTTGAATTTTAAACTGATGCATCATCTACGGTATTCTTTGGAGATTACTTTAAAGGCAGTACTTTCAAGATAATTGACCTTATAATTTGGATGTATTAGGCAACAAGAAGTTGTCAATGGCACTCGTGGAAACCTAGTAGTGGCAGCCTAGCTATGGTGCCATCGGAAAGGAGTTCTTTTTCACGCTGACGATTGGGGTACTGTGCATATTATTAAGAAACGTTGATCGTAATCTCATATGATAATGAAGTTGTAAAGGATGTGAACTTGGACGTCAGCTGAGCATAGTTTTGATCACCCAATATGTCAATGTAGATTAACTGGGGACAAATGCAAGAAAAGCACATCTAACGGAAGTACCTGACAAAAATGCACAGTATTCCCCATAACCCAAAGCAGATACACCAGTCAATAATTACCAACTAGAAACAAAAAATAAAGAATCATCCTGAAATAATTTGTTTAGTACCTAATGCATGGTCTGTGCGAACAAATTCCTTTGAGTGCCCTAATTTACTAAATCCTGACATAGTTAATGAACGATCCATTTAATTATCTCCCATTTCCAGTTTAGTAGGTTATTCATGACGAGTGGTGAAGGGAAAATATTATATAAAGAAACGACTGATAGTTGACTTGTCAGTTGCACATCATGACGCTACTAATGAAAGTCTGAATAAACTTACTGCAAAGGACGAACACTTCCTAGGTTATGTTAGAGTTGATGATACTATTCGGATTTTAACACCAATAGAACCACATTTCAGGTCCATTCAGATTGTTACCTATTTCTCCAAACTTGTGGTGTCTGTATCGCATTGAGTGGAAATATAAATAGTATTTATATTCGCGTTAAGGAGTTCCTCTAATGTATTTGATACTCTCTCACAGGCAGTGTGCTGGACTGTACGAAACAATTATGGCGTTAATCATATTCTTCACTTGTTATTTCATTTCTTGAACAGATGCATCGGATCATACTACAGAAAGAAATATGGATATTGTTACACTGATACTCAATAAACGTAATATTTGAATGGCTCAACACAAGACATTTGGTCCTGAACAAGTTATTGAATTCCTTGGAATTTTTTTAGAATAAGTTAAAATGTCGGCCCTCCTACCACTCGACAAATTAGAACGCATTATTACAAAACGTCATACAAGACTTAGACTAAACAGGACTAAACTCTCTGTGATTGGTAATTTAACTTTCGCATGGCGGGTTGTTTATGAGAGTCGATCGTTCATCTCTGATTTCATTGCATTGTCAACTAAGAGAATCTGTTTGATATCCTCATCATATGAAAATGAGCCAGACTAAGCATGTTCGTGTTGCTTACTTTCTTGAAATTGTGGAATGAAGATTCATTCTTTCTAGAAGATAACTTGACAATCGCGCGGCAGAGATACTGCTTCCAACTTTGGGTCTGGTGGTTACTTTCAGGGAAAGTGATTTTCATTGTCTTTGCCAAACGAATTAAAGAGCATTAAGAACTCTAAAATATACATGTCTTATTGGATTTGTATCCTATAGCAGTGTTTCTGTGGGGGAAAACTTTGAGAGCGGATTATGTTTCATTGCAATAATATGGTCACTGTTCATATTATCAATAAGGGATGAATTCAGAATCCATCAATTGTGAGACGTATGAGATAAATTACATGGTGTGCTGCTAAAGGTAATGTTGTCATATATGCTGAATTTCTCGCAGAGAAACATAATATAGCTGACGTCTCATCCCGATTTCAGATGGAGCGTTTTCGAGAATGTGCACCACAGGTGCAACAGGAACCGTCTCCAGTTGTAGCATTCAAGGACCTGCTTTTTTAGATTCAGGCATTCCTGATCTGTGGACTGTAGCAATCAGTAATAACACACACAAAGTCTACAACTCAAGAGTGAAAACTTTTCGGAAATTTATAGTGCTTAGCGGACTCGGTCAGGGTTTTTTTCCTCCACTTTCGAGGACCTACTCATATATTGTGTTTCTTTCTGTCATTGTGTGCTGCACCTTCACTATGGTACTATAGAACTGTTTTAGCTGATGTGCCTTATCATTACATGCGAACTGGATTGCCTAATCCATGATGCCCTAGAGATCGTAGTGACTGTGTTCATTTGAAATCTATTTTAATTGGTGTTTTATAAAATTGCAAAATGCGTCCACAAAATCACGATTGTCGATTACAATATATATACTAATCCAGATTCAGTTGTGGTAAAAAGCAGATTTCAGTTGTGCTGAAATCTGCTACTTATGGGCACAATACAGACAGATTTATGGACGCAGTATATACCGTTAGATACTTTCGATTATTCTTGTGTGATGAAATTACACGTAGGACAAAGAACTTTAAGAAATATTCAGAAATATTTATAAAAGACATTCATACAATACAAATATTCGCCCGCAATTTATAACCGACTGTTCCGAAAGTGTTCGTAAGCAATTTGATTTTTTTTCCGGACAGCGACATGAAATATAGTAAGATAACATTTTTCAATCACTTAATCAAGCTCATGACGAGTAATACGAGAGAGATATTAAAAGGTTTATACGGTGTTATGATAGAAATGCAATTTTCTCGGCATCATCATTAGCGTGTAATAAAACTCTGTTTAATAACGGTAAATTGTTTCAGTAGGCTTCAGCATAAATCCGTGAGATTTTCAACTATCCTGATGACTACTATAAATAGAGATGACACTGAATTACAGTTTTGCATTACTCAATACAATGTCGCCTACACATGGAACGACAGGAACATTTCACCAGCCACTCCTCTGAATTATGAAAGCAAGTTCGTTCACAGATTTATATGGCAAATTTTGGAACCAGGCAGGTGTGCAGACATTGATACAAAGCGTGTGATCGACTGCATTTATTAAGTCTTATTAGGCTAATTTAAGATTACTATTGATAAAACCCCAGAGAATATTTTGAATTGCTTTTTTTGGAATCGTCTGGCACATTCATAATGATATGAATAGAACGACTCGATAATGTTAGACCTGAGTAGATATTATCTTAAAATTATTTCATCTTCTAGGCCATCTGCTGGAAAACAAATCACTCTGGGTTCTTAGAAAATGACTGTTCTATTGTGAAGAATTCTAAATCATAGTGAATTAAGTTCTAATGAAAAAGATATGAGCTATTACGTGTTTGTAATATAAATGAAAGTATGTTAAATGCCACTGCGTCTCGTACATAAACGACATCATTATAACAAGTCTAAAATAGGAGAAATTCCTATTATAGGAAACTCTTCAAATTAAAGGAAGAATTGACCCATATGACGACATTAGACTCAAGCTGCTCATAATTATGAATCTGAACAATATTTTTAGGAATCATTTCCAATAATTTAAAAACAGATATTTTAAAAAAATCTTATGCATACAGGGAATACATTTCTTTTCAAACTTTAAAATATAATTCTGGTATTAGACTGAATAAAGTAAACAACATTTCAAGCAAAAGGCGAATGGGTGCAAATAATGATAACAAATTCTTTCTTAAATAAAAAAGAAGATATGTTAATTAAGAGACAGATATGTGGAAAATTGTCATCTTTTTAGTATCGAACACAGCGATGTTGGAATCCTTTAAATATTCAAATAGAGCAAATGCAATCGCTTGTCATTGCAAATCCAAAACTTTGCATTGCATATTCTAACCCTCCTTCCCTCCATACCCCATACCCACCCCCTCTCCTCCATACCCTAGTACCCACCCCCAGACAGTGACCGATAGGCCATAATGCAAAATCCGTGATATAAATGATGCGTCTTCCTGATATGATTACATATATTAAGTTTCCTCAGAAAACATGTGAAAATGCCGTTGTAATTGAAGTTGTTGTATCTGACCTTTGTTCCACTTCCACGTGCCCAAAGTTTCGTAAATTTCCACCCAGTGATTTGGGAGATGTAGCAACAGACGGGCGGACAAAGGGAGGGTATCCAAATATTCCTCGGTAAAGCGTTTGGATAATTAAGAAGAAATAAAATATTAAATTTAAAAAAAAAAAAAACCACTAGACACAACTGATAAATACCCTTGTACACAGGTAACATTTCCACATGTTTCATACATCTACACACGTAAAACATAAAATTTCCTACACATGTTAAACATATGTGAAACGTATAAAAAAAAAAATAATAATAAACAATATTTTAGTGATCCGTGCAGTTATCACTTATTCAGTGTGTAAAACAAGCATATATTTTTTTTTACATATGTATAGTTTAACATATGTTTGATATCATATATACTTAACAAGTGTGGAAATATATGTTTGATATCATATATACTTAACAAGTGTGGGACCATATGTTTGATATCATATATACTAAACTAGTGTGGGAACATATGTTTGATATCATATATACTTAACAAGTGTGGAAATATATGTTTGATATCATATATACTTAACAAGTGTGGGAACATATGTTTCACATATGTTTTATATGTAAATCCAAACATATCTTTTACACATGTAGCAAATTTGGCAGAGTAATAAACTTTCTAAAACTGAGGAAGCAAATTCTTAAATTCAAGGTGATAAGAAGATATGTAATTTGCAGCAAAAAAGAGAAATGTTTTATGATTATTAAAATATACCTATATGACTCGGGTGAACTTTTTTCAGTGCTCACTTTCAAAGATATCGCATGATCAGTGTGACATATCCCCCATCCACCTCCCCTCCTCACACACATCCCCCGTCTCTTGCTGGTTTGCTTTTGTAAAATTAAAATACAAATTACCGTGCGCAAACACATTATATAGGATACAATCATCAAACTACCAAACAGGATTACCGGTAAACCATTATAAGAGCATTAACATGGGAAAATATCGTTTGACTGGCAAAATATAGTTTGCTAGTATTCATTAAAAAAAGATGAAGTTCATGATTTCCATTTTTAATCAATCCTATATTCATTACAAGTATTCTTGTATTATTTGAGCTAAAGCCCCAACATTATGTGGCCAACTTAAAACCATCTACATCGCTTGAAAGCACTGATTCGAGACCTCTATTACAGCCATACAGATAAATTACATTTTCTTTTTAAGAGTACAAACATTTTTTGTGCCTATTAGAATAATTTTTGATAATAATGGGACTTTCGATACTCCTCGTCAATATTGATAGACAGTGCTTGGCGCTATTTTTTAAAATTGAATTTTCTATTGATAAACCTTAAGTACTAACATCTCTTGGATTTTAGTTCCTTAAATAAAGAAAAGAGAACCCTTTAATATATATTAACACCTTGTCGAGAATTCAGCACCCCTTGAGTTTTTGTAATAAATCCACAAGGAGATCAATAACAAGATGAGGATGAGGATGGTTAGTCAGGGGTGGGGTGTAACAACATATTGTCTTCTTTATAATCATTTTAAATCAAAGATATTTTCTTCACTCTAAACCTTGAGAATGACGAGACTTAACACGGTTTCATTTATTAATACAGTTTCATTCAACTTGTATAATGCCAAAAAATCAATATTACATAATTCTAGTAGCTTAGGCTGCATTGGAAGAGAATGACACATAAATATTGTGAATAAATAGTTGATTTAAACAATATTTATTAGCTGAATATTTTAATAAATATTGCAAAGAAATAATCTCTGGATTGGGAAACGAGCGCAAAGCACTGATTTAAAACCCATGTCTCTTAAGTAGAAACTGAACTAAACGAACGATATATTACATATACAATACTGTAAACATATGAATGGTACTTCTGTGAACACTTAAATTAAGAATTTACCTATTTCTCTGACTGCAAGAGATACAAAACTAAGTTTTATTCTTTACAGTCATATTCATATTACCATGTGTTCAACATCTGGTTACAAATTTACTGCAAAGTTAAAAACATTTAGTTTTAAAGTTGTATGCATCATTTTTCTAACATTTTTGTACTGTTTTGATCATATATTTACCTGTCACTAAAACCTAAAATTGTATTCATATTTCAGGCTAACTAGTATCGAAATAAAATATGTTTCCACGTGGGTCTGGGTACATGATGCTGTGTTTTAAAGTGTATGCATCACAGGTGCATCTTCTTTGGGCTGCCGTATAGTGTATTTAGGTGATGAATCGTTTTGCTAAGGAATATACATATAAATGGTTTTGTATTCCTGCTTTTGAAGGTCAACTTTACTTCAAGAAGAATTTATGTTTGTTTGATTGGTGTAATAAGTAGAACCCTTGGTGTTTTCATTACAAAGTACATTAACACGTTAGTGTCTTCATTACAAAGTACATTAACACGTTAGTGAATCAGTTTATATTATGGTATCTCATTTAAAATGTATTCAGCTTCATCCTGCTGATTTGGATCGTTGTGTGGTGCTTGCTGATTTGGATCGTTGTGTGGATCTTGCTAACATAAATTAGTATAAAACTCTCGATTCATCCTAGGAAATCAAATATTCCCACTTAAAAAATGCAATGGTTTAATATGCAAATCATTTTCTTTTTCAGGCTGAACATTACTTTATTGTGTACCAACTATAATGCTAAGCCATTCTCAAAATTAATGTGAATGAATTTGACAATAAGCTGTTGCAACGGTAACTGTATTGTTGTATATATAGACACTTGTTCAAGTGACGACACATACTGCCATCAAAATCAGCTGGGGGAATTCCTTTTTCTATCATAATTCATTTATTAACTAGACATTCGGCTCATAAATGGCAAACGATTGTAAGAACAAACAACTACATAGGTGGGGGGTTTTCAGAGTCGGCGGAAATAACCAGTTAGAGATAACGAAGAATACATCCATCATGCCGAGACGTTTTCATATGCTATATGCAAAGAGTTTTTTCCCCAACTCGGAACAAAACACGAATATGGCATTAATTGAATTAAATACAAACTGAGATTTATACAAGTTTGATAAAAATTTATTGGAGCATATCTACAACACCATAAAAGGTTCCAGCCTGGGTGTGCGATACGGAAATGCGGATTTAATATCTCTCTAGAACACCAGATCAACAATATAAGATTAAATAGGTATGAAATAAAACACAGGAGTGGGGATGAAGTCAACGAAGCTGTCAAATTCAAATGAAAGGACAATACGGTAGATGGTATCGTGCGATTGTATCTGAGAAACATCAATTGTGCAGTAAAAATACTCTTGTTCAACAACGACCATTGTATGTGATCTCTATCATAAAGAACACAAAAAGGGGGTGGGACACATGTAAACAGGAAAGGGGACAAGAAACGTTTAGAATGGTGCCGCTGATGAGAAGACCAAACATGTGTCCATTGGACAAAACGTACCGCTTAAAGTACAGCCATTAAAAATAGTATTCAGAAGAATTGGAAAACATTATAAAATTATGCAACTGATACAGATAACTTTGATAGATGTCTATCATCTCACCCAATCATAATCAAGATGGGATAAGGATGAAAAAAAATAAGGCTTCAAGTTATGATATATATGAAGTTACTAATCCTAATGCAGATACTACCACTGCCAACAAAATGCTACTCGCCATACTCCAGAAGAACCAACATCCAAAACCTAGCTAGAGCTACTAACCGTAATTAAAATAAAACCTACCATGATTAATATATTGCGATTGACAATAATTCAAATAGAATCAATATGTTTCGAATAAGCCTACTAAATCCATATAGAACTTTAATTATAGTTTCGACAGGAAATCATATGCCATGATTTAAATTAATGATGATCCTAATAGGCTCATAGACCGTGACAGAGATAGAATAACCACGTTTCACCCTAGTCCTAATCCAGAGAGAGTACGGTCAATCACTCAAATAAAAACTCTCTCATGGTATGGGTCAAGTCACTAAACATACCATAAACAGAGCCTCTGCATATTTGACTGACGTTCCTCTTTGAATTTTAAAGCCAAGTAATGCATTAACGGTAAGGTCAACTACGAGGGAAATGTAAAAGTCCATAGATTTATTCTTTCAGCAAAGAAGTCACTTTTAGGTTAAAAGTGTTAACGAGGATCCAAAAATGACAAATTATGAAAAATATTGTGAAATGATGTATTCCGTAAAATCAGTTAGAAACAAATTCATCGATTAGAATAAAAGCGCCAAAATTTACAAAAAGAATGAAACGGTATGAAGCAAAAGTGATGATGCCCGTTATTAAGCTCAACCTATTTAATTTGTTTTGTTTCTATATAAATCAATCAAACTACATGTCAGAATTCATTATGATTAGGGGCAAATTAAAGTGCAATATTGATTGCAATGTTGCCAGAAACCCAAATATCCGAAAATATATTTACAAGAGGAAGGAAGTGAATTAAATCCGGATGATAATGATTACAGAGATCTAATTCCGGCTGTTAACCTAGGCAGGGCGACAATGGCAATGGACGAGCTATTGATTTTTCTGTTGAACAACACCGGAATGTAACCATGTCATTGAAGACCAAGATGGACACTATGTCAAAAATAATAGTTCTAACTTCAATTCATCTAGTGCCCAATTCCTCCTTTTGAGTAACCCTTAGAGTCATGATTCCAATTTAACTTTAAACATGTTTCCTACTGTGTGTGCTGAAATGTAACTGAATCTTAAAAGGACAGCATAAATGAGTCAAATAAAAAGAAGTAGATCGTTTTGCGCAAAATTACTGCTCAACCATTAATTAAGTTCATTTAGCATTCATATTCGTCTGCCGAATTATTTTTAAAAAATCTTTGCTGGAAACGATGAGAATAGTTCCGTAGATAAAATCCAATTTTGGATCATTAAGTAAGAGGTAACGTTAGAGTCTGTGTTTCTCTTTAAAAATCGCTGACATATCATAAGGTTGTTGCACTTGTGTTTGAGTAGTTTTTATTTAAAAACTATAATGCAACAAACCTTTTGTAGGACATGATTCATAATTTGTGCTGATCAAAATATAGTTGACAGTTATTGGTTATCACCGTGGATTTTATCAAGTAATCTTGGAATAATTGGCAAACCATACGTTCAACTGTGTTTATGGCAATACGTCTCTTTACATATAACTATTTTTAATTTGAAACAGTTTTAATTTACTCAGGTACCGGTAAGGTATGGCTGAGGTAATCTCTTTTGTATTGAACATAAGTAATCATTCACATGTGACATTCATCTATATTGAGTAGGAGTAACTCTGTTGCTATAGCTGAATAATTAAGTCTCGAAATTTAAAAAAAATCTTGAGATACAAAACTTCAACGAAGCTAAAAAAAAAAGTGTTGTCTCTTAATGAAAACACTAACCATGTGGACAAAATTTGTGAAATAAAATTAAAAATCGACACCAAAACCAGATTTCTTGTCAATGCAGAAAACTTACAAGCTTGACACATAGGCATCAGACTGAATAACATTTTTTCAGAAGTGATGACAATTTCTGCAAAGAGAATTATTGCAAAACGCCGATGGTTAAATTTTTTTCTCAAGCAATGAATGCTCTGTTGACCTTTTTGCAGTCTTTTCTAGCGACGTCATCACATATAGAAAACAAGTGATTACCAACCCGCCAACCAGACACTAGAATGGCCTTCAAAAGTGTTTCGAAAAGCGAATGTCAAATCATACCTCTCTTCAAATTAACAGTATGCTATGAAAATATATAACGCTGCGAAAATAATCAATGGAGTGCAAGCAAATACGACCCTTGTTTCTACTATACGACTGTATATACAAGTTATATATATATATATATATATATATATATATATATATATATATATATATATATATATATATATATATATATATAATTTCTTCTTGATATATAAAACCAATCCTAATTAAAATAAAATTGTCCTGTTTTAGTCCAGGGTCATGCCTAAATTTACATTGAAAATCATTTTATTTGTCCTTCTGTAGATCACTAGTCTAAAACTGGTTCTTTGAGCAGATATAAAATATATCATATATCACCCAGATTTATGAACTAATATTTTATATACCGAAATAAATAAAATATGCACAAAATTTATTCAACGACAAAATGTCAAAGTGACATACCATCACTGTCCAAATTTAGTACTATCAGGGAAATGCAACCTTCAGGACGCAAAAGGTGATGCCTTTGTAAAGCTGGGCGGGTCAATTACCATATTTTCTGTTTTCTTCCGTAAAGGTTCATAATACAACTTCTAACATGAGGTTTCAGCCCATAGCATCTCTTCTTCAGGACATGATGCATACTCGATCAGCTGGTGAAAAGAAATAGATGGAACATATTCATTACTGTTATGCATGTTTTTAAGTTTTCTTTGCCTTGTAGACAACCCATTTGTTGATTGAGTTCATATAATTGCATTGCGCGGATAGTGATCTCCATTTCTAACCACTAATTGCTCTACTACATTTTTGCAGCCACTGTCACCATGAATTACCTTTTATACTGTCTGTATCGCCATCACACACAGAAACTAGTGATTGTCCGTGCACTTACCAGACGCTAGAATGACCTTGGCGAATGTAAAATCATACCCTTCATTGTCTGCAAATTTATATTGAAGTTTGTTTGATTATCCTCTGAAATTTAACCACCATACGGGTCTATGACAAAATATCGAAAGACAAAACGTCAGATAATGGAAACATCCAAACAGCTAATGGAAAAAATACCAGCTACAACAAATGCTCAAACAGACACTTACTCGCAAAATAGCATCACAAAAATATATCGTTAATATCTAAAAACGTCAAAGCTAAATTGCTAAAAAGAAGTGATCTTTAATGCATTTAGATGACTATATATTGTATTATCTATGAAAATGTGTGTTCGTGGTTCTTCAGGTTTTGTAAGAAATATTTCATGCAACACATGAAATGAAGGCCAGATACCTGTCTCCAGCTATAAATGTCTCTGAGCCTGACAAATGTTTGTTACAATTACTCTCTTCTTGACTGAGTTTGGATCCTCTCCTCGCAAGATAGCCATTCGTCTTATAGGTATATATATATATATATATATATATATATATATATATATATATATATATATATATATATATATATATATGTGTGTGTGTGTGTGTGTGTGTGTGTGTTCACTGAAACAAACTTTCTACTACCATGGGTTCCAATAACAATCCAGTAACTTTTGCTTTTATTCATTCTGTCAGATATGTAAAGATAATGGAAGTCCTCATATAGTAATGTATTCTTTCCTTTCTAAAAAAGCACAAATTCCTTTCGCTACTCTAAAAATTGGAAGTAACGTACGCAAACATGCAAAAAACAAAAACAAGTAAAACCAATAAATTCAATCCTGTCAGTGAACTGAACTCCTATCAAGTTTGCCTGGATTTTTACAGCTAGAATTTCCTTGGACCAGGGTCCAGATTATACTAAATTTTGCAAACCGTATATAAATAGAGCATATTCACAACTAGTTGCAACCGGTGATTTTTCTATGTTTTTACGCACCTAGTTCCTTATAAATGTAATATGTTTTCGTCATATACTTTGTCTTTTCTGTTATTCTGTCGTTTCTACTGTTTGTCGTATTGGATGTCTTGACGTTTCGATGTTGTTCGTGCACCCAATCATGCACCTTACAAGAAATGGCAACGTATGCTTGCATGTAAAACCATAATGTATAAGGGAAACACACCACACTATCATAGAAAAGCAATCGGAGTATTCACTGTTCAGCCATGATCATCGGAGAGGTGGGCAAAGCAAAATACGCCAGTGGGAACAAATTATATTTAATTAACCCTTGATAAATCAAACCGAATCTAAGCAAAATATGTGGTCCTTAAAAACAATGAAAATGAAAATGAACATTGATCTAAAACTGATTATTTGTGCATTTGTCAACACCTTGGATTTATGAACTTATAATTGTAATATCCCAATTCGTTTCTAAATGTCACAATCTATTGTGGCGTTTTATGGCTATGTCACTGTTAATGAAACAATAATAGTATTTTTATTTTAGTTTGGAACAAAATTTAAATTGGTCCAAATACCTGACCAAGCCTTATATGTAATTGGAATTAAAATACAGTTTTGAAGTTCAAAGCTATGATTTTATGTCAAAATTAAATTCGCTTTTCATATGCTTAAGACAACAATGCAGCAGTATTCCAATGTATGGGTGTTTGAACTAAAACTCCCGACAAATACACGAAACTCAAAGTACATTTACAAGACAATACCTTGCTATGTTGAGAAAAAAACAACACATTTAAATTCTTAGGGTACATTTATACCAGCCAATGTTGATAATTTGTTTTCATCAACAGTAATTTAAGTATGCCTGAAGCAAATATTTCATGCTTGTAATTTGGGAATCTTCGATTTTCATGCATTTTTATGGAACAATATTAAAACCTGATATACGATGGCGCAGAGAAGCCCCTGACTGAAGTTTAAATGATCGATACTATGTACCTCTTGACACTCATTTTTCATTTTGTTTGTGATTTGTCATTTGTAAAAACAAAATTGAACCGAAATAAAACTTGTCTCAATACGCGAAATTTAACTCAAACGTTTGATCATTATTTACCAAAATGTACGAGAACAGTATGTATGATTTCAAAAATCAAGATTTTTTTTCAGAAACAAATAATTCTTATGAGCAGATTATCAGGAGAAGTGTTGCTGTCTTTCTTTGTCAACAATTCCGGATGAATATGGATTTATTAATCGATGTCTGCATCTTTTAAACAAGGAAAATCAAAACAAAACAAAACAAACTCAGAAATCTTAAAAGAAGTTATCTTATTTGGGCTTAGCGAGTCAGGCATTGCAACCGCTGATCCTATATTAGAGTCATGACTGAAGAATCAGGATGGAGGCTGAATTTTATTCCAGTCACAAAAATATACCAGGAGGATAACTCGTAAAGATGAATGAGTTTACAAACTGAAGAATATTGATTTAATAAAATCAAACCCATCTCAAAGCCAAAACGACTAAAAATATTCTTTATGAAAGTTTAATTTGGACTTTATCGATGCTGAATCGCCGATTGAACCAATTATTGGTTAAACATTGCATTTAAGGGAGAAACACTTCTATACTATCCTCCTTTACATTAATACAATAAACGATTTGATTCCATAGAACAATGCCCACATGTGTGTGTGTGTGTGTGTGTGTGTGTGTGTGTGTGTGTGTGACTTGTAGTAATCTATGATTGCTGATTAGGTACATTTAAAGCTTGGCACGGTAGCACACACAATATGTGCAGGTATATCACTGGAAACGTCGGATACACTAAGTGTCCAAATGTACTTAAAGCTTGCATCTGTCGGGTACGCAATGTGTGAAGACATATCTAAAGCTTGGCACGGTCGGGTACACAATGCGTGTAAGTATATCTGAAGCCTGGCACAGTTAGGTACACAATGTGTGAAGGTATATCTAAAGATTGGCACGATTGGCTAGGTATATTTAAAGCCGGTCACGGCTGGGTACATAATGCTTGATTAGGTTACTATACTGGAGCAATGTGGAGTAACGCTCCGAGTGTAAAAGCTAAGAACCAAGATTTACATGCAGCTTGCTTAAGGAAATAAAGACTTAATATCCCCTCTAACAAAATCAAACTATCAACCATATTTTTTCCAGGACAAAGTCAAAGTGAAATAACAGGACATCATATATTTTGTGCTATACAGTAAAGCAAATCTTTGCTACGGGAAAGAAAATTCTTTTGTGAAGCTCTACATTATGATTGCCGTTGTATATTCTGTCTCCTTCTTGAAGTTTAATAACACAACATCCATGATCATCTATCACCCTTTCCATTAAAAACTCTATTTATCTCCATGTCCAAATTTTAGTATGTCTCTATAGTTCTCATAAAGTGTATAAATATTAACTCTACTTCATTCTACAACCAAATATAAATCAGTTCAAAAGAAAGCATGTTATTAAAATGTGCATGCATGTGCTTGTAGAATTCAAATCTGTATACAAATTACTCTGGAAAGTGTGGAAGACTCCATAATATTTCCAAAAACATTTTATCTTGTATGTCTTACCACTAGTGAAAAGAATGTATTTTAATAAAGTACACCATCGATCGTTGTCGTGGGTTTCTAATAAACAAAGGCAAAAGTAGGTCATCTGTATTTTATCAAGCCAAGTTGTAAATTCTAGAGATGGAAATATTCTGACAAAAAGGAGTATCTGCTTTGCTGAAGGCTGTATTTGTTTAAATGTACATTCATAAGATGTTAAGAGACTTTTAAAAGGATCATTTGCTTTTCGATGACCTTCTTTGCATGAAAATATGTTCTAGCCTCATATCCTCCAAACTTTCTATGCTACAGTTAAAGACAAGTTCAAACACAAACAAAACATGATAAGGGACGAAGACATGGATTGATATACTGCTGCGTCTCAGGAGTCGTTGCACAAACTAAATATTCAAACATAATTCAATTAAACATGACATAAAATTATCTTGGACACGAAATGGGGTCCATTTTGACGCCATGTCGATGTCAAAGTTAGCTTGATATCAAAGTATGGAAAGGTAAATAAAATCGTTCCCCAACCAAACCAATTCCCATTCGCCGTGGACTAATCCAGTTTTATATTAAAGTGGAAAAGGCAGACTTCGTTTAATAAAACTTTAAGATATTTCAAGACATCTTTAGTTATCACGTGCTAAAGTAAGTCAGATATGCTACAGATATATAAACTATAACGCCAAGTACAGGAACAAATCTACTTACATATCACTTTACGTAAGTGAAGATGACAGCTTCGTTTGTCAAACTCTGAAATTTTATCGAACATGATTCCAAATTGCTACAGATAAATTAAATTAAAAATGTTGTAAGATACAATTTTCAATATGCTCTCTGTCAGAGAATACTTTGCTAGTTAAACAGTGCTTGTAAAAAAAAAATTGCTAGAAAGGCTGATCAAAATCGATACTGAAGCCAGTTTAGATTTCGAATCAAAACTATCGATTAGTGCATGTTAAAAGTATTTCTGACATCTTTGAAATTACAGACTCAGGACCTCAGCAAGCTCTTTGTCTTCATAATTCGACAAATGGTATTATATTTCCAAATCAGACAAAACCGTTTCGTAGGTGGCTATATATGAAGGACCGATATTTCCTAGTAAATATATTTTTAAAATGTGTCCATGAAAACTTCCACCTTTTTATTCCTCTATATGCTATACTATCCATGGTATCCTTCAAGATTTAAACTATGCAACAATTCTAAATACGTGGTAACAGCGACTAAAGAAGAGCAAGTTATCTACGCATTCGTGTTGTAATGCATCTAGGTTTTTTTTTTTTTTTTTTTTCCCAGAACGCATGATAGATTAATCAGACATTAACATTGGCCTGGCTACTCAATAATTCAACGTAGTTGGAATTTACTGGGGCTTCAATAAGAAAAGAACCATTTATATTGTTTGATAAAATACAAAGGAACGATGATCAACGTTTACTTGTTGCGGTTTTAAAAGATGTCAGTATAAAGTTCGAGCACAGTCTCGGTAATGCTTGTACTCCAAGTCTTTAGCAAAACTTGCACAGGATTCTCAAAACCGTCGGAGATAATAAATTCAACTTGGGTATGATACTTCAAATGACATTTCCTGCATGTCGCAAATCAAAGTCTAACAAGTTTATGATGCACAGAAAGAAATACAAAACTAATAAAGTCCTTGCAGTTATATTCTTACAAATCAAAATAATGAGTCTTCAACCCCAAGATAGAGTTTCGTGCTTACAATGATTTCTGAAAAAGGCTTTGGTCATTCTTTGTTTTATTTTTTACACAGAAAGGGGATTGGTAGTGTTGTAGTGAGGTACAGCAAAGGGCATCTTTTAATAAAAGTTAGGTATTTCTATACGATAGATGGCTTGTTCTCTACTCTTTCAGAAATTAAATACACTGTAAGTGACAATTCATGTGACTGTCATATATGGGTTAAGGTTTGACAGGATCATTTACTCCGTAAGTGGCATACATGATAAGTCCGTCTTGACAATTGGTTTCTTTTGGTGCAACACACGAAGGTTATTAGGGCCGATGCAATTTGAGTAAAGTGCCTTGCCCAGGAACACACCACGCTAGCCTACCCGGGCTGATCCGATGGTAGAATTAGAACCAGCACGATTTCGGTCACGAGATTTCCACTAAGCACCGCGGCTCCAGCCATCTTGACAAAGTTTGAGAATGGATTGGGTGTGGTAATTATTGGATTTGGTGCGTTTGTGTGTGTGTTTTTTCGAGAGATGGTAAAAACTATGATACGTGAATGTGGCCATGAAGAGTATAAAGAAGAGAAACAGCGTTTGGCAAAACTGATGTAAATCATGAAATATTGTATCCATGAGGAACGAAACTGGACTACGATGAAACCTTTCATTCATATTCTGAATAAACATTGTAGATGTTGAAATAAAATGATACAACATAATTTAACTACGCGGAAAACAAAGACTCCACAAACAATTGGCCTTCGATGCAAGAAAAGATAGTTAATCTTTAAAAGATTCAGAGAAATGATAACATAGCTACATGCAAGCTGGGTTGCTGCAAATCTTTGACACTTACAATAAGATACAATTATGTATATAGAGAAAAATAATGTCAAGACGGGCATACCATTACTCACAACTTTAAAATCTTGTGAATGAAACAGCCTGGACTAATAAATAGTATACACTTTCCCCAATGATGAAAGTTTAATTACAGTCATGACAAGGATAAAATTAATTGAGTGTATATTCCTTTTATGTGACCCTGACCTAAATGTATGTGACCTTGACCAGGAAACTAGGAGCATGACTGTGATATGTGACATTGCATGTAGGAATGATATACAAATGGCTACATTTTCTTTAAACTATTCTCAGTGATTTACTGTGTATTCCCTGTACAAAGATGCAAATCACTGATTTACATTTTACCGGACCGTGACCTTGACCTTAAGGGGTGAGGCTAACAGACTTAACATAACACTTCTTTATTAGAACATATTCCAAAAACTCAGCATTTCAAACGTTACATCCCGGAATTCAGGCCCCTAACTTGCTTTCTTCCTTGCCGTGGCCTCTAGTTTGGGCCTGACAACTTGACTAAGGTACGCGACACATCTTCTAGTCATCATATATACATAAAACTATTACTGATAACATCAAGAAAAGAGATTGCATTGAATCAATCTTGTGACACTTTATAGACACGCCTACACCAGAACGACATAAAAACAGACACTTCTTTAGAATTCTGCTTAAAACTCGGCAACGGCGCTTTATGTGTTTCTTCATAAGAGCAATTTATCTGGTTCAGCAGCACGTGTTCCGTTATATGAACTAGTCGCATCAGGCTGCTTTATGCTCTTTGTCTCAGTTGTTTCCGGAATCATTTCGCAATTCTTATAATGTAACGATTGTATCAGAAGCCTTATAGTGAGTTCCAAGAATTTGGGATATTTTACAAAATAAACCGCCGCCGTCATAATTTGCCACAGTTGTACGTCTTTGAACTAGAAAATGTTTCACAAAAAAGAACAGAATGCCATCAATTTACATTTTTAGGAGCATAACTAAAATTGTCACTTGCACTAGATTTTCGTACGTGGATTTCTGTATCGTCATTTTATTGAATGGTATAATTGTCGGGAAGCCTAAACATTTTTCTGCTGACCAAAGAACAAGACCGGGTTTGATAAGAATTCGTCCCTGATAAAGGTCTCCGCATGACTGGTCGCGTAAGTATAACATGTATCGTATATGTATAACCCTAACAAAAATGCGTTCTGAATTAGTGTTGATAACTGAAATATTGACTATGACTTGCTAGAAAACAGAAATAGAGAGTAACTTTTGGATTGTTTCGATCTCAATACCTCTGGTACACAGCCAATACTATCTAACTAATGAACTATTCTGAACACATTTTAGCGTGGTAAGGTTCGACGCATGACTATAACAGTGCTGCAAGTTTGAAACCGCATTTTACATCTTGGTGAAAAGTAACTTTTACTCATTGAGGAGTGTAGAGTACCTCGTAATGTATTGCTTTTATATTAGTACTTTATTATCCCATGTGCGTTATATAATTATTGCTTTAAAGTCAGGAAAAACTCCTAGATATTATAACAAAATTAAATAAAATTCTTTCAGGTTTTTTGTTTTAATTTCTGGTCAATTTAAGACAAATCCTAACATAATATAAAATCAAACAATTTGGAGCTAGTAAATACACCTTCTTTTTCTTTCACTTAGGTAACGT
The DNA here is from genome assembly GCA_029931535.1 of Margaritifera margaritifera. Lineage (NCBI taxonomy): Eukaryota > Metazoa > Mollusca > Bivalvia > Unionida > Margaritiferidae > Margaritifera > Margaritifera margaritifera. The sequence goes on along the minus strand of JAQPZY010001467.1, from coordinate 688,185 downwards.
GTTATACAACGCACATCATTTCATAGTTAGTGGAAATAATAACTGTTTTGTTTCCTCTTTTGTTCTGGCGTCTTACCACCTGCTTCATCACTGTTTCATACATTATTTGGCCAGTAGTGTAAAGATTGTAAGAAGTTACTCTTTCTCATCGTAGATGCGTGTGTTAATTTTTGTAGCATAGTTCGGAATGAGACTTAAGTTGTCAAACTAACTAGAGTGAACTTAGTTTATAACGATAATGCATGTAGCAAATTACTTGACATGACAATGCACACAGCACAGTCCTTTCCGGTCTCACATATTATCAGCTATTGGAACAATATTCTTGGGCATCTTTATATTAATACCTGAAGTAAAAGCATTGGTAACAAGTTTTCAAATTTCGCACTGCTAATGGCCACTTTGTTTTCTTACGTTAAAATGTTGATGTTCTACATTACTGACGCAAATTTGTTCCTTTTGTTATGAAAGTTAAATTTTGTTTATCAAATTTTTTAAAACAACAAGAATTTTGCTACGGTATTTTTTACGAACTAGAAGAGGTTGTATAAACTCAGAATATGCCTTCTTACAATGTACAATATCTACTGTCATTGTTTCTGTATGGAAAATGTAATGTCAAATTATTATACTTCGGAAAATTTACAATTACCCCAACGCCAATTACCTGAAAAGTGGAAGTCTTTTCACTCAACATATGTTTGTACCACCGAACAGTTCTTGTAAAATTTGAACAAAAGATACCCCTATTTTGTAAGTGTTTATAAGAATGAAAAGGAGGTTGCGGTTACTCTTGCGGGCTTTCATTTTACGTACCGGAAACGTTGTTGCATTTACTGATACTAGTATGCTGCGGAAAAGTCGCTATTTTGCAAATATTTATAGAATTGTGGACATGGTTTATCAAAAGAATGTTTTACTTGTTAAGTGCATTACTATATCTAATTCCATTGCATTGTATATCTTTTCTCGTTATACATTTGAAAAATAATCCAAGTGAAATGATCTCCGACCCTCTCTCACACATCTAAGAAAAACAAAAGAAAAAAAAACACTTGCTCTTAATATTTTCATTTCCTTTATTGCGGAAGATCTCAAAATTGTGCAGCTTTCTCAGGAAAATCAATTTAGTTAACCAAATTTATGTCTGCCTTTGTGTGCCTTAACATCTTTTATTCGTTGCTGTAATTTTGCATGCCTAATTTATAGCTGATCTTCATTCAAGATTGAATATTGAACCGGATGGATCTCCGACATCTAACGCCCTTGGTAGACTAATATAGCTTCGATTTTGTAAGTTTTTTTCCCGACTTCATTGTGGTCTCCCTAAGACAACACTGTATATTCGAGCAAATGCTGTACGGAAATAACAACAACAACAAATGAAAGATCAAGTTCCATCATTCGAAAGCCTTGCATAATGAGAACCATTAGCTTTCGCATAACAGGCGATTTTACATCGATAGATGGTCTTTGTGTGAACACTACATTAAAATTGCTTTTAGAATTCCGGAAATTATGGTGTGCAAAGGAAATGTTCCAGTAGCAGACTCGATAAACTAATGACCAACTTTTTTTTCTTTCTAGTGAAAGCCTATTATCTATAAAAAAAGAACCCGTAATAGTAGTCGTCAAAAAGTGTCTGGTTGCAATTTATACAACAAGAAGTCCATTTCCTGTCTGTCAAAGCCAGGCTCAAAGAATTGCTGTAAACCTACTTTTATTTGAATCTACTAATATTTGGAGTTCACTTCTGTAAAGGTTTCACTACACTAATTAAGTGATTTATATATTTCCTTCATGTTCTCACATTTTTGATGAAATTCACTGCACTAGTTATAGGTCAGATGCATCAAGACTATCATGTTAGACACTAATCTGGACATAATACATCCAAAAATTAGAACTGGTTGTATTGCATTGTCTGAAAATAAATGAATTTGAAAGAAATAACTGAAACTGTTAGTGCAAATGACCTTTTCAAAACTGGCCAAATCACACTTGTTTGGATTGTCATCGTAGGCAAAAGTTCAGAGTCTGAGCAAAATAAACATTTTATTTTCTGTTTACGTTTAATTTACTGCTTTCTTTTGAATGCAAGTGATATTTTTGACTGGCAAATCACCATGAAAAGTCAGAGCAACAAGAGTTCTTCATTGGGACAGACGCTCTACTGGCCGAATGAAAATCCAAGAATCCAAGATAAGACCATGTCTTCTTTTTAATTGCTGAGTGCTGAAACCATCTCTGACATTCTTAAACGATAGCAAGATTTTTTTATGGGCTTGATAAATAGAGGACGTGCTGCAGTTCTGAGATTTATGCTGCACGCGCTTCTGCACTGTCTCTGCAATTCTGTTCAGTTCAAAGTCTGTAGCTACAGTATCCACGAGACTGCGCCAGGTGGAGCCATCCTGCGCGCGATCTTCCTAAGACTCAGGGTCAATGTTGAAGTGTTTCAAGAATGACTTGAGGGAATATTTGAGGCGTTTCTTCTGACCACCCTGAGATCGTTTTCCTTCCTTCTGACATCTTGGTGATGTGGCCTGCCCATCTCAACTGTGATTTCATCAGCAGACTGTGGATGCTTAGAATGCCTGTCCGTATGAGAACCTCAGTGTCTGGGATCATGTCCTGCCATCTTATCGTCATCAATTTCCTCAGGCAGCCCATGTAAAAATGGTTCAAATTCTTGGCATAGCGTCTGTACACCGTCCGGGTTTTGTACGCATACAGCAGGGTCGGCAATACAACGGCTATGTATACCTTCAGTTTTGTTTGCAGATTTTTGCCTCTGCGCTCCCACTCATTTGCGGGTAGTCTGTCAAAGACCATACCTACTTTAGCATTTATGGCGTTGGTTTCATCATCGGTGTGGACTGCAGTGAGAGTATGCTGCCGAGATGGGTGAACTTGTCCACTGCCAGGAGTGTCTGGCCATTTACTGTAATGGTAGGTTCTACGTAAGACTTTACTGGTGCAGATTGATGCATCACCTCTGTATTCCTGATACTGATTGTGAGACCGAAGTTGTAACAAGCTGAAGTGAAATGGTCCATACTCTGTTGCATGTCAGATTCAGATTTGGTATTCAGGGAACAGTCGTCAGCAAATATAAGATCACGAACAGTCACTTCCTGTAACTTCGTCTTTGACTGTAGTCTCCTTGGATTAAAGAGCTTGCCGTCAGTCCGGTATCTGATGTCGATCCCAGTGTCATAGTCACGCAAGGGATCAGAAAGCATGGCAGAGAACTTCATACTAAAGTGGTTTGGGGCCAACACACAGCCTTGCTTTACTCCATTTGTGACTGGGAATGGTTCAGATGACTCACCGTCGTCCACGACGTGAGCGAGCATGCCATCATAGAATTGCCAAACTATCACGATGAATTTCTCTGGGTAACCAAATTTTGCATTGATCTTCCAAAGGCCCAACGGCTGACTGTGTCAGGGCTTTTGTCAGGTAGATGAATATCATGTACAGGTTTGAGTTCTGTTCCTGGCTTTTCTCCTGAAGTTGACGAGCTGCAAACACCATATCTATGGTCCCTTGTCCTTTCCCGAAGCCACACTGACTCTCAGACAGAAGCCCTTGATCAATGTGATTCACAAGGCGATTCAGCTGCATTCTGGCGAGGATTTTGCGGCTATTGACAACAAGATCGGATTCAGCGCAGTAGGAGGAGTCCGTTGTTGTTGCATTTGGGAAATCCATTTTTGCCAATGACACCTGGCCATGTCTGGTGATCTGTGCCAACTCTAGCATTGAAGTCACCAAGGATGATGAGCTTGTCTGCCTTCGGTTCTTCTGCGATAAGAGACTCCAAGTCTTCATAAAATGTGTCCTTGATTTAATCTGGGTTGGTCATGGTATGTGCACGGGCGCTGGTGATAGTTGCTTGTCTTTTTCCAGACATTTGGAGTCTCATGTGCACTTGCCAGAGGGAGCCAGGTGTAGCTGTCCTCTCTAGGTTAACAGTCACAGGTAGTGCCATCTACTGTTACTTACAGTAGCAGGCGTAATCTGACCTGACTACAATAGGATCCATAAGCCGGCGTATCTTGACCGGACTACAATAGGATGCAATAAAAGCTGATTAGCTCCATTAGTGTAGCCTTACCTGTGTAAATAGTTCTTTGAGTGATTGTGTCAGTGAACGATCTTTGTTTCATAGGGGATATCAACAGAATCCACCAAGGGCTCAGGGAAACATCAGCTAATGCAATACTGAACCAAACGTTAATGGAAATCTTGTATGTGACCTTAACCCCGAGGTCAAAGAGGTGAATTAATGTGCCGCAGAATGATTTCCCTTTGCTCTACAAAGATACACTCCAGTATGAACGGAATTCATCAATGGGTTTTACAAATGAAAGAAAACAATATATATATATATATATATATATATATATATATATATATATATATATATATATATATATAAGCTTTCAATAAAACAACCTTAACAAAACTTCAGAAAAATGACGTAATGTCTCGATGTTTTCAAACATGTATCAGCATATTGAGACATAGGTTCCACTTTTCCGATTGTGATAGCAGCGAGAACAATGTTACAGTTTTGTGTTAAAGTTTTTGAAGAAAAAATACGGGGGGGGGGATACATCAAAACATGAACGCAGGTGCGGCAACTTATATTGTCTGTGCAAGCATTCAGATAAGGGTAACGACTCTCTGATACTATTATATTCTCTATATACTTAACATCACACCTCTTCACTAGAATATACTCCACAAACTTCACGTTTCTTCAACTGTTTTCAGAATCAATAGAACTGAACATAAATATAATGTAGATGTTGTGATAAATTAAATAAGCAATCGGCACTGAAAGGTATTGCTTGATACAGGTAAAAATGTATACATTTTGGAACTTTATCTGTAGTGTTGTTTGTACGTAGACAAATACATGAGGAAGAATAATATCGTGAACGATACATTATACTCCCTTCCCATGTTTAATAGTCCCATATGTAAATAACAGACTTTTTTTGCTGAAACCATTTTCATTCGTTCAGCGACAGCAACCTGGACCTTTTGATCCCACAATCGATAGGTTTCTTCCATATCTTAAGTGCAAGCCATCCACAAAGTTTGATATAGATCTGTGATGGTATCCTGACAATTCGAAGGCGGACAATTCGGAGACGAACATTTCGGAGAATGGACAATTCTGAGAGGGGACAATTCGTAGACAGAAAAAAACACTATTAAATGAATTTATTTTTTTAGAAACATCTATGGGTTCAGTTACACGACAACATATGACTGTGTGTGTGTGTGTGTGTTTAACTGTTACCAGTGATAATGCATTTTATAAACCTTTTCCTAATCCAGATTTTATCACTGAAGAATAGTAATTGCCATGTAATACCAACATAACCCATAGGCGATGTCTTAACGTCTACTCATTAAGACATAATCCTTTTGATGTTCAACCGCATTCTTTCAGCATGCACATGAAAAGACGATGTGAAAAGCAGCAACACAACGAAAAACAGACTGCTACATACGGATATAATTACGCGCCTTCTTAACAATTACTAAATAAGACTATTCTTTTGTGAACATGCGATAGATATTTTCATAAGTTACAGCTTTTTCCGAAACCATCGGCCGTCACTGAGTATTATTAACACTCAACTAACATGTGCTCAATGAAACAATTTACTTTTATTTATCCGCAGCATCCGTCTGTCTTTCGACTTTTCCATCTCTGAAATCATTCCTCACGATCTCCGAATTGTCTGTCTCCGAATTGCCCCTTCTCCGGAATGTCCGTCTTCGAATTGTCCCCTCTCCGAACTGTCCGCTCCTAATTGTCCGTCTCCGAAGTGCCCTAGAACCGTCTATGATATAGAACTAATTGTATTGTGCGAATGCAGTTTTCTTGTTTCACTAACAATGATCTTAACCTTTGACTTTTGACCCCAAAACAACAGGCTTCTTTCTTACTCCAAGTGAAGCCATCCACAAAGTCATGTTGAGATATGTGATGTAGAGCTGATGTTATTGTGTATAAACCATTTTTATTCTGTCAGTCACAGTGACCTTGACTTTTAAACCCGCACTCAACAGGGTTCTTCCTCGCCCCAAGTGGAAGCTATCTAAAAAGTCTGGAAACTGTAGATGGAGAGAACTCAAGTTATTGTGCAGAAACAATGTTTCTTATTTCAGCCACATTGATCTTGACGTTTGACCATTTGAGCCCGAAGTCGAAAGAGCTTCTCCTTACCCAAAGTGTAAGTTGTCCAGAAAGTTTATTAACTGCAGATAGCGAAGAACTCGAGTTATTGTGCAGAAGCCAAGTTGATAACAGAGGACAGACAGATGGGCGGACGGACATCATAACACAATACGCACTGATGGCGCGTGTATAAAAATACATTCTGTAGGACACAAACACAGCGAATCAACTTTTGTTCCTTCTTGGTCATTCCGTAACAGGGGACAAATATGTTTCAAAACTGCACTTGTCTGTTAAGGCAAATATAGTTCATGCATGAGTATATCCCATTAATGCTAACTACTAAATTATGAACATTGTCAATGATAGATCTGACCTATAATATGTCCTCATGATCAATAAGTCTTGTTACTGTCATGCAAATCTGTAATCAGTGTTTCACACTATTGACGCATTCCAAACTGCTTTCATGACTGCTGCACTGTTAATGTACAAGTCATGTTTAAGTTGTCGCGTCATTTAATTTCACGCTATACAGTTTAATAATCATAGAGAAAGGTCAAAGTAACAATTGAGTATAAGTGTAAAGCCTCTGAAAACTGACAGTCTTGTAAAAAAAAATAAAACTTGAGAAATGTCCTTTCTATTTGCCAGGATCCAATGGTGCCATCCAATATCCCGCATCACAATTTTATGTGATTTTTACTGGCCGGTGTCAGACTATCCAATCCGTTTCTTTTGTGTCATCCCAAGCTGATAATAATTATATTTACGCTTCAATATGACCCACAGTTGTTAATGAGCTTTCATGCTCTACAAATTTCAGTCATAGCCGATCAATGGATCAATTTGCTATACCCGTCTATGAGACAATTCAATCGTAACCCCGCGACAGTTTCTGCGCAAACAACACCAAATCTCGATTTGTAAGCTAAAACAACATGCACCTAAATATAAATCAAATGAAATAATTGACAAAATTACATAAACACAATAATCTGAAAAGCATTTCTTTTGAATAAAAAAGAAATTTGCGCAATGGGTGCCAGAAGTAGCAGAAACTGCAGATAAGTTGCCTATGTCCTCCAACTTATTTTTATAGCTGCGTGACTCGATTGCTTTTGTGAGAATCCCACGATCCCGCAGCCTGGCAACATCTCAGTAACTAATTTGGTGACTATAGTGCATTTCGAAAATAAATGAATTTTCAATGATCACAATAGTAATAAATGATACATGATTCTGTTAAAAATAACTATAGTCTGTATTTTGAATGTTGCTGCTGAAATAGTTGATGGACATATTACTTCCTAGTGCATTTTTTTTCATTAAAAGAACAATACACAAGCCATAGCTATGATCCTACATGCAGTGTACTTAGTTCATTTGGCTTCTGAAGCAGACTGTAGAATATGAGTACACTTTCAAAGCCGTAAAAATAGTGTTTTTCCTCATTGACATGGCAGAAACATTGCAGTCAATATGAATAGATAGTAAATCTTAATACAGAAAATCAGATCTAGGTCTCAGACAAAGCACAAAACATGTATTTATGTATGACTAAGAGAATTCATGATATGCATAGGTGTGGATAGGGATATCCACTCGAGAGTCAGACTTTGTGGCCAGGAACTAGGATTTTGTGCAGTTCCTTCTCGCAAATTCTGATCGAAATGGTGGGATTTGCCTATTCCATACCATCCCATATGATGGATTACGTTTCTCTCATTTCTAATTTGCAAATAATAGTAGAGGAAAGATAGTGAATCATTGATATCGATGTAGCTAGAGTAAGACTATTTTCTGAAAGTTTTACATTATATGGTGCATAAAAAAATTTGTTTACAACAAAGAATTTCTGTTTATTAACCACAAAAATCTGTCTTATCAATATTCAATACACTAGAAAAATTGCAGATGTTTTGGGACATAATAGGCATATTGATATCATCTATAGTGCCACTGTGTGTACTCATGTGTGATAGGCATATCTCACGGGACTTTCTCTCATTAACAACTTGTATCACACATATGGGAATGCGAGAAAATAATCTTTCTCCCAAGGCTCATATATTTATATAAAGGCAAAAACAGTTATTCTGTCCCTTGAGTGTGCTTTACAGACTGGCCTTACTGATCTTTCATAAATACAACTCAGATCTAAATAGAAATTGTTGGGATTATTTGTCTGCTACGGAATGCTCCATAGTTGTTTCATCAAGTTTACTGTCAAAAGCTAATGGTTTTGCCTATAGTGTTCTCATGTTAATTAGTGCACATGCACTGCTTTCATAGAACATGGGAACAGCCTGTACTAGCACCCGCTAAAACTAAAACGCTGAAATACAGAGAATAAGTACACATTTATTTATACTATTTCATGTGAATTTAGAAGCATGAGGGTGGAGGAAGAAAAAGTACAAAAGAAGGAAGAAGGAAACAGAACTTTGATGCAAACAGACATCAAATCAGGTGATTTGAAAAAAAGCGGAAAACTATGAAACAATGCCCCAAATTTCAACTTTTACAGTATCAAGCATAATATTAAAATAATTCTTTACTAAAATAATTGAAATCAGCTAATTAGCTCACATTGTTCATGTCCGAGCAAATGATTTGCTATTGAGATAATGCCTCTTGCTACATATTGTTCAGATATAACATAAAGATGTAAAAATATTTTCTAAAAAGAAATAAGGTGGTGTTATAGAGGGTCTACCATAAATGTCCATTTAATACTGAATTTATGAGTAGAGTTCTTAGTGAGCATGAACTCACACGATACCCAGCATCTGTGCCATGAATTAGAATCTTTCATAGTATTTAATTACCCAAAGGAAATAGGTCACATCAGCACAGCTTGGTGTTATAAACGGGTTAATCCCCAGATGCACCTACAATGCACTTTTGCATGGTGGCAATAGGTGAAAAGGTGTTGAAAAAATTATCGCACAAATACCATCTGAAGTAATGTTCAAAATCCTGTAAAAGACCCAGTTTTGATATATGAAATGTGTTTCTTCTAAGATGTACCATCAGTATAAGTTTGGTAACAATACATGTAAATGTACAGGAATCAGAGCCCATCATTATTGGAAGTGAACCATATTTCAAGATGCAAAGCCACACAGTGCAAGCTTGATATCAACTGATGAAGTAGTTTAGAACTTACAACCTGGACTAGAAGGATGGACACAATTGGTAGTCAATATTGAATAAATCCTGGAAAGTATGTTACAATGACCAAGTTTTGGTGTTTAAGATACACATACATCATATGATGCATTTGCAGTGAGAGTTTGGTGGCAACAGGTGTCAGAAATATTGCATGGTCACGATATTTAATCCTATGTCCTGCGAAGTAGGTCCATGTCATACGTTTTGAAGCAAGACACATGTTCATCCCAAGATACACCCACATTGCAAGTCTGATGTCAAGAAATGAAGTAGTATAAGTGTTACAGCCCTCACAAGGAGGACAGACACCTGTATTATAATCGAGGTCTACTTATAATTAGTCGATCTGACAGGAACCAGTAAAGGTTCATGTTCTGCTGACCTTTGGAATTCCTGGCCACTTAGTTTTTGTTACCTGTCAGGATAAACGCTGCGTTTCATGTTAGGGAGCGTTATCGTTATAAACGATATGTTCTACATACATGAAGTGTTTTCCTTTCACAAATGTGAAAGCTGTGGTTTGTTTGGTGGATTGAAAGGTCCATTGAACATGATATCGTATTGGTGTGCATCAGATCTCCGTTATGTCGTTATAACAATTGTATACAATAAGATGCTATACATGTGCCTTATGATATGTCATAACTTGATACTAGACACATGTAATTTAGAAAATATGAAATGAGTGCATAAAGTATAATTACAATCGAGTCGTCATGGTTAGTACAGTCCAAGAGAGCTGTTTTCATAAGACCTCTTCAAGGAGTTATCAAGGACTTTCAAACGTTTACAAGGAATACATTTTGTCACGGAATTTATATTTTATCATACGTAATTTTGTTTATCACTGTATAAATAAGGATAAAAGTAGAAGAAAAAAAAATAACTTATTAGTGCATCATTACAGCAAAGGGACATTACTCCATCTGGTGACGAACCATGGCGCGTGTCATTTGATCCACCAGATTTTATTCAATATTATTTATTTATTTAGTGATCATTTTTGGAAAATAAGTAAACAACAAAACATTCTGAATTTAAAAATGTGATATATTTTTCTTAGTTATTCCCTCAGAAATATGCAAAGAATTTTGGGAAAACTCAAAGGAGTTTTTCAACAAATTCAAGGACTTTTAAAGAATTAAACCAACTTTTTCAAAATTCAAGGATGTACGAACCATGCAGTTGTGTGATAAAAAAAATATATATATAGCATATATTGATCTTTTTGAATCCCTTTTACATGTAATTTTAAGTTGTACGCGGAGTGCAATATCTAAACCATGAAGTGCTAAATAACTAAGAAATCTTAGGGGATTAAGACTTAGCACTACACTACACAGGCATAGCACATTTCTCGTACTGTGAGTGTTGTATTTATGATTTAAATCTACCGGTATATGTGAGGAAAATCTATTCAAATCTATGTACCGAAACTACTTTTCTGAAAGTAGTTAACGACCTTCTCTCTGCTTTGGATAGTAGAAAGATTACAGTCCTCACCATCCTTGACGAGTCTGCAGCATTTGACACAATATATCAAGATATATTACTTCACCGTCTACAGCATGTATTTGACATTCACGATACAGCCTTACTATGGTTCAAGTCCTACTTAGTCAATAGGACACAAATTTTGTCTGTAAATGGAAAATATTCCAGTCCAGTTGCTCTATGTTTTAGTGTTCCACAGGGTTCTGTTCTTGGACCCGTTCTCTTCATTCTATATACTCAAACGCTCTCAAGTGTCATAGACCATCATCCGTTATCTCACCAATTGTACGCTGATGACACCCAAATATACAAATATAGCCACCCAACTGAAGCTGATGCTACCATCCAAGTCGTAGAGAGGTGCATTTCTGGTGTGAAGTCATGGATGACATGTAACAAGCTACAGATGAATGATGATAAAACTTAAACCATTCTGATCACAACGCAAAGACTTTCTCATTCACATCCTTTACCTCAAACAATAAGTATCAGCAACACCAACATTAAATTCACAAAGTCAGTAAAAAATCTATTTGTTACTCTCTCATGACACCAACATGTCCTGAATATATGCAACGCTGCATATATGAAGTTGGAGTTGAGACGCATCAGGTCCATTCGCAAATTTCTTTCAGCTGATGCCACTAAAACACTTGTATGCCACTTAGTACTTTCAAGACTGGACTATTGTAATTCACTTCTATCTGGTTCGTCTCAGTATCTACTACAGAAACTTCAAAAAGTTCAAAACACAGCTGATCGGATCATCCTTAGTGTACCAAGAACCAAGCACACCTTCCCCCTGCTCTGTACCCAACACTGGCTACTCATTTGATCCAGAATCAAACACAGTTTGTTCTCTATGATACCTTTCGTTGACTGGCTCCAGTCTAAAATACCTATCTGACCTCATCCATGTGTACACCCCAGCAAGATACTTACGCTCCTCTTCCGACACTCGTATTCTCATTATTCCCACTATCAAAACGAAGTCATACGGTTCTTTTGCATACCAGGGCCCAGCTACCTGGAACGAATTAGGCATAAGCATACTGTGATCTCATTCAAGAGTGCTCTTAAAACACACCTATTTCGACTGCAAGAATAGACTTAAAGACTTAATAATGTTTTCTTACCTTAAGTATTGTCAGTATGTTTTTGTTTTCTAATTTCATTGTGCTTGTTTTTGTAATCATGTCTTTATATATGTTTTATGCGTTATCTAATATTGTAAAGCGCTTAGAGCTTCTAAAGATTAGGCGCTGTACGAAGTCATTATTATTATTATTATTATTATTATTAATTTATTCCTGGTTGTAAAAGAATTGTCTTTAAAAACAAAACGACAGGTCTCCAGCAATTTGCTATAAATGCGTTCCAGTGTAATTTAATTCGTCTGTGTCAGTGTTTTCTTCAAATAAATAAACCTATATTACACTAATCTGAATTGTTGCATTATATTCCCACAAACTGGAACAACAATAAAATCCTTTCCATACATCTTGTGAAATGAAATACATTTAACTCTGGCAGGCAATGCCGTATTTTATTCAGATCGTGCTTTTGTTTTCTTTAAAAACTGCGTCTGACATTATGTTCAGTGGCTTCAATCCATAGAATCACCAAAGAGAATATATAATGAAGTAGATATAAAACTGTTTTCTGCTCACTTTTATACAATATATTGGACTCTGCTTAAACGCCATTTGTATGGATCTATCAAGTGACTACCAGCTACAGGTTTGTATGTACTATCAGACAATATTCAGATATTTAGCATCATAAATCACAAAGATTTTTGAGAAGCTTTGAACATGTTATTTGGACAAAACTGGCCTGACTTTGGTAATGTCAGTCCAAAATTGTGCAATAATTTTGACTCGTAGAATTTAAATCTAAGCTAGTATATGACACACCTAGGTGCATTGACTCGCAAAAAAGTCACGACTACAGCATAAAAAAATGCCAAAGAAACTGAAAGTGATGTGTGTGTGTGTGTCTAGCTAGTGGACCATAATCCAGATAGAACCACAATCCTAATCTACACTGGACAAAGAACTATAACTCAGATAGAGCCACAATCCTAATCCACGTTGGGCTATGGACCATAATGCGGACAGGGCCCTAATCCACAAAGGGCACTGGACCATAATCAAAGTAGGGCCAAAACCGAATTCACAATGGCCAATGATCCACAATCCAAGCAGCATCATTGCCTTAATTCAAACAGCCATAACAGTGCCCCCCCCCAAAAAAAAAAAAAAAAAAAAAATCGTCATGACGTCCATCCTTGGGATAAGTACTTT